>VZTB01014367.1:406013-638427 GCA_013397245.1 Thryothorus ludovicianus
GTAATTGATTTGGGGGGTAGGAGGGTTCTGTAGCTTAAAAAGTCCTTTCTTTGAGATGTAGGGAAGGGGTACATTTATTCTAAAGTTCTTCATTAAAAATAATTTTAAAAGAATTTTATGCATTTACAGGATTATAAATTTCAGTATTTAATTTCTAGTTTATTTTATGTTGGCAAATAGTTGAATCACTTCAAGTTTCCAATTCTAACCTTCTAAACAATGTTCTCCTTCCTCTCCTTCCTTCTTTCCTTCCAAATATTGATAGGCACAGATAACTGATATTGAAAATCAGCTGCAGTTATGTTCCACTTCTTTTCCAGCCCATGGGGAGAGTGTTGGGATGCTGCTATTGCAGGACATTCCTTCAAAACTCTTGTCACGTTAATGTCACCCTTTTCTTAAAGACACCTTTACACTCTCCAGGACTAAGAGAGCTTTTGTAGCTGTTAATGTTTTCTACCCTCTGTGCCCTGCAGATCTGATGGAATAATCAATATTTACATGCTCAGCAGTGTAAAGGGGCCATCACTAATATTGAAGTTACAGCTGTAATTTGGCAGCTAAGGACAAAGTAATTGTGTTGTAACAATACTGGAAGCAGTCTGGATTGTTACCAAGTAGTGTAGAACACATTCAAATTTCTTAAATAACAATCTACATGCAAATTTTGTCTCTGAACTAAACCTTTCATGAAAGAGCTCTAGGCCATTTTAAAAAGTTGCAGCTACGTTTCTTATTTTCCTTGTTTCATGTTGATTGAGTTGCAGCACCTCAAGTTAAGTTGGAAAATACAGTCTCAGGTAATGACCACCATGGTTAATCTGGCTCCTTGGCAAAGAAATAGGAATAATATTCCAATTTCAATAAAACCTTATAAAATTATAAATGTAAAAATACCACCCTATTTTCCAATTACACAAGTCCAAGAGCATATATCTCTACATTTATAGCTTTGTTTTTCATATTTATTCTTTTTGCAGCGCTGAATATTTTCCATGTGATTAAGACTTGGAATTTTTATTTTGTAGCATTTTGACTATGTACTTAATAAAGCTTTTGGTGTATGTAATGAATATTTTAAAAGTAAGCTGTGGCTTTATTAAATGCCTAGTGGCAAATGCGTAGTAATAAAAACTTATGTATTTTTTTATACAATTTAATTTGTTACAAACTTACAAAGAATTTAAGTTGCTAAAAATTTATTTTTAGTTTTGTTTAAAGGAAGATAAAACCCCAAGATCATGAGGAATTTGATATAACTGAAAAAGTGAGGGTTAAAAGAGAAATTCAGTTTTTCATTCAAAAGGCTTTCAAAGTTCTAGATCAGTTATTAACATGGAGGAGCTGTTCTTAGGTTAAAGAAGTGAAAAGATAATATATGATCCAACTTCATCAGACAATTTAATAATAAAATAGGCAGCAGGAAAAGAAAACAAAAACCAACAAACCAAAACCACCAAATAACAACAGTAAAAAAGAAACACAAAACCCAACCTACAGAAAACCACAGCCCAAAATGGCAACAACAAAAACTTTCAGCTGCATTTTGGCTGCCAGCTGTGGCAGTTCCCTCCCTGTTTAATTGCTGTTGGCATCAGGATTCAATCCAGTGCTTTGCATGGCCTGGGATAAAGGAACCATCTTCAAGGTGGATGGGATTTTATCACAGAAGTGGAAAGGTTTGTGTGGTCAGATGGAGCCTGAATAATTTGGCTGAGGGAAAGGTAATTTATCCTTCTAGAGATTGGACTCCAAGGGATCTGCAGATCCTCCCGAGGGGCAGAAATGCTGTGAACTTGTGTAAGGGCTCAATTCCCTGGAAGTGTTGGAGTTGTTACTCTGCACAGTAATATAGACATTGCATGCATAGTGGAATTGAGTCCTAAAAAGCTCAGTTTGTACAGCAGGACCAGAATCTCCAGCAATGGGTTCTGCTGCTGTTGGAGACTGGAGAGCACCAGCTGATGAATGCCTTGGTGTGGAAGCTGTTGGGGCTGCTTTTAGTGGGAATATGGTTTCTGTTTTTTTTCAGGTGCATTGTTGAGTAGTTACAGCTTTGAACACGTCTGCCTAAGTCACTTGGGTGTGATTTGTTAAAATAGCTACTTTGTAGTTCTGTGAAATTACTTCAGAGGGAGGAAAGAAGCCTTTGTTGTACCAACATGCAAACGTTTCACTGTTGTGCCAGTGAAGTTACATCTTCATTAAGTAAAATGAATCTCTTTTCAAAGGACTGTTGGAGGATAGAAAAAGCTTTTTAGAACTGCTAAATCCTCAGTTTGTAAATCAGTCTTGAGTTAGAAACAAGTGAATTTGAATGTAAGGTATCACCTGCTACTCCTGGAGTTACTGGTCTCCTAGATCTTGTCCAAAGTGCCCCACTGTAATTAGGAATTAACTTAAATGTTCATCCAGGGACAAAGTTCTCCAGTGTCCAATACTGTGCAGTATTGGGGTAACTTGATGGCTGCAGAGTACCTGAAGTGCTGCAGGTTTATACCCTACTTACTCTGATACTGTTCATTCACTGTTCCTCAAAATTCCTTCAGGCCATTTTGGGTGTTGTGTTCAAGAATATTTGAAAGCATTTTGTATCTTTCAGTATTTAATACTTTTCCTCATGGGAACCCACACTTCTGTGATTCTGCCAGGAGTTCTTTTGGAGACTCTTTACAGGTTAATTAACCTGTTTGTGTGTTAGTTACATAGTCTGCAGAATGTGGTATTAATTCACGAGCACTGTGGAGGTGGTCAGATGGTATCATGGTGTCATTACCACTCTCATTCAGCTGAGGTTCAGGGGTTTTTTGCCCCTCCCTCCTCAATCTTTGTAAATGCTGCAGGTGCATTTCTGGGAGTGGGTGGAAGGAGTCTCTGCAACTTCTGTGTTGTAGACTCTCACCAATTATTCTAATAAAGCAGGAGTCAAAGCCTTCGTCTTTGTTAGTCTTTTGTAAGATTGTAAAATAACAACAGAGGTAATTTCAGCATGTCTGGCAGAGCTGTTTCTGTTCCTTGAGTGAGCCTCTCAAGTAATACAGGATTGAATGAATGTCTAAGTTTATTTCATTGCAAAACTGAAGGTGAATTTGTGTGCAAAGAAGTTTTACACCTTTGCATCTTAGTTTACAACTTTGTCTTTAAATTTACATTGAGATCTTTTGGTTCTGTCTAGAGAGGAGTCTTGTTTGCTGTTATGGAAGTTGTTCTGGAAACACAAATCCTACAGCAGTGCTATTCATTTTTTGAGGCTTGCTGTCCAGCTTTTGGACAAGCTGAGTTAGTTCATACTGTGTGGCTTACTGAACAGGATATTCTTATATTTTCTTTTTTGAGAATCAGGAAATACATACCATTGCTTTGTTATCTTGTTGAACATAATACTGTCATGCTTGTATTTGTTGACTGTAAATGAGGAGTGACTGATTTAAATCTACATTGTAGCAGGTGATGTGTGCATTTGCAGACAGCGAGATAAGAAATGTTAATTTCTGAAGCTGCAACAAAGTAGTGAAGACTTTTTGTTTTAAATAAATTGCTTTGCATTATTTAATGTCTACATATGAAGAATAAATTCACAGTTCTTTGGATACTTTGCAAATCTACTAGTGAGGCTTACGTTGAAGTGGCCACAGTCTAATTAGATATGTAAATATTTGTATTTGTAAATGTGCACACATTGTTTGGATTGTTCATTACTGTCACATTATAAAGCACTGTGCCCATTTTAATTCTATGGTTTCCAACTTTCTTGGCTGGCAAGAGGCTGTTTGACAAATCTTGAGGACAGGGCTGTAAATATGTCATTACAGACAAATCACAGGCTCTCACACCCTCAAGGCTTCAGCCAAAATGAGCACTCACTTTTAACATGGCTCTTTGTAAAACAAATTCATCTATAACAGTTAAATATAACAGCTTTGATTACTTGAAGGTTACAAAAAAGTACTTTGTTTTAATTTCCCTATGACATGAGCCACTTAAATAGTGACTTAAGTAGAAAAAAACATGCTACTGAAGATTCTTCTTTCTATTTAAGTATTCTAGTGGCAGATGCTGAAGCCAGAACTGGAGATGCTCTGAAGTTTAAAAAGCAGAGCTTCTCCAGTGTAAGCCAAAGGGAAGTGTCCCTTAGGTAGAATTGCAAAAGTAATTTCTTCTCCTTTGGTGGGCACAGAAGGGTGCTCAACTGCTTGGTACAGAAATGAAAAACGAGAGGTAGCAGTTGGTTTACACCTTCTTTATTTCTTTCTTTTTTGTGTATGTTTCTGTAATTCAGATGTATATACAAAGCTCATATAAATACAAATAAGGACAAAAACGTGTATAACTCAATGGAAACAGGAAATGTGCTATTGGCAGGTTTTCCCTCAAGAGGAAGGTGCAATTATTAATTTGTGTTTAGAAGAAGAATTTTTCTTCTTCAACGTGTACAATTTTTGCACTACACATGCATAGACTTCCAATCCATCCTTAGTATTGTGTGCAAGATTCTAAATGCTGTAAAGTGAGGATTTGGGGATTGTCAGGTGTTTAAAACACTTGGTAGGAGTTTGCTTCAGTTCTGTGTCTGAAGACTTAAAACCATCACCTGCTTGGTTTTGCTCAACTTCTGCTGCCTCCAATGAATGTAAAATAAGTTATTACACATTTTCACTACACATAATTTGAGCAGAATACTTCTGTCTAAAGGTGATGTTTTATTACTCTTGAGGACAAGTTGAAATCAGATATGTGTCTGTTTTCTTTGTGAGGACATCAGGTGCCAAAATCACAATTACTGCATTTTTTGATTAAAAAAAAATCTATGTATAAGAGCCTGTATTTCTTGGTTGGGAAAGTTGCTGATTGTGTTAATTTTGTTTCAGCTTTACTTTTGGAAGCTCAGTCAACACCGTTTCAAATAACTCCTTCAACCATGGCAAATATTGTGAAGGGCCTGTATACACTACGACCAGGTAAAAAGGAAAAATGTTTCTGCTGATCTCATCTTGTGGTTGTCTTTTGCTTGCCAAAATGTGCCCACTAAAAAACTAATGCACAGTTAACAATCAGAGTGTGTTGTGTTTTGTGCCTGTCACCTGGGCAAGCTACCATGTGAATACCAAATACTTTAAAAAAAAAAAAAACAACCAACCCAGCCCTCTGTTCTGGAGACAAAGGGAAGATCTATTCCTTCTCTGTAGAAATAAGGAAAGAAGGATGTTAATGATAGAAATTTACAGTCATGATAGAAATTTACAAGTCTTGAAATGGTGAAAGTTGTATTGAGAGTTGCTCTTCAACCAGGTCTTTGACATGGGGTGAATGTTGGACTGTTTCTTTTATGGAGCCATTGTTTTTGTTGGTATTGTTTCATGGAAGAGCTTAATTTAACTTGTGAATACATCGTGACATCTCATACAACAACAATTACATTGAAAGGAAGATGGTGTTGCAGATTTTAATCAATTTTGTACATGGGTCTTCTAAGTTTTGGAGAACTGAGGAGAGCCTTACCCTCTGTTTGAGAAGTTTTTAGAAACAGGAAGTGTTCAAAATATCCATAAATAAATGGTACCTGTTTTCTCTTCCTTTTACAGTACTGATGGTTTCTTACTGTGGTGTGCCTGAGAGAAGGATTGTGCCTTAGCTTCAGTCTAGTTTTGCAGTCTCCATTTATGGAAATAAAAATGAGAAAGGGATTTCTTTACAGAAAGCTTTAGTGCAATATTTAGCATTTGTACAAACCAAGAATACAGTGGACTCTACATGTACAAAATGCACTTTCTGTAAGCAAAGATTATTTTTACATCAGCAAAATTAACATACTTCCATCAATTTTAAGGCAATGCTGATTTCAGTTTTAGAAAGTGTTCAGGACCAAAGATAGGAAGGGTGTATACATAAGTGTAAAAGTATTACTCTTTTGAAAGCAGTTCAGAGTGGTTGTTCTTTGACCACTCTTCATATTGTAGATGATGGACTTGTGATTTCACAGTTTTCCATTTCAGATGATCCCTGTCTTGCTGTCCACAGCTCAGCAGACCCTGCTTTGGGTTGGTACTGTGGGGCTAGCCAGATTTTGGGTAGCTGAGGAGCCCAGGATAGACTTCTTGTGTAAAAGGCTGTTCTTTGGTGATCCTCATTCTTGGGGATGGGTTCTGAATCAATCAGAGCAAGGGTTCCCCTGAGGCTGTGTGCTCCCTTTCTCTGTGGGGTTGCTCCATTGGGTGTTCCTGGGGCTGGGGAGGTGGAGAGGGAGTGGGGCCAGTGGAAGGAGCTGTGGGATTGGAGCAGCCCGTGAGTGTCTGCAGTGCCCAGAGCAGAGCCAGGGGTGATGCCCACTGGCTGCCATCCAGGAGATCCCCCTCCTCATTCTCTTCCTTTCTCTTCAGGTTGAAAGTTCCTAAGAGCTGTCAGACTTCCAGATGTTGCCAGAGGAGACTCTTTTAATCCTATCTCAGTTCTGGTTTAAGATTTTAAGTCCTTTTTAAAATCTCTGTCACTGCTCTGGATGAGGGGGTCAAGTGCTCCCTCAGTTGGTTTGCAGGACTGTGGGAATTGTGTTAAAACTTGTGATGTTCCTCAGTGAGTTAAAAAGCATGCTTTTTTTCTAAGTAAAGATCAAATTTCAGGTAACTCCTACAGCCTGTGGAAAGTCTGGCTGCAAAAAATGTTCAGGGCTGTTTGTTTTTCTCAGAATTTGCTACCCAGTTGCTGTAAACCCAATTTTCATCCTTTGCTTAGTCTTAAAGCCTTGAAGCAACTCCAAGGTAAATTGTCTTGCTCCTGTAAAACAATGTTCAGTGTAGTGAAATTAAATCCCATTTCTGTCCTGAAACTGAGCTAGTGCAGGTTAGAATTATATTATGAGCATTAAAAAAGTGTTTGTCTGAGCTTTGGAAGATCATTGACAGCATGAATTCCTTTGAAATGAGGATGGAGCAGTAGGGTTGGATGATGTTATTACTGTGCTTTTTAGAAGTGAGGCTCAGGGGAGAGAAAGGTACATTTTGGGGATAAATTTCCCTGGTAAAGTGTTACAATCATTATC
Source organism: Thryothorus ludovicianus (assembly GCA_013397245.1). NCBI lineage: Eukaryota > Metazoa > Chordata > Aves > Passeriformes > Certhiidae > Thryothorus > Thryothorus ludovicianus. The sequence continues at coordinate 413,050 of VZTB01014367.1, forward strand.
TAATTATCCAAGGGAGTTTGCTGATCAGTTGCCCATCCTTAAGAGTGTCCAGAGACTCAGCAGGTCCTGTGAGATGCAGCAAGAACTGATTTGATTGTGAGGTTGAGAAAAATAGTAATTCTTCCATCTACATGTAAACATCTGATTTCAACATTATTTGACCTGCTTTAAGGCATGGTTTGTGTGGATTTGGGTCTTTTTCTTTTTATTTCTTTTTTTTTTTTTTTAATTCAAAATCCTAATATGTTTTCAAAATAAAGTTACAGTTGTCAAACTAAAATTTTCACAAAATATCTCTTCCATGTGTTTTATTATTCCTTTCTCTCTTGCAGAATGGGTACAGATGGCACCAGCTTTATTTTCTAAATTCATCCCAAATATTCTACCCCCTGCTATGGAATCTGAGCTTCAGGAATATGCTGCTCAAGACCAGAAACTTCAAAGAGAGCTTATTCAGAATGGATTTACTAGGTAATTATTATTATTCTTCAGTAATGATTGTGCAGGACAGTGCTGAAATGATTAAAATGGATACACCTAAAAATACTGAAGAAATAATTTAAGAGTTAATGAAGAATCTTTGCCATTCAGTATCTAAAATATGGCCTTATTTTCAATGTTTTTTGAGCACTTACAGCCCTGCAGATGGTACCTAAAAAGTAAATGATTGTAAGGCTTGAAATTTTTTATCAGGTTGCTTGCAATTTATGCATCTCTGGATTTTGATTGTGCTTCTACTGCATGATCATGCTCCTGTTCAGCTTCAGTCTTTACTTTGGCTATTTGTTTTCTATAAGCTCCCTTTTATTCGTGGTGCTTCTGAGAATGTCAGTTTTCTCCTTACTCCACTTTCAGAGTTATTTATACAGGCAAGGTGTTTATTTTAATCGACATTTTCCATCTGAGTATTGAACTGGGGAAGGGGAAAAGAGAGGAACAAACAGTAAAAGACACAGCAGAAAATTTTATATTGTAAATTGTTCTGTCTGGGCAGTGGCTGCTGCTCTGAGCTGTTCTGTTTTTCTGCCCAGGCAAAGGCACTTTTCACCATTTCTGCAGTAACCTGACAATCTAAGATCAGGCTGGGGAAGCCTTGTGCTCTACTCCTAAGAGATTCATTTCTTCATAAAGAGAAAATGTCTTCATTTTTCCTGTTACCTGTGCAATGCTGAGAGTCTGGCCCTGTAGTTTGAACACCACTAGATGTGGGTTTGTTTAATGTTGAGTGTATTTCTGGATTTCATGCCCTGTGGTTTTCCTCAAAGGTCATCTCTCTCTTCAAAGCTTGGTAAATTAAGGAGCTTCAGAGCTCTACCACTGACCCAAATGCCAATGATGTGGTGCAGACTCTTTCCTGTTGAGGAAAAGAATTTTTTGAGAGATAAGCATAAAAATAAGGCCATAAGAGCCTGGGCTAAGAAAAGCAGTGCATTTGGCCCAAGAAATAAAAGTGTGAGACCTTGTAACTGAGTAGGCATATAATGCTGACCAAAGAATGTAATGTACAGAACAAAACAGAAAAGGGAACAATTTATGGTTGTCAAACTTTCAATCTTAGTAATTCTGATCATAGTTCTGCTTGGAAGTGCATTTCACCAGTTTCACACTGCTCAGAGAACTAAACATGACATTTCAAGTACTAACAGCCTGTATCCACAAAGCCAACTGGTTTGAAAAATATTTTTCTTCAGTTACCTGAAAAGGAGGGACTTGGCTGTGAAGTTCTTTGGCTGGTTCTGAGAGGAGAGACTGTTTGAAAGGCTGGGAAGGGTAGTAAGGGACACTGACCATTGCAAGGCCAAGTGCATTTCAAAAAACCAGTTGGTTTGAGGATACAGACTGTTAGTACTTGAAATGTCATGTTTAGTTCTCTGAGCAGTGTGAAACTGGTGAAATGCACTTGTAAGCAGAACTATGATCAGCCACCTTCAGAATTAGTCAGATTGAAAGCAATAACCATGAAGAACACAGCACAGTGAGGTGTGTTCAGCTGCATTAATGACACATCTGCTTCTAGCTGAAGAACAACAGCTTATCAACACCATTAAATGCTAAAATCTTCTGCCTAAAGAGCACATGTTGAATATCCACTCATACTTAGAGTCTGTAAAATTCAGGAGCATCTTTCCAAGCTGACAGATGCAGAGTTTTTTCACATAGTTCTGTAAAGTTTGGTTGAGGAGTTCAAAGTAAGGAAAACGATTTTTTGCATGTTTTAAGCTCCAACTGCATATGAGCATTTTTTTTTCCTCATCTTCATTTTGTAAAAGATTATGAGATCAAGCCTACTGTCCATAGCAGAAGGATGAGCTAATTAAATCTATGAAATACAGCTTACACTTTTGGTAAATTGAGATTCCTGCACTAGTAGTAGCATTACTATGTTTACATTTTGTTTCTAAGTCTCTAGAAGCTGCTGATTGTGCTGAGGTATTTCACTGTTGTTTTGAGGATCACAGAATGGTTGGGGTTGGTAGGGACCTTTAAAGGTCCAGAGGAGCAGGGACATCTTTAATCATGAAAACACCTTCCTTTGCCTTCTCCCACAGAGGTGACCAGTCACGCAAGAGAGCTGGGGAAGAGTTAACCTACAGTAAGTACAGCCCCAGCCCTGCCCTCCAGCTGCCTCCAGCCCCTCTCAGCTGGGGCACACAGCTCGTGGTGGGCTCCTGGCTGCTCAGGGTGGGGAGAGGCTGCATCTCCACATGGGACAGCTGTAACCTTTACCCTGCCAAGCAATAATGCAAACTGCTTTTATACAGAGCCACTGGGGAATGGCATCTGTACTGTTGTTAACTTGTGCTCGTTTTGTGGCCCTCTCACCACCAAGTCTCCTCATGTGCTTTCAGCTGAGTATGTTCACTTTGTTCCCCACCATAAAATGTCACACAGTTTTGTGATGAACTCTTACTATAGGCTGAAGTGACTAAATGGACCTTGATGTGGTGTATCAGCTTCTGTTCACACTGTGAATGTTTTGCAGACTCTGCTGTGTTTTGGGGGATGGGTGGCAAGGGACACAATGTGGAAGTTTACTATGAGAGGATTTCTGAAGTTTTTCTGTAATTTCAGATGGCTCATCAGCTTGTGCAAGCTCCAGGGGATACAGATAGTGAATATACTGGATCAGCTTCGATTTAATCCTAGCCAGAACAGACACTGGAGGAGCACAGGTGGTATCTGGAGCCTCCTTTAGCAACTGCTGATACTCAAACTCTGACACAAACTATGCCTCAAAGAAGAGTTTTGGACTTTCTTCTTTATATATTGAAATGTCAGTTGCTGCTACAGTTGGGATGACTTTGAAAGACACAATTCCTTGGTCTGGCCTATCAACAAGCCCTTCTTCTGTGACCTTTGTGAGGAATGCACCTTGAAAACCAATCCTTTCAAAGTGGAAATGGGCAGCCAAAATCAGCAGCTTCCAAAAGTGTTAGAATGGAAGAATCCTTTTTGCACTCTTTTCTTAATGTTAAAGACATTCTTAAAACTAGTTAACACGTCAGTGTATTAGATTTTAAACTTCAAGTTATTTTCTGGAGCTTCTACTTAAATAATAAGAATAAAGTTTCATTATTTTGCAGTATTTGTTTGTTAGTTTAAAACCAGTCACCTTTCAAGAGTTGGTCCCATATAAGTGTATCTTCTGTCAGGGAGTTTTGAATTCCAGATTTTTCTTTTATCTTTTTTTTTGTTACTTGGTATTTTGAAATCTGTTTTTCTATGTGTTTGTACTCTGTGCCTTCAGCTTGTGCACTTTGCGACTTTATAGACCATATTTTGTTATGCAAAATGTGTTCTTGAGGAAAAACTTGATGTGAACAAACATGCTGCAAAGTTGCACTTTTCTCTTGCATTAATGGGAAGTGAAAATAAGGAGGAAGGAGGAAAAGTTGAACCTGTCACCATCACTAATAGTGACTTGGAAGTTTGTCCCCATTTATTTTTCACATGTATTAGTGTTTAATGCAGGGACCAGCTCTTGTAGAATCCCCCTCACTGACTTTTCATTGGCCTCAGGAGTTGGACTGGATGATCCTTGTCCCTTCCAACCTGGACTATTCTGTGATTCTATGATTCCATAATTGCAATAGATGGAGATGAGGATTCCAGACTGAACAAAACACCAGGATGTGCTCTGTATAAACACTGTGGGCAAAACTCTCCAGTCTGGTAGCTCTGCTAAGTGCATCTCCATCAGCACAAGATTTGCACTGGGCTGAGCAATGGTACCTGTCCCCCATCACTCTGAGGCTCCTGTGCCATTCCTCCTGCTGGGGGGATGTGATGGGGCTGTGGCAGTGGCTGTAGTCAGAATCAGGGATTTCAGGAGTGATACAAAGTGTGCATGTGCCCATCTGCCTCCAGTTTTGTGTCCTGGAGATCCAGCTGAGCCCATTTCCAGGGGATCTGGGCCTCGGGCTGTCTGCTCCTTGAGATGTGGGTTTGATGAGCAGTATGGCTAATGCAGCTCTTCCATGAGGGGACAAATATACTTGAAAAAGCAGTTTGATTACAGGGTTTGGGTTTTTTTGTCATTACTATGGGTTTATTTTTTATCTCCTTTAGTTATGAAGAGAAATAGGTTGGTAATATAAAAAAAAATCTTTCTGAAGCAAAATAAAAGTTTGTTGAGTTTTGCCTGGCACAACCCTTATGTCTGTTTTAAAAAACAACACAAAATACCAACACAAGTCCTTTCATGCTTGTATGGGTTCATTACAAAATGCAAGAAAAAAAGAAAAAATAGATGTGGCAGGGACAAAGTTTCTTTTTGTTTTGTTTCCAGAGTTTGTGTCATGAATTTAATTCTATCATTGTCTCTTCAGCCACTTTGGCAATGTGGTTTGGTTGGAGGGTGAGGGAGGAAGAGCAAGTTTGACACTGCTGGCATTGACAGATTCAAATATGATTTCCCTGTGTCTTTCTCTGCCTATTTGTAAAGCCTTTTTAATTTTGAGGCAGTGTTTCTTTTCAAATTAAGTCCTAATGCTTCAGTGTTCTGTGTTCAATGTAGAGCAATGCCAGCAGTCTGAACTCATCCCCAGTGGTGTAAACCAAGCCACTCTGAGAAGGGATTTTCAGATGTTGGTAGTGTCTGCTTCAGCTTTGCTACCAGCTTCTTAAGTTGGGGCAAAATTAGATAAAATCAGGGGGTTTGGAAATTTTGTTGAAGTGTGCTGTGGAGAAGTTAATGAAGGCTGATAAGGAACAAAAATAATTTGCCAGCTTCCAGGTTTTTAAAGTTTTGGCTTTAAACAAAAATAAAACCTCTGATAGTGTCCGTAGCTTTAAAAATCACTGTCTGCTGAAATGGCAATATTCTTGAGTTAAGAATAGATGCATTAACCAAATCTGGTTAAAGTTTGTTTACAACTTCATTACCATCCTGGTTCACACAGTACAGTAACCAAGCTCTGTCATCTCTGTCGAGTGATCACAGTTTTTCTCTGGTCTTAAAGTGGTTTTACTGGTTCAGGTTTGTAAATAACACGTAGTGCTTTTGCTTCATGTCTGAGGCAAGGGTTGAACATTCCTTTTCCATTGCATTGTGTTTGGGACACAAACTCCTGGAGTGACAATTCCATCAAAAGGTAAAGCATTCCTGTCAGTGTGGTCCATTGTGTGTGCACTGAGTAGGGCTTGGATGCTTCTAGTCCTGTGTAGCATTGCCACCACTGGCCCCCATGCCTGAGGAATCTGTTTGTTAAGCACTGTATTATGTTGTAAATTTGGCATTTCAATTCCTGTATGTTTTGGCATTATTTACGTAATGCTGAAATGTTGTTTTATCTGTTGAAGACATTATCATTGTGACTGAGCATGGAACAGAATACAGGATACTATACTAAATTATTTTGTTTCTCTGTAAACTTGCATTTTACTTACAATCAAACTAACTCAGCCAACTAGAGCATTGGTACTGTAAAACCACAATTACCAACAGCATGATCCTAACTTCAGTATTTAATTTAACCAAATAACTTGTGGTGAATCTGTTGCATCTGTAGCTTACTCTGTTAAGCAGTAAAATTGGTTATACAATGGGTGTCCTCTTTATGTTGCACTGGTTCTATAGCCAAGCTTGCTACATTAAAATATTTTTAGATTAATTTCATTTCTTTATTGAGAAATATTTAAATTCAGCATGCTGACTAATGGTTGGCAGTTGTTGATACATGGCTAAGATGGTTTTTGTTACAAATGATGGGGTGGGGGGGTCTAACCAAGTAAGTACCCAACTCTTCTTCAGCTGCATCTCTTTCCTGCAGTTGTTGGGGAAATGTTTACAGATTAATGCTTTGAAGAAGTTTTTGACTCCTATAATTGAATAGAAATGTGATCAGTTAGACTCATCCCTTTTAATTTGTCCCTGACACGATAATTTACTTTCTAAAAATTAAGAAAACCAAACAAAACCCCCAAGAACCACAAAGGGCATGTTTTGAGTGACTGAAAAATGTTTCTCATGTACACTGTGACAACCCTAGTGAAAGGAGTATTCTGTAGAACTATGGAATAAAAAACAACCAATTGAATTTGACTCCTGTCATCAACCCAGCTCCAGCAGAGAGAAAACAAAGGGTTTGGTTTGGTTATTTTTGTGTGTGTGATACCTTGACATGCACAAGGTATCCCGAGGGCACTCGGTTCAGCTCACAGTGTGGGCCTTCAGGATCAGATGACTGCAACCATCCTGGATTTCATCTGGGATAAACAAGGATCTTTTTGGTAACTTACAAACTTCAGGCATTGGTGATCATGGTAGGCATGAACCAGGTATAGACTTACTCTGGCAGGGGTCATTCCAGTAGTTACAAGCCATGAGAATTTACTTTGTAAATTTAGCACAAGTCTGTGATACTGACCCAACAAGATATTTTTATGTCCCTAGCACCTGTTAAGAGGAAAAGGCTGGAGAATCTAAATTTCATCCTTGTAGCACTGAAATGAAGTGGCTTTGAATGGAGACCAGAGTCACCTGTGAGAAGTTGTCCCCTGTCTATCAGGAAGGACAGAAAATCAGCATTACTGTATGAGCACAACAGGACAAACATGCTCATTTGGCCTCAGCTGAAAATCCTTGATGAAGCGCTTTGCTAGAGAGAGTGAGGGAAAGGATTTAACCAATGTATCTTGATCTAACTGGAATGACTTGTTAAGGGGATTCCAAAAACTCCATAGGCAATGAGTACTCAGAAATCCCTGCTGGCTGGCTGGCTCTCTTCAGATACACTTGGTTAATGTTCTAATGAGCTTCTGCTATCTGACCTAATTAGCACAGAGCAGGAATGTTGACTCGCCTAATGATGACAACAGAATGGATTTAGTAATAGCACTTATTGCCTCATTAGTATTGTTTTTCAATTAGTTGTTCCTTAAGAAAAACTGTTCCAGTTTCTCTGGTGACCTGGGTCAGCTCTGGACTCTGTCAGAGAGCAGCAGGTAATTTATTTGTTATTACTCATGGTTTGCACCGTTTGCCATCTATCAGCAAGCTGGATGGTTTTGTGCAGAGAACAGTTCATAAATTATTATCTCGGGATGGTTGTAGATGCTGCCCTGTGGATGGGGTGCCTTGGCAGTGTGAGAGCTCCTGTTCAGTGGGGTAGGTGGGGGTCTGAAGGCTCTGCTGGGTTTCTGGGGTGATCCCTGGGGTAAGGGTCACCCTGCTGTCCTGTGGAAACACCCAGTGACCACGGAGTGAATTGCACTGCCAGCAAACACCCCAAATGCCTCTACACAGTCACCATGGGAGGGCTGATGCACTGTGAGCTCACCTCTTACCTCCACAGTTGCCTGTTGCTGTGGCAGGAGTGGCTGAGCACTGACATTCAGCCCGTTTGAAACAGGTCAGGGCTTGAAATCTAAGGATTATCTATTCCTGACTCAAATTCCCAGTGTGGTCAATGTGAAATGAAAGATTTCTCCAGCAGGTACCACATGCCAGTAAATGGATGTGCTCCCAGATTTCTGGTTTGGAGTCTCAGTTACTGGCCATGGGCTGCTGAGGTTTGAACCTTCCTGGAAGGAGCTGGAAGCAGAACTTGGCTGACAGGACCGGTCCTACCTGTGCAGGAACAGAAGGAAAACAGACCTGTTTGCTTCTTTTTCCTAATTACTTTGATATTAAGTCTTTATTGAGGGGGCACCTGCTGTCCCCAGTTGCTTAGACAGCCTCAGTTGTTTCAGGTACAGTTTGGATGTCTGTTGGAATGGATCTGAGGCAGAATTCCATCCCAGCTGTAGAATAATCATTTCCCTGAAAATGCAGAGATGCGTCATACCTGGCGATTATCTGCTTGTTTTGGTAATAATCTCATTATCCTGTTTGTTCCCTCAGTTACAACTTCTGAATGCATATTCAAGTGAATTGTGCTTTCCAGTTAGAGCTCCAATCTTCAGAGGATGCCATAGTTACAGATATGCAGGGAGAGACACCCATAAGGGAAATCCTGCTTCCATAGTTCAGTTTCCTGTTTCCCTCTGGGAATATGGCATGGAATGAAAAACTGCCTCTTCAGTTCACTGATGTTCTGCATGATTATGTTTTATTATTTCTTTTTAAATAATTCCCTGCATTGAATTTGCCTTTTCTTATTAATTGCTGTAAATCAAGCTAGCCCCTCTTAGAGCTGTCTTTTAGAGTGCCAAGGTGCCATTTGTGGGTAGTAGCAGCTCCTCCTTGTGAAAGCAGAATTAGGATCATGTTTTTCCAGTGCATCTCTTTGGAAATCACTGCAATGAGACCTGGTCTGGAGCTCTCACCCCCTTGCTGAGTGAAATGAAGTCCTGTAGCTCTTTGTAGCCAATGTTCTGCGCTTCTCTGGATGATGGCATGTTTCACTGTTTCACTGTTTCACTGTTCACCTCCTTGCCAGCTTATTGTGAACACAGCAATGAGCAGGACCCCAGTGCTGTGGGAATGTGATGGTGAGCTCTCTCTTGGGAGCACAGTCAGTTCCTGCTGTGTAGCTTCCCAGTGGCAATTTCTTCACATGGAAAAGCTTCTCCATTGTAGAAATTGCTGGGCAGACCTAAGGGTCTGAACTCTCATATTTCAGGTGACAAAAGTTCAGGTGGAAATTTGTGGTGTCACGCTCTGACCCTGCTGATGAATCTGGCATTTCCTTGGGTTAAAGGAAACAAGAAAGATTTTGGCATAATATTCCATCTACTCTGCTTGGCAAAGAGTTTCTGCAAATCTGCTGCAAACTCTCTGAACTTGGACTGGCAAGATTACAGCTTGCCAGGTCCTCTTGCCAGCACAGCTGCTCCTCCTGGGACAAAGCTCCTGGCACTGAAGGTCCAAACTGAGGAAGGAAAGTGAGCAGAGAGTGCAGCAGCCTCAGAAGTTCTGGCTGAGGTTTCACACCCACACTTGCTGCTCGTTCATCTGCAGGGCACTTCAATGCCTCAGCATCACGTTTGCTCCTCTGATTGTTACTTTAAAATAAGCCATAGTCAGTGATCTGCAAATGTCAGGAATCACCTTTGAGACACATTTACCAAAGCCACCATGCCCCTCCTGAGCTGTATCATCTTGTAAGAAATCAAAATCCTGTTTCCAGTCCTGGGTGGGATGGGCATGGAGGGTCTGTGCTCAGCTGTGCAGGGGCTGGGTGCACAGTGGTCCCCAGTCTGGGCCACATGTGCTGCAGAAATGTTTTTAATTACAGGTGTAATGGCAGTGTGTGCGGCCCAGGGCTAACCCTCAGGGATGGGAGGTGGTTTGCCTAATAAAGGGGGAAACAAAAGATTTTCCTTTGCTCTGTATTTATATAAGCGAGCAGAAAATGGCTTTAAGCTGTAAGAGAGCAGGGAAAGAAATTTTTTATTCAGGGTGCTAAACCACTGGCACAAATTGCCCAGAGAAGCTGTGGCTGTCCCTGGATCCCTGGAAGTGTCCAAGGCCAGGTCGGATGGAGCTTGGAGCAGCCTGGGACAGTGGAAGGTGTCCCTGCCCACAGCAGAGGTGGCACTGGATGGACTTTCAGGTCCCTCTCAACCCAACCCAGTCTCTGATTCTATGAAAACACTCCCCCGTGGGCTTTGGGGAAGAAAGGAGCAGAAAGCTGAATCAAGCTGGGCAAACTGCAAAACCATTGTCCTGCCAGAGCAACAGTGACTGCTCCTGGCTGAGCAAGAGCATTTTTCCATGGATTCCAAAGTTCAGAGCTCTGTGCTGCTCAAGGTGCTCTGAGGAGAGCAGGATTGCTCAGCCTGGCTGGGGGCTGTGTGCTGGGGGTCAGGATGTCACTGTACCCCCAAATGGTGCTTGTGCTTCCTTTTGGCCATGCCCAGGGTAGGACAAGCCACCCTTAAACTGATTCAGCTGCTTTGCAGACAGTTGTTGGTTGTATATAACGTATTTCAAGAGCTCTGTTGATTTTTAGAAACATCCTGAAAACATAATACATTTGAAGTTAGTTCCTAGGGAAGCTAATTTAACTTTCTGCTGTTTGCATCCTGAAAGTGACTAGTTCAAGATTGTTTTAGTCTGATTAATTATTCTTCTGTTGAATACAAACAAATGCTTTGGCCATTATTATATTATTCTCTTTGTTTGTGGGCTAAATATGCACAGGAAAAGGCCCAACATTATCTGGCTGCTTTTAATTGAACCATGTGACTTATTTGATTTTTCATCAGTCAAATTAAGGCTAATAAACTGAATCTAAAGCAAAAGAAGGATATTCATACAGAAGAAATAATTCTCTTGGTTAGATAAATTTCAAACAACAAGGCTTGGCCCTCAATATTAATCTCTGTAAATTTTCAGAATCATAAGGAGCTAATAAAAAAAATCCTGGGTCATGTTGGACATGACAACCCATGGGCAGAATGGAGGGAGCACTTCACCACTTGGAAGAGCTTGTCTGTGACCACAAACTGAGACTGTGCAAAACTTGTTTGTGCCCCATTAGGCACAATTTCAGGTTTTTTTTAGCTTCTGCAGTGTGTTTCCTGAGTTGTGTCTGAAATTTGTAACTTTTCATGTGGTTTTCAAATATTGTCTGCATTTCAGCTGCTCAGTGTCTTCTGACTGGGTGATGCTGGACACCTCCAAACCCCCATCTTCCCCTCTAGCCCAGAGCACAGTTTGGATCACTGTGTGAGTATCCAAAAGCAGATGCTGGGAGGAGAAAGGCTGGGACAGGACAAGACTGCTTAGTTAAGGAAGAGCAGGAGGAGCAGCCGTGCTCCTAGAGAGCCTCTTGGGCTCTTTCTGAGGAGAAACATGGTGACCTGAATTCCTCTGGGTTTGCTAATCCTGATCTGTGCTTCTGGCTGTCCAGATGTGCTCTGGAGAGCCTTTACACCGTGTTGGAGCTGTCTGCATCCTTTCCCCTCCCAGCTCCTGTCCTTGAGTGCTGCTCTGGAGTGGGCTGTTCGTCTGCTGCAGCTGCGTGAGGCTGCAGCTGTCAAGGCAGCTTTCATCTCTCTCCTGTGTGGATGATGTACTGGCAATCCTTGAGCAATGTAGCATTTTAATTCCCCTTAATGGTTATTTGCAAAATGGATGAAAATATTGACAGCTTGATATTTCAAAACAGATTGAAATCTTAGGTACTTCTAGCGTCAACATAATTGCTTTCTCGGGAATGGGGGAATTAATTTAAATATATTTAAATTTTCTACCAGCAGTTCTAGTCTGTTATTCTCTAGGTGTTGCTGTGCTGTCAGTCAGGTTCTCCTGATTTGTAGGTTCCAACACTGTATGATTTTCTTTTGCTGTCACTTTTTTGTAGCCTACTTCAATATGTGTGGAGTTGCAGATGTGTTCTCTCTGGTTTTATTCTCAAGTCATACAAAGCTGTCACTGTTTCTGCCTTTCACTTTGACTCGGAGCTGTCACAGAGGCTTATTCCCACTTGGTGGAAAATTCCTGGAAGCTGAAGAGATAAAAACACCCAACTTTCAGTAATCTGGCTGATGACTGAGAGACACTGAGAGGGGCTCCTTGGGGACATCTGTATGCTGAAGATGGATGTGTCTGGCCAGTCCTGACCATTGGTTCAGCATGTCGGGGGTTTGTTTCACCTCAGAGTAACTTCTTGTCCCAATTTTAATAAGAAAATATACTTAAAGTTCTTCTAAACCATAGAACAAACCTGGCACCACAAAATGAAGTGTTGGTTGTAAGGAAAACAGTGAAACAAGGTGACAAAAACCAGTGGGGCAGGATGCCAGGGGTACAGACAGACTGAAGTTCTGCCCCAGCTGAACTCAGGAGGGACTTCCCTGCAAAACACCAAATGCTTCAGTTTTGAGCTGAGATGTTTGTGCAGAGAAGTTCTCAGACACGTGGCTGCATCCAGTCTTACACAAGGAAGGAAACAGCACTCAGCTGTTCCTTAAATTATGCACAAACCAAATAGGGATGGTGTGTTAAACTGGGGTGAGTGAAGGATCCATAGAGTCTGGTTAGACAATAAATTACTCAATTTACTTGAGTCTGCTGAGGTTTGTGACCTCAGAGAGTTCATTGCAGATCATTTCCCTCACCAAGGAATGGTGAAGGAGATGACGTGGGCTCGGTTTGCCTGCAGTGTTTTCTGAGCCTTGGTGGTGGAGGGGTGGAAAGGCTTTCCCTGAGGAAATGGCTCTGCTCACAGCTCTTGGGGGATGGCAGTTCCAAAACAGCTGGAGAGAATCCATCTGTGGCCATACAAGTGGCCAGCCTGCAACACCTGCCAGGCACAGATTGCCTGCTGCTCTTGGGGCCTCTCCTTGGCCCTCCAGAGCCAGCACAGTACCCAATTGCTTTGGGCAGAAGAGGCAAAATCCATCCCATCTTCTCAAACCTCTGAGTGCATGGATAGATTGCTCCACAAAATAACAGAGCTGCCTGGCCTCTGGGTAAACCTGTGGGTTCCAGCAGCAACATAATGTTACACAAAATTTCATTAGAAAGAGCAGGACTTCCCCACTCGATTACTCCAGAAGGATTTGTGGAATTGTTTTGCAAGGGACTCTCAGACCAGTAACTTGTGTGAGGAAAAGCAGGTATAGTTATTTGGGTTCCTTTTCTAACTGGTAATTCTGTCCTAATTGTAAGTGCTGAATGCTTTTTGGAATTGTTCATAAATTGCATTACTCTAGCATTACCATTAATGTTCGTGAATAACTGTGCTTTGTGGAGGTCATTGAGTTACACCACGAGAAATCTCATTTTAAGGGAAGGAAAGGAGGCCTTGTGGCTGGAACAAAATGTCCCCTTGTGATAATGCCATAAAGTTACTTATCAAAACCCATTGGGGGTTTTCCCACAAAGGTACACATTTCCTGATGCTGAAGGACACAAAACCAGGCCAGGGAGGGGATTTCTGCTGCGTGCCCTCCCTGAAGCAGCTTCCAGATCATGGCTCTTGGGAGTGCTAGTGCTGATATCAGCATAGTAAAGGAGACCCCACAACTGCTTAAAAATCTGATTTTAAGGCTCCTGAGGGGTTCCTCCACTTTTGGTGGCCATGACCATTGTCACTTTTCTGAACAGGGAGGTAACAGCTGCTGAGTGATACCAGTGACAGCCCATGGGGTGGCTGCTGCTCCAAGGCCTCTGTGCCAGTGCATCCTCTGCCACCCCAAAATTACTCACTAGGGTAAGAGCAGAGTTTTTTCTCTGTAGTAGGCCAAGTTATTTTATGACTGAAAGGCAGCCTATGTAAAGATCTGTTCTGCAGATTTATTTTTTTCCCCACAAAAAAAAAGAAAAAAGGTGAATCCTTCAGTTCCCTCCTGTGTAAGATTTTTTTACATGTTTCTGCCTTGGTAACCACTCACAGGAACTTCAAAACTGTCTAGCTGGATACTTAGAAATCAAGCTCAGAAATGTTCTTTTTTTGTTAGAGATTTGATCTTCATGAAGCCACTTTGATACATATTTTTAATGAATTGATTATTTTGAATTCATTTTATCATCTCTCTGCTCATGTTGCTCCCTTGAGATGAAAAGATGGTGAAAAATAACTTGCTGCCAAATCCTGGCCTCAGTAAACTTAATGTTTTTGATTGGAAAAAAGGTGAGCAATAGAGCCTAAAGGCTTTTTGATTTGCATTCAGAAGTTCTTGATTGTTTGGTTTCTCGGGGATTACCCAGCATGAGATGGCATCTGTGCTCCAGTTTTGTTCATGGAATAGTCTAGTTTTTTATCTAAATTCCTCAACTCAAAAATATTTATAAAACACATTGCATTTCTGCTATTGATAAATGCATGGCTTTGTTTTAGCCCTTAGCTGTGATCTTGCACAAAGAGAGGCAGATGAGAGTCAGCAGACAGACATTTGTTTGATCAAAGACACTCTGAGCACTGCAGTGAAAAGGCAGCACGATTCCACCTGCTACTGAGCAGTGCCCACGAGTGCACCTGAAGTGACAGCTTCAGTAAACAGGGACGGTAACCAAGGGCTATGAAATTCTTTGAGATTCAGAAACGTGTTGGTCTGCTTTAGAGATTTTACCCTGAGCAGTCATTAGTAATTTCCATGGACTGTCTTTGGGGCAAGCATTGTCCCAGTTCTGTGTTCCTTATCTTGTAGTGCTGACTACGTATTCTTCCTTTTTATTTTGGACATTTATTTAGTGTTAACAAACTTCCTGGTCCCATGCCTCTTTAAAGGAGTGTTCTTTAAAGGACTGACACAAAAATTACTGTTGGTTTCCCACTGGCTGTGAATTTGGACTTTTCATTGGGAACTGCCTCAAAAGCAGCTCTTGCTTTAATCAGCTCTTGTCTGGTGGTTTGGAAAGGCTTGCAAGGTTGACTGGCTTTCTCAACTTGATCTGTGCTCACAGTAATGAGGTATCAGGCTAATGAGACTGCTGCCATTACAATTACCAGCTTATTAAATCCTAATTAGGGACCCAATGCTGCCGGGTGCTGAGTGCTGGTTGTAAGCAGCTGGATATTTTCCTGCACCCATTTTTGAGCTCCAGTTGAAAGTTGCTTGGAGAGCATTGAGGCTCCCTGTTCACGTTTCAGGTCTGTTTCAGTGCTAATAGGGTAATTGACTCTAATGATGTTGGCTGGTGTGTAATGGTCAGAGCTGCCTTTCCCTCCCCTGAGCAGCCCAGCATCCATGTCATTGTTAAATGGGCTGTGATTCACATGGCAGAAGGCTGCAGGATGCCCAAGGACAATATTTCCTATATAATGTTTTGTGGCAGGTTGTTTTCTGCACGTTCATGCACTGGTGAAAGGAGTTTGCAATTTTATTGTTCATCAGTGCCAATTAAATGCAAACTCAATGTTAGCCAGACATGCTTCCTCCTGAATAAACAACTCAATTCTGTCCTCCCGAGGCTGGAGAATTTGAAATGCACAGCGTCTCTTTTGGAATCTAATTTCCACCTGACCTTGCCAGTGCCTGCTCTCTGTTCTGTGGCAGTTATTGAGCTGAGCAGGTAGTGTCAGAACAACTGCAGGGCACTTTCCAAAAGTGCATTACAGAGCATCTCTCTCTTGCCTGCCAAGGGCTGGTTGTTTTGCTGTTGTTTCTGCCAGGGCAAGACTGTATGAACTCTTCTTGATTTTCATCTCACGGAGATGAAGACTTAGGCTCACCTTTGCCAGCCTGTGGAGTTCTGCTGTTCCTGCTGAGTGAGGCTTTGCAGGATGTGAAGCCTTTCAGCTCAGTCTGAAAGCAGTGGCTGTTCCCAGGTTTGGAGTGGCCTGGACTGTGCTCCCTTCTCACCCATCAACCTCAGATTCTGAGCTTAGGGAGTGCCTCAAAACTGAAACATGAAGGTACAAATGCATCTTGCAGCACATCCTCTGACTAGAAGCCAGGTGGATTCCTCCAGGTCTGCTAAGACTCCAGACACGTTCTCTGTGGAAACTGCCCAGATGGCACAGAACCCACACCCTGCTTTTTACTGCTTCTTGTAACGAGTATGGGTCAATTTGTTATCCCTGGGAGGAAAATGCTTGCTTACATCTCAATCCCATTTCTCATTAGCAACCCGGCTAATGAAATCCCAATAACTATGTGAACTGCCAAAAGTTGTGCCTCTCCCAATCTGGCCTGGAATGTTTCAGGGATGGGGCATCCACCACCTCCCTGGTCCCCTGCTGCCTTTACACAAGTGCCCAGCAGAGGAAAAACTGGCCTTTAAATATTCCAGCTTAGTCCTAATGATCCTGTATGCTTGTCTAAGAGCTTTCTTTGTTTCTGTTTTGGGGCACCTCTTATTGCTCTTAAAATAGACTTGGGCTTGTGAGAGGGACTGACCCAGAAAGAATAAATTCTGAATCTGGGATGCCAGCCCCACATGTCAGCCTGTACTCACCTTGTTCCATGAGGAAAATCACTGTCCCCAAGTAGTAGTCTTTGAGAGTATTTTCTAGTTTTTCAAGCTGGCAGATGATCTGCAGATGATGTGTTTTTTGTCTGCTTTGCTCCTAATCACTTTTATCAGATTCCTCCTCAGATTCCGCACTGCTCAGAACACCCCGTGTATGAAATGGGCTGAACACCAAATGAATGAGCTGATTCTGGCAGGGCTAGGGCATGAAATTGTTATCCAGCTCTGCTTGTGGATGTCACGGCTGTCAGGTCTGCAGCTGATGTCACAGGTGTGATTGATTACCCGGGCAATGCTCCCCACCAGGAGCTCAGTCCTTCAATTATGTGAAATTTGGCTATTCCTCAGATAATTCCTCTGCCACTACCCTTGAACACAGACCTTCCTTTCTGTGCTGTCTGTAAGGCTCATCAGCTCCTTACACTCTCATCTGTCACGTCCAGCCATTGCTGGTGTCACATCCAGAAGCTCTTTTTACATCTTTCCTACTCTCCTTAATGCCAGGCAAGGGCCTCACAGCAGTCACCCAAGAAAGCAAAGATATAGGTATGATGAAGCCTTTTCCTACCACAAGTGAACAAAATAAGTTCTTTTTTGCTGTAGAGAGAATCAACACCCCATCCCTAGAGCTTTTCATGACATAGCTCCTTGTGGGTCACTGTGGGAATTCAAACGTCTGCAGGAGAAGCAAAAGTAAAACTCTTGTCAAAAAGGCCACAAGAAAGAAGATTATAGTGTTTGTATCTGGGGTGCTGTTGTTCATCCAGGGGTTTTAAAGAAATGGCTGGAGCCTTCTAACAGAGCCCTGGGTTTAGTAATTAGACCCAGAAGAAATGATCAGCTTCTTCAGCCCTACAGAGACATGTACTTATTTGTGTTGCTCTGAATCCCAGAGAAAAACTGAGGAGTCAGTGTCAGGCACTGCACAAAGCTCCGGAAGATATGAATCTGTGATATCAATCTCTTAATTACAGAGGTTGAATTTCCTGAAACCTTTCTTGTCTGACATAACTTCATTGAAAGATCCTGGTTGCAATTAACCTTTAAATGCTTAGGCAATTGCAAGGACTGCTGAATCCCTTCATGCATTAAGAGATTAGGGATGCCTTTTGTTGGCAGGAATTCAGTTTCAGGGCTGTCTGGGAATGGGTCATTTCCATTGTCTCTCCCCTGTTTAGATTTTGTGCTCCTTTGCTCTGATTCATTTCCCCCAGGTCTGCACTGTCACATCTTCATCCGTGCCCTCGGGCTTGCTGCTGCAGCCAAGGTAAAACCATCTGTAGTGGCTGCTGTTCACGACAGGCTTCAGGAAAATCGGTGGGCTTTGTTTTTATTGCTGGCAAGCATTTCTCTGCAAAGACAGACTCACAGAATCCCAACAAGGCTGCTGAGGGTGCTGCAGCCCCTTCCCTTTGCCCCACGAACAGCAGAGGCTGCAGACCTCGCCTTCACCATGGCTAAAAGTTCTTAAAGGACTCCACTTACTGCTTGAAGGAAGGCTGTTTGCAGCTTGGAATCTTACCCTGGCTTGTTCAGGATTACAATTCACCAAAATAAATATTCCTGAACTTCTTCAATTTTCCAGCAATTTGACTACAGCAGTTACTTGTGTAACACTCTTTCTCCCTGGCCAGGGTGTTCTGTTCAAGGCATTAATTGAAAGCAGGAGTCCTTGGAGATACCTGTTGTTGTGTGAATGGCATATATTGGCTTTTACATCTCTTTGTACATCTATTCAAGTGGAAAACAATAATTTTCACTATCTTGCACATAAGATATGAAGTTGAATTTATCACTGGAATCACTCTGAGGTGATTGATTCTAGAACCAGGAAAAAATATGATTTTTATGCATGTTTAGGAAACTAGTAGCTCTGCTTTAAAGATCCTTAACAGGCTCTCTGAATAAAAGAAAATTTTTCATGTTGTTGTTGGAGATGCCTCTGGGATAACAGAGCAGAAAGAGAAAAGGGTAATGAGAACTTGTAGTGATTGATAACTGCAGGAATTTTGATCAGATTAAGGCAATTACTGATGGAATGATGGTCATTAGTACCTTGTTTTTAATACCGAGATGAATTGCTAGAAAGCAGAGAAGTGTGCTGAGATGAACAGGAGCAATTCAGCACTCATATTTTTGCTGGTGTCTTTTTTTTTTTTTTNCGTGATGCAAACTAGATGGCAAAACAGGCTGGCAAACGTGGGTGGGTGAGTGAGCAGGGATGCAGTGTGTGGGAGCAGGGAGGGGATGGAGCCCTGGGCTGCTGGGGCCACCCCTGGGCAGGGTCACCTTCGGGTGCTTGAAGTGAAGGAGAAAAAGTCGAGTGTGGGCACAAAAAGAGCCAGATGCCAGAAAACAGCCTGGCAGCAAGAGTCAAGCAGACATGCCTGCTTATCTGGTGGGAATACTGACTTGATTAGAGCAAGCTAAAGCCTTGGAGATGATTCTTGGTGTTAAAAGGGCTTTTTTATATAGCAACAGAAGTGAGAGGGGGACTGATTAGAAGTGAAGCTGGACGAATTAGGAGCAATTTCTTTTTGTGATATGAACAGCAGGAAGAAGCTGCTGGGAGGGTTTCAAGTGACATATCCAGATGTCTCCATGTCTAGGCTGGCTCATTGTTCAGAATTCCATCTTCTGCCAAATTGCACCTCAGACAGCTGCAGGCTTTGCTGTTTCCAGCACAGGAAGGCTGGAGCTATGTGTGAGGGTGTTTCAGGTGTGTGTTCATCCCCCTGCTCCACCATGGGTTCTGAGTGACCCTCGTTTATGGACTGGCCTGGGGAACAGATTTGCAGTGTGGCAAACCCAGTCCTTGGGCTTTAAAACATCTGCTTAGAAAAACATCTCCCATCCCAGTGGGCCAGAGCCAGACAAGGCAGAAATCTCCCACAGCTGAGCTTGGTCCTGCCCACAGATCCTACTGAAGAAAAACATTTCCATGAGGAAATAGAGATGCTCTAGTTAAAAATTCCTGTGAGAGCCCTTTAGTGAGCTTTAAAGCTGGCAAGTTCAAGGTTTCTGCACGGCTTCACATGTGTGGTGAAACTCCCACAGCCATCATGTGAACCCTAATTAATGAGCTGTGTCACAGGGGTGAGGCATCCACAGCTGGTGTGGAATCAGATGTTGATCCTTTAAGTAGAACTTCCTGTTTCTGATGTTGATGCTGATAATTCTGTTTCTGAGGTAGAGGAGATGAGCTCAGCCCTTGCAGCTGGCTGGGAATGCAGACTGTGCTGTGCTGACATTTACATTGGCAGAGCCCAGAGTGGACAGACCCAGAATGGTGACACTGGTGAAGTCAAGCTCTGGTACCACTGGCTTCAAAATAAACATCTTGGGGAATGAAGTCAGGTATGGGATGTGCCCTGTGAGGCAGAGCAGCCAGCTCAGCAGCCCCTGTGCTGGGAATGGGGTGGATGTGAGGAGTCCAGTGCCCTGGGCAAGGATCTGTCTCCTGGCCTGAGGAGTTTCTCTGGGCTGTGGGACTTGGAGACAGGTTTCAGTAGGAATCCCTCTGCACTCTGTGAAGTCTGCACAGCTTTCCTGAGCTGGAGATCTGGGGCTGCTGCCCCTTCTCTGGGTGCAGCCCTGGTGAGATGCTCAGCATCTGGGGGGATGCTGGAATCAGGGTGGGTGTTCCTGCAGATCCAGGGGATTCAGCAAGGCAAGCAAAGTCAGCAGCCAGCCTGGAACCTGTGCATGCCTTGGCTCTGCTGGGAGGAGTGGATTTATTCACCTTCATTTTAGAGGGGGCTCCTCAAGAGAGGGGAAAGATTTCAAGGTGACCAAAGAGCAGACTCTGGGTGTAGAGGGGAATGAAAGACATCAAAGGTTTGATATTTGTTTGCTTTGTGTTCTCCTTCCAGGCATCTGGTGTAAACTACACAGGGAAAACAAATGGGCAATGACTCTGCATCTCCCTCCCATCCAGGCCTGCACCGTTCCAGCAAGCTCTGGAAAAGGTTCTTACGAGATGTGCTGCTTGCTGAGCTTGGGAACACAACCAAGCTCACAGCAAAGCCCCAGGTTAGCCCCCAGGTTTCATGGGCTTGTGCTTTGTGCTTGAGAAATCATCTGCTCACCCCTAACATGAAAACATCAGCTTGAGCCAAAGAGATGTAATGTCTCAGAAATCAAAGACTGGCCCAAAGTTGATGTTGTGTTCTTCTCCCTAGCAGAGTAAGCCAAGAAAAACTGGAGGACCCCCTGAGTGGGGGGGTCCAAATCCAAGCAGAGGATTTGGCTGCTGCCCTTCACATGTGAGGGGAAGCATTTTCAAGCAGAGAGACCTGAGATAGTGAGCTGCTCCCTGATTCTGGGGTGATGGTCAAAGTTCACAAAATGTTGGGAACATATCTTGCATTAAAATGTATGTCTGGATTTGTAGGCATTGAAATCCTGGTATTATTAAAAACAAACAAGAAAAAGCCACATGGCCTTTGGCAGGAAGAAATATCTCAGTCAGAAAGCAAGACAAATTGGTATTTCTGTAAATCCTACAAGGAGAAATTGTACAGATTTATTCCTTTGCTTTGCATCTCATTTTAGTCTCATCCCTTTTGCATTTTTGTGGACTGTTCCAGTTGCTTGACTGTCCTGGGTGCACTCTTGTCTTGCCTGTGCACACCACCTGGGGAATCTTGCATGCAAAGAGCCTTTTTCCCTAATTTTTCCCCACAGCCACGACAGGGCTATGAAATGAGGTGGTGCAGCTGTGCATGAATAATCACCCAGGTTTTGCCTGCAGTGTGCCCGTGGCTGATCTGACACTGTCCCAGCACAGAACTCCTCTGTGGGTGTCTCCTTCATGGCTCAGCAGTGGCACCAGCCTGTTCAAGGAGGGACAGTTCCTCCCTGGGGCTCTGGGGATGGGTGGGAGCTGGGTGGGGGTCAGTGGGGCTCCCCACCCCTGCAGGGGCTCTGGCACAATCCCTCCCTCTTGGAGCGCTCCAAGGAACTGTGTCTGCACCCTGAGATCCATCCTCTCCTCCTGCACAGCAATTACCCAACAATTTGGGGGCAGTTTCTGCTGTCTCTTCACTCCATCTGTTCAAAAGAGACACCTCCACCTCCTCTGGAATGGCTGAAGGGGCAGCATGGCCTCAATTTCCAAGCTTGGCTAACACCACCCACCTGCTGCTTTGGGTCTCACTGGGGATTTTGCTCCTTGGCTCTTGTGGTGCAGGGGGCAAGCCCTTTTCTTTTAGCAGAGGGTGCAGAGGGCAGGCTCTGTCTGGGGCACGGTGCAGACTGGAGTCAGTTCCCAAAACAGGGGGGAACTACAGAGAAGAGGGAGGGGTTTGTGCTGCAGGCTTGTGCCTGTGGGCTTGCCCTCGTGGGAACAGAAAGCAGCTCACCTTTGTGGGGACTACAATCACCTTCATGGGGACTACAATCACCTTTGTGGGGACAGCAATCACCTTCGTGGGGACAACAGCTCATAATTGAGGGGACAACAATCACCTTTGTGGGGACAGCAATCACCTTCATGGGGACAGCAGTCAATTTTGTGGGGACGACAATCACCTTTGTGGGGACAGCAATCACCTTTGTGGGGACAGCAGTCACCTTTCTGGGGATAACAACTCACCTTCATGGGGACAGCAGTCAACTTTGTGGGGACAGCAGTCACCTTTGTGAGGATAACAGCTCACCTTTGTGGGGACAGCCATCACCTTTGTGGTGACAGCCGTCACCTCTGGGGACAGCAGCTCCTCCTGTGCAGGGTGGGGCTGGGGCACAGTCCCTGCAGCCTCAGGCGGGCTCAGCTCCCTCCCCTCCACGCCAGGCCAGGAGCTGCAGGGTGATAAATGGCTCAGTTTTGGCACAGAGGCTGTGCTGGCTCCTGCTGCAGAGGCAGATGAGGCTGCTGCTCTGGAAATCACCAGGCATGGGAGTGTCAGCAGGGAGTGCTGATCAGCAGCGCTGCCTTCCAGGCACTGCTTTGCTCCTGATCCTGAGTGGTTTTTGGATAGCACTGATGATGAGGGATCTTGTCTTAACTAGAATTTACGTGGAATCTTGCTTCTTGGAACAGGCTGAAAATCTCCAACCCCCAAAGTACGTAAATTCAGTGCAAGATTTGCTTTCATTTTTACATTAAATCATCATTACTTGTAAATGACCTTCCCTGGCTTTGGGTTGGCTCAAGGAGAAAATACATTTTCACCGGGCGTGAGGATATGGAGTCAATTTCCACAGCAGCAGGAAATTAGCCAGGGCTTGTTTAGCTGCTGGAAACTTGTTTCATCTGGAAACAGGGGAGTGAATGTTTCTGATGGTCAGGCCTGAAGTCAGGCACAAACCAGTTCTTAGAATGCTGCACAGCTGCATTTGCCTTCAGATCTGCACTCTGTCTTGCTCTTGGCTGATGAGATGATTTGGGATGATGGATTTTCCTGTGGGACAGCAGCTCTGCTCCTGTCCAGTCTGAACTAAGAACATAATAAATTAAGGTACTAATCCATTTAGGTTGAAAATGTGATTCCAGAGGATTTTTGCTGAGCGCAGTCCCATTCTATGAGAGCAGGTGCAGTGAATATCTCCCATATATATATATTTGTAAAATCATTCTAAATATATTAATTTATTTCCATGAATGCTTGTCATTGCCTGAAGTCTGGTCAGACAAGAGTGCACCCCTGTTAGATTATCTCCATAACAACCCAGCTGAGCAGCAGATGAATATTTTAATCACCTGTTTAGTGGTTGCAGGAGACTTCACTGGTTTGCCAGGTTTTAACTTGATCTGATGCAGGGTTCAGCAGAGGGAACTGACCCCAAAAAATCAATGTGCACTGTGAATTTGGAGAAAGGTTAGTGAATTGTTTCAGCTGGGGGAAAAAATAATGACTTTGTTATTTGGAAGCACTGACTTCTTTTGATTTGAAACGTTGATTTTTATTGAACAGTTTCCCTTCTTTAAACTTTGATCCAACAGCAAATGTTAGTTAATGGGTTTTAACAACCTTTCAAGTCCAACAAATTTTTAGGCTGACTCTAAGAGGAATGTTTTTTTTGCTTGGATCAATCGTGACTTAAAAACAAAACTTTGTTGTTTTACTTGTTTGGACATGAACTATTTTCCAAAGTTCACCTGCAAACTCTGAAAAAATCATTATTTATGAAGTTTTGGTCACTAATTGAAAAACAACATCATTTATGTTGACTAAAGCATATTTATTGCAAGTGCAATTTAAAAATAGAAGTATTCATCTTACAATTAAACCCAGATAGTTTTTACATTTCAGACTAATATATAAGGGTACTTTGGTCATGACATGCAGTTTCCTTTAAGATTACTTTAGAGTGTTGAAATTGAACCTATGTAAATTTTTTATTTTCTTTTTAGATTTTAATGTAGATGTATTTGCCAACATCTTTCAATGGTCTTTAGAACTTGGATCTTTCCAGAACTAACTTAATTAAAGATGAGATGGAACCAAAGTGAATTTTTTAAAAGTCTGTTTTATTGTTCCCTATTAAAATTCTCCTGAATTATTCAGCTGTCAGAGATGGAATGGAATTTATCATTAAGTTATTCACTTAGATAATTAAAGGAAGCTGCAGCTTCAGTCGAAATGAAAGCATAAAAAGGCAGCAGGGTCCTGCATGTGACAAGTTCACATCCTGGCAGAATTCTAGAGATTATTTAATTGCCCACCCATAGGTTGAGGAGGGTCCATTGAGTTCCTGTTTTTATTTTTTAAATCTATTATAGAGTGTGCAAATGCAAGAACTCCCAACAGCGCCCAGCTCAGCTCTTCTCTGTGTCTTGAGCCTGAAGGTTATTAAAAATACAGGTTATAACATCCAGTCCTTGGTGCTTCTGTTGTTCCAAGTGCACTCTGAAACAGTTTCCTGCCCTCATCATCACACTGAAAATCAATTGCAGGGAAATAAAAGAACATCTGGAAAGAAGAACACTGTGTGAATCAGAGTCTTCCATGTGGGTGCCTGCCTTGCTGGGCACCAAGGGCATTTTTGACCAGAATGTTTAATTTCTGGTAACTGTGCTGGAAGAAGGCTTTCTCTAGAGTAGGTACAATCTGCTTCTGGCCATTGAGGGAGCCAAATTGGTTCAATGAAGCCATTTGCTATTCATAATTATTTTCACAGCACCTGCTGGATTAATTTAAAAATAAATATCCTGAAATGTGAGGAAAGCTTAGCTATAGAAAATTCTAGCTAATGGGAGAAAGAGAAGCTTGCAGTGCCCCGCCTGAACCTGGGGATTTTTTTTGTCCATTAGTGATTTAGCAAATTCTGTAAGAAAGGCAATGGAGATTGTGAAATATTGGGTGTTGAAGGGGATGTGATGGTGAAAGCCTTTTTTAAAACCCCAAACCTAGAGCACTCAACATTCCCTGCAGCCACTCTTAAATCTCCAGTATTTTGGCTTTCATACTTGGCTGCAAATTAGATTCCATGTCATAAATCCTGATCTGTTTATCACAGAGCAATTTCCAAACGATGTGATCTTCATTTTAATGAACAGGTCTTATGAAAACAGAAACTTATAAATTCAGTGCTGACTTTGGGTTACAGTGATTGAAAGCAGCACTAATTTCAAACTTCAGTGGCTTTTCTATTGCACCTGCAACCCTTAGATATTTCTTTTCCTGTCTGGCTGTGTTATTGCTCTGCCAGTGAGTGCTGGCTGTGCCAAGAGTGTATAAAGGGGATATATAATGCAAAAAAGGCTTGTGCCCCTGGCTGTCACAACTACCTGGAAGGGGTCTGTAGTGAGGTGCAGGTCAGTCACAAGTGACAGGACAAGAAATGGCCTCAAGCTGTGACGAGGGAGGTTTAGATCAGGTAACAGCAAAAATTTCTTCACTGAAAGGGTTGTCAAGCAGTGGAATAGGCTGCTCAGGGCATTAAAGCAGTCACCACCCCCAGGGGAGGGTTTAAAAGATGTCTGAATTTGACTGGGACTACTCTGAAAGGTTTCATATTCTTGCTGAAACATTTTCTAGCTGTTCCTCCAAGTCTGTTTGTTCCAAGTCTAAAAACTAGTCTCTGTGTTTCTCTGAGGATTTCTACTGTCTCCTCCCTCAAAAATGTCTTAGTTCTTAATGCCATCAAGGTGAAAATAGATGTTCTCTTGCATGGTGTTTGCATTTACAGATTTCATTTCTAGGTGTCTCCATAACTGCTTGGTCCAACAAGATGGATGTAACATCAGAAAGCAAAGTGTGCTTCTACCCCCTGTGCTCTCTGAAGGGAGAGAACACTCTTATTCAAGGTGTTAAATGAATTTCTTGCAGTCAGATTTTGTTAATATCCTCTTTATAAGGAGTGGACAAGCCCTGTGGGACAGCAGTGCATTCCTGAACAAGAGGCAGCAAAGCTCTGTGGGACTTGTGCTCTCCCCTGAAGATCTGAGCAGAAGAAAAACACAAAGATTGGAACACCTCGTTCTAGAGGTGACTCCCACACTCAAGCTCCTCCACTGAGAGCAAAGCTGGGCTGCTGCTTCCTTGGCTCTTGGACTGCAGGACTGCTGCAGGCCCAGGAATGCATTACACACCCTCCTGAGTGTGTCAGGAGCCCTCTGGCAGCCACCCCTGCAGGCTTGCTCCCTGGAGGAAGGATTTGCATTTCTCAGTGATGGACTGGTTTGCAAGAGAAAAATAAGTCTTTCATCTCATAAGCATGATTGTGTTTGCTTTTCAATTAGGCTTTATTTTTATTACAAGAAACTGAGTGTTTGCTGGAAAAACATGTGATGGAGAAACTGATCTGCCCACTTTAACCCCCCCAGGGAATTTGATCAAAGGCAGGCAGGAGATTTGCTTGCCTATGGGTGACAGCCTCCTTCAGAAATCCCAGCCTATATTTGAACTCATTTCATACCTACACATAGTGCTATATGATTTTTGAGGCTATCTTAATTAATTTTCCATTATTTTTATTTTTTCCCTTAAATATTTTATTTAAGGGTTTTACTGTGAACTAAGGTAACAAACAGATTTGTGGGAAGAGGTTTGCTATGGAGTAACTTCTGAAATCAGAGTACAGTTAAGTTTTAATAAATAACAACAAAGGAAATGAATTAATAAAGAGCATGAGTGTTAATGGAGACCTCAAGAGACAAGGCAATGATGCTGATGGATCTTTTCTCACAGCTTGCTCTAGGAAACAGAAATGCAAATCTATATCTGCACTGCAATGTCATGGGCAAAGATGTTTGTGTGGTTACTGCCCTAGTGTTCGTTTTTTAACTCTTCTTGAGAAAGGTGGTTTGTGTCTGTTCCTTTGTCCCCCACTTTCCCTCTGTCCCTCACCTAAACAGATGAGGTTACAGCTCCCAGCACAGGTGGAAGATGCAGTGTCTGCACATCCTTATTTTCCCAGTAACAAAACCATTGCAGGGTGTGAGCTGCCCTTTGTCCTCTGCAGGTAGAGGAGTTTAATGCAAAATTATCGAGGCTATCACCTCTCTTAGCCAGAGCTGCTGCTGTCATCTGAACTCTGAGGGCTGATCTCATCCCTTGAGAGCATTCCTGACACACCACTGCATGGAAATGCCAGCCTGGGAGCTCTTGGGTTCACATCAGCCCCGGGGGGACAATGGAACTGCCCAGCTAGATAAAAGGAAACCATCTGAAAACTCTTCCAGAGCCTCTCTGCATGCACCAGAGAGGACAAGGATGGCTGGTTAGCAAACAGCAAGAGATGAGTGTGCAGAGCTGGCTCCTTGGTGGTTATTCAGATAAATGAATATCTCTGCCCTTCGAAAGGGCAGCATTAGCTGCCAGCAATCACTTAGGAAAATGAAGTCTTTAATGGCTGATAAGATTTGTCCTCCCCTGGTATGTGTGCCAGAGTGACTTTTTTTCTTTTTTTAATAGGTGCAAACTGGATTTTGTGACTATTGAGGGAGTTCTCCAGGCTTGACAAAGAGTGAATTAAGTTGTAGATGCTGTGATCCAGATAGTGGGAATGAGTTTGGTGGCAGTGTGATCTGTCTGCTGTGCCTGGCAATCTGTGGGTTTGGACTGGCTGAAGAAATGTAAAGATATGGACTCAAGCTATTATACTCTGCACAATCATGTGGCTTAATGGAACAGGCTGGAAGCTGGATTTTCTCTTTAGTGGGTAACTCACAGTTTGGATAAAATGTGATGGTTTCAAGTAGAAAAAAATCCTGAAAACAAATTCTAAACTAGTGGAAACTTTCTCATAAAATTGGCATCTTCAGTTGATTTTTAATGCTGGAAACCTTGGAAATTTCAGGATGAAAAATCTTCTAGGCAGAAAACCAAAGTTCTCTGAGGGGTGAAAAAGAGTTTATGGTTGGTTTTTTTTCATGTTAACAAAGTGAATCTGCCATTAAATCCCATTTTTGAAGGTGAATTATGGATGTTTACATATGGAACATAGGCCACAGCAATCCCTAAGCTGTGCCACTGATTTACAATTTTACAGAGGAAGACATTCATATTTTCCATGGGGTTGTAGTAGGAACTGTATTTTTTTTCCTTGCTCCTGCCATGAGGAATAGAGCTTTTAATTAAATGGCAAAGTCAGACTAGTCAGACTTCTATTATCATATTTAAGGAGGGCTTTGGGGAGCTATAAACATGACAAGGTGATTTAGCAGAAAAGTGCCTAACTTCCTAAGCTGTTCCTTTAGGTGTTCCAACATGCCTCTTGGGGTGTTTAATATCTCCTTTGCTGCAGGACCAAAGGATTTGCTTTGTTCTGATATTTGTACAGCCCTTTGTATCCTGATTAATTGTTCATTATCCTCTTTTAATTCTAACCTCACTCACCCTCCTCCTTCCAATTCGTGCTCTTCTGCAAACCCCAAACTTCCTTGAGCTAAAGTGTTTTTAGGAAGAAACAGGAGCAAGACAAGTTTTTTAGAGTCCTGCAGTGAGGATTATGGTTGTTATGGTTACTAGATTAACCATATTGCTGCCACATCTGAATTCATCTGATCCCCACTGCAGGGTGTGGAGTTCCACCCTGCAGGATAAACCTTGGCAATCCAGTCCAACCACTTGTCATCACTCAGAAATAAAAAGGGCCCAAAATGATCTCTCTTGCTGTGGTACTTCAGGCTCTGTAGCTGCATCCGCGGGCTCCAAGTGATTGAGAAGACTCAGAAATAGTAATTTCTTCTCTGAACATTTATTGTTTCTTAACAAATCCAAAGTGCAGGATGTAGAGAGTAAAGATATAAACTACAAATTCTATATATGTATTCTTTAGGAAATTTTTTTTTTGTTATTTTATAAAGAAATTTAGTGAGTTTCCGACCTGCCCTCTTACCAACCTGGTTAAATGTGAGGCTTAGAGAAAAATGTGTTTGAGCAAGAATGATCCTCAGAGAAACATGCTTTTGGCAAAAGGATTCTTTTAAATTTCAGTTGGGACTAAACCAAGTTGGCTGCACAAGAAGAGTCTGTGGAAAAGCTGCATGGAGAACAGCAGATATTGAACTGTAAATCTCAAAATGATCAAAAATATTGAGGAATTTAGAGGAATGCAAACAGGACTTCTATTTCTGTCTCTTTTCTCTTACTTACCTGATTTATGAAAATCCTCCCACTCCTCTCTGTAAGGACTGATCTGGCAGAAGATTCAGTGTCCTTTGGTCTCTGGAAAGCAAGCCTTGTTAATACAGCCCTGATATGCAAGGCTGGGTTGGATTTTTCTACCTGCATTTGTATTTTCTTATCTGGAGTATTGTATTTCCAGGATATTGTTTTCCTTTCTAGTGATGCTTTGCCTGCAGTGGTAACTCTGCCCCCTGACATGCAGAATTTCAGTGGTTTCACTGCTGCACTCTCTTGATTTGACTCTGCCACCTTGAATCCCTGGATTTAAAATCAGTCTTGCTGGTTCTTGTGAGCCTCTCCATTTCCTGCCTGTAGGTATTCAATGAAGCCTTTACTGGTCCAGTATAAATCCATGGATGTTTCACCACTGGTGAAGAGCTGGCCCCTGATTTGTTTGCATTTCTGGGTGTACCCCCACCCCTGTGTTAAAAGCTGTTGGCAGGAATCACAGGCTTGTGGCATTGGCTGAGGAAAAACTGGGGCTACAGCATTTTGAGAGGTGTAACAAGTGGCTTGAGGGATTAACTGCTTGAGTTAAAAACACTGGTAACAGATCAGGCAGCAAACTTCAACACTTGGTCCTCTGATTGTATTGGAAAGGACCTTAAACATCACCCAGTTCCAACTCCTGCCATGGGCAGGGATGCCCTGACCAGGGTGCTCCCAGCCCCATCCAGCCTGGCCTTCAACACTTCCACAGCTTCTCTGGGTGATGGTGAGGAGCCAATGTTTCAGCTCTTAGTTTGAAAAACCTCTTCAGGGGCACAGGTGCTCTCTGGACATCAGAAAACACTGGGCCTTTCCCTGCTGCAGAAGTCATGTGGATGTATTGGCTGCTAATTTGGTTTTTTTGTGATTTCCTTTGGGCAGTGGAAATAGGAAAACAGAGTCAGAACAACTTAGAGGAAAAGGACATTGAAGACGAGAGAGACTCTGTTTTTTCAGCTTCTTATTCTTTTCTCATTTCTTACTCTTCAAACAAGTTCATGGCTCCAGTGCCAAACAGCATCTGAGGGAGGAAAGCACAAACAAGGAGCCTAAAGGGTGGGTGTTGCAAGGAATCAGGTGTCCCTGTGGACCACAGAGAGGCATGTGGGTGACCTTGCAAGTCAGGCCCTCCCCAAACAAACATGCAGCCTCATAAAGCTTGTTTGTGTTCCAGGAGGGGTATAAAGTGCAGAAATGACTCTGCAGATATTAATCAACCTGGTTACGTCATTCTGTTATAAATAATGTTCAGTGTCATTGGGGTGTTGTTGTTATAGAACCACTGTCATTACAGATGTTTATTTGTGATTGTTACAGTGGCTAAAACACTAAAGTTAGACATGCTTCAATGATTGTTAATGTTTCTGCAGTGTAAGGGATTCAAATTGTCTATAAAAGTTCATGTCTAGGACATCATTCAATGTATCAGATTAACTTAAAAATCTGCTTAAGTCGCAGTGATTTCTCTTGTTGATTTAATTTCTGAACTCCTGACAGCCTGGATTTTATAACAGATCAGCACGGTGCCTTTAAATTATCTGTGTAAATCTCCTTGGCTATCCCCAGTGCTGTGAGAACTTGATTACCTGAGTTTCTGAGATTAACTTGAATAACAAAAAGCCTCCAGTTCCTGCATCAGACAGGTGAAGACTTGCAAGTGAGATTTAAAAAATAGAAGAAGATGAATTACTCTGCTACTCCAAATAAAATTTAGAAAGGGTATTGTTGAATATTGGCTGATTTTTAAAATAGTTCCATCCCCAAAGCTGTAATTTGCACGACCAGCTAAGCTCTGTGAGTAAAGCAATTAATTGCAAAAGAAAAGCTGCTAAAACCTGGCGATAGGTCTTTATGCACCCCAAGGTGGAGTCAGGGAGCCAGAGGACTGCACAATACACAGCTGGACCTCAGAATGGGATCCCTAAGGCTGGAAAATGCAGTATGATACCTTTTCCTAAAATGCATGTTAAGCAAATGATTTGGGAAACCTTTGTACAAAGACTGTAGAGTCAAACTCCTGAAGCTGGGATTAGAAAAGATTTTTGCTGAGTAAATCCATTTCCTCCACCCAGAGTCTGCAATGACGTGTTGGAAAGAGTTTCTTTCTGTATCAGGAGCTGCTACACATGTCTGTATCTATCTATATCTATATCATCTCTATCTCTATCTCTATCTCTATCTCTATCTCTATCTCTATCTCTATCTCTATCTCTATCTCTATCTCTATCTCTATCTCTATCTCTATCTCTATCTCTATCTCTATCTCTATCTCTATCTCTATCTCTATCTCTATCTCTATCTCATCTCTATCTAATCTCCCATCTATATAATCTCTCTCTATATATCTATACCTATATATCTGTATCTTTATGTTTATATCTATATAGGTATATCTATAGCTATAGTAATATAGTAGTATATAATTTATCTATATAAATTTCTATCAATCTATATTTACATCAGCATATTTCCATATATTCTTCTCCCACCCTGGGTGGTTTCTAATGCTGCAATGCCTGTTCCTGTGCTGGCTCTGTTAATGACCATTTCCATTCCAAGGGCTGTAACAGCCTGGCTGTGAAATACCCCACGAGCTGCTGCAGGTGTTGACTCAGAAATGTTGTGCAGGGGTAGAACTCTGCCTGTGTGAGTTAGGAAAGCCTGCATAAACTGAAGGGCAAAGTTTCTCATTTGGTTTGGCTCACAGGCCCCTGGGCTGTGACATGAGTGACTCCCTTGGGTGAACATCAATAAATTTGTCTCGCAGCCTCCACACGGCTGGCGCTGCACCAAGCTCGTAATTTACTGGACCTGTGCTATCTTCTCCAGTGCAAGGCAAACTCCTGGCATGGGGAAAGGTTAATCCCTTCCCTTCCCACTGCAGGAGTAAATGTTTGGCTCAAAAGTGCAGATTATAATTGATTTTGGAAGGAGTTATTTACGGTCCTGGGGTTGTGAGGCTGCAGAGCGTGTATGAGCTGTTTGATGGTGTGAGAGGCTGCTCCCAGTTCAGGCAAACCTGAGGCTGATAAACCCTTACCTCAAGGAGTATTATTTTACAGATTTATGGCATTCCATTGGCAGCTTCAATCATTCAGATTGACTGAGCCACCTGATCCACCAGGACAGTTTTAACATCCCAGGCAGCAGACACAGAGATTAGCAGTCTCAGTGGGGCATGTCTGTTCCCAGGTGAGACAACTGCTAAAAACAAGTGTACATAATGTGAAATTGTAAATTTTTTTTTTACTTTCTGCTTGTTAAGGTGCTAACAAGGTGGTGATGTTTAATCAATCCAAGATGCTCAATCAATTGCAGCTCCTGCTCTCAAAATCATGTTCATGCTCTGTTCTATCCCTGAGTTTTCTACCATTGTTCTATCACTTCGGTATGTTTTGTCATAAAGCCACAAGTAAGATCA
Organism: Thryothorus ludovicianus; assembly: GCA_013397245.1. Classification (NCBI taxonomy): domain Eukaryota; kingdom Metazoa; phylum Chordata; class Aves; order Passeriformes; family Certhiidae; genus Thryothorus; species Thryothorus ludovicianus. The sequence continues at coordinate 445,346 of VZTB01014367.1, forward strand.
GTGCTGGGGAAAGTTCTTATAAGGAATATCCCTATAGCACTTTAACTGGGGAATTTTCCCTGCTCAGCTNACTGGGGAAAGTTCTCATAAAGAATATCCCTGGGGAATTTTCCCTGCTCAGCTGTGGTCAGTCTTTTACAGTTTTAAATAATTTCAGCAGCACCTCTTTGGCATTTCAATCTCCTTGCTTGTCTCACCTTTTCAAGGAAATGGGGTCTTCTGGTCCAGTGGTCTCCCACCCACCAAAAAAAGCCTCACCCTGCTCTGTGGGGGGACCCCTGCAATTTATGCAGCCATTCTCAGAGCCTGGACCATGGACACCCAACGTAGATTTGTTCCAGTAGAGGCAGCAGACCCCTGAGCTTTTTGCAGTATTCAAAATCCATCTCTTTGCTTCTTAATCAAAACAATCACATGAATTTTTGCTTGTTTGTTCTGAAAGATTCTTGGTCACAAGTCTCAGGGCTCCAAGGAGTCAAAAATCACACATAATTTATTCATGTGACTTCTCAGATTCCAGGAATCATTTCTCCTGTTAGGTTCTTTTTGCCTCTGCTGTGGATGCAGCAAAAAGAGCTTCTTCATTTCCTGAACCCTATTTTTTCTGGAATCCCTACCAAGTGCCAGTGCTGCTGCACTTTTTTTTTTTTCCAGAGCTATTTTCACTCTGTTAAGGAGGGGTCAGTTTCCTTCTGTAGACAAGAAGTGACAGAAAACAAAATTTTCCATGAATTGCCCAAAGTTGCCCTCCCCAGGTGGCTTTCACTGAGCTGCAGCATTCCTTCATGCCCAGCTGGGCACAGATTCACAGATCCCAGAGATGTGTGCAGGCTCCTGAGTCACCCAGCAGCACATGCTAATGGTGACAGAGGGAACCTGCAGCTTGGATGAGTTTGCTCAGGTATCTGGAAATCTGTTAATGTAATCCAAGTCCCACATTTAAAGTCAACACTACAATTAAAAGGGAATTAGCATGTCTTTTATACGAGGTTGCTTGTTAGAATAAGGGCTTGGCTTTTCCTCAAAGTATTCAGCATTTCTAATGTTTTTCCATTTTAGATGCACTGAGAGACAGCAGAGAGAGCCCTGGGGGGACAGAGCCAAGAGGCAGCTCCTGGTGTGCTCTGCTGGGCTCACAGCAGTCCAGCCTCCAGAGACACAATTCCCCTGCAGCTTCCAGGACTGTTGGTTCCTCTGGTTTCATTCAAAATCTACTTCTTTGGTTCTTTTGATTTTTTTTATTTTTTAAATTTGTTTATTTGTTTGATTGTCTTTTCTGGGGTTCCTTTATTCTCATGGGTTTTCCTGGTTCTCCAGGTCTGGTTACAGCACTGGGATCATTCCTTTAAGTGCAGCTTTTTCCAGGTCTGGCTCCTGCTTTTTCTAATAGGAGACTGACAAGGTTCCATCCCCATAAAGCACCGAAGGAACATTTTTAAAAAGTTAAACTATTTCAGTTCTCTCCTGAAATTACTGTTCAAAAGAAATCTACCACCTGCAGGACATTTTGATGAGGCATTATTTTATTTCAGTTGCAGGGGAAAGAGAACACATTTCCAGCTCTCCAATTCCAGTTGGCTTTGGACAGAAAAGCTAACAGAAAATCCTCTCACTGTTTCGAGGTCTAGAGATGATTTTTGCCTGTATTTTCTCTCTTAGTAGCAGTAGTAGTAACTTCATTTATTTTTAGCTAATTCTTTAATGAATGCTGCACTCCAAAGCTCTCATTTCTATTCCTATGTGAATAAGACTAGACTCTTGGTCTTTTTTTTTTTTCCCAGCAGCATTTCTGACAGTGAGGATCAGCTTTAGGACCACTTGAAGTCAATGGAGAGGTTTTGATCCATTTTAAAGGGCTTTGAGGTAGAGCCATAAAGACTAGCTGAAACAACTGCTAGCATTTCAGGAAAACCACAGCTGAATTTGGCAGCATGTAATTAATTGCTGAAATTCAACATTATGTTGCACAATACTTGGCTCTTTACAGAAGCAAGCAGATACATTTTTAATATTTCTATACCCCAATGCAAGACGTATTTTAGAAGTCATTGCCACGAACAAGAAGAATGTCTTTCATTATGTTTAAAATGGAGTGTGTTTGGTTTCTATCCCCATCAGAGGATAATGAAAACAGCTGGAGCCTAATTATTACAATTCAGAAATATTCACTGTCATACTCCTCTTTCAATGTGCTCTGTCTCACGGATGTGAGTTGTGTGGAGTTGAGAAGATCAAGGGCAGTTGTGCAGCAATCTCCTGACTCTCGAGATGGGAAATCCCTGACCTTCTCTACCTGAACAGACCACCTCCAAACCAGGACACTCCTTATTTTATGTGGTATTTAGCTCAAGACACAAATATTTCCAGAAAAGGTTCCCTGCTCACTGTTGGCCCAGAGCTCTGAGCAGTCAGTGGATTGACAGGATATCTGTTTGAAAATCTCCCCAACAAGCATGGAAAAGCTGCAATAACTTCAAGTCCCTGACAAATTGTTGTTTAGTGGATTTAGCAACAGGGTTGGCTGAGGGACAGCAGATGAGAACTGCAAATCTGGCTCGTGGTTTGCAAAATACAGAGCTGTAAAATACTTTGGAGAGCTGCCTCCTCCTCTGCTAAATCTCAGTTTAGTGACTTAGCCAGCAATGTTTTGAAGCTTATGTAGAATATAACTGTCTTCTCCCAAAAAAAGTTTTCTTTGCATCACTTTTGCATTTGTATTCTTACAGTTGCACGAATTTAATTTAAAAAAATTGGCTTTACTGTTCACCATCATGATGCTTGTCTGCTGAACACAGGATAATATAACCATTTGTAATTTCTGTTTTAATGAGACAAAAAAGGAGGAAAGGCAGGAAAATTGCTGTGGTTTCATATCTTCCTAGACATCTACTTTTATCTTTTAATTTTCTTACTTTAGAGCAGACCCAGAACGATGCTTTTTATTTAATCTGCCGTCGAGTATTGAATGAATCATAGTTTCCCCTTATTGATCTGTTGTAATCTTATAAAATGAATAGTCATCCTTCCTCCTCAGAGTGAAAAATTAATTAGTATGAAAGGAGAAAGCAGATATGAAACTTTATTGCTAGAAGATCTTGCTGCCAGTCCTGTGGCCTTGCTGGTGCTGCGTCTCGAGGTCCAGCTCTAACACCTCTGCTTTCACCTTTGGGCTTGTTTATGTTGTGGAAAACCTCAGTGAACCTGGGAGATGTGCTTTGTCAGGACCCAAATGGAAAAAGCATGTTGTCACCAAAATGTGGGTGACCTCAGCCTGGGGCCAGAGTCTGGCTGTGCCCAGTGTGGGAAGGGCAGTGTCAGAATCCTGAGTGCCTCTGTGCTGTTCCATGTTTGTATTTCTGTGTCAGCTTCCCTCTGCATCAGGCCAACTTCTGACATGCTAGAGGAAATAAAGTGCTGTGTGGAGCATGGCTGCAGATGAGAAAAGCTTCTTCTTACCATGTGTCTGACATACCACAGTAAGCAAGGCGTCTAATTAAAATCCTGCTTGAACTTTGATCTCCTCTTCTTGCTCTCTTACCAGAAATGAATGTTTGAAAGGATGTTTTTACCAGCACTTTGCAATGTAATTAATGCTTTCCTGACCTGCTTTTCATGTGTACCAGTATCACATCTCACCCTCAGTCCAGCCAAGAATTTCTGTCTTTCCTGAGAATGCAGAAGTTTGGATTGGTTCATTGTTTTACTGAAAAAAAAATCACAAAAAATAATTTTACACTCCTCCTTAATGCAGTGCAATCTTTGTTCTGTCTGACCTTTTTATTATCTTACACCTTCCTCAACCTGTTTACCAGCGTTTCAACCTCCTCATTAGAAGTGCAGAATTGTGCAACAGCTGGGAAAAGGTTATGAATATTGACAAACACTTGAAACAGCAGATCTGTTTCAAAGAGGACTGGAACTGGTTTGCAGGCTCTGAGAATAGTGTGGGCTGGCAGTGCACATCCTACTCTCACTTTAGGCTATCATGTCAAATTCCCAGCTAGTGAAATCTCGTCACAAGGTGGAAAACATGAGACAAACTTTTCTCTCATCAAAGAACAAGTGTTTTGTTTGCTTTATGTTCTTTCCCCTCTGAGAGCTATGAAGAAATATAGTGTTAGATTATTGAAATGTGCATTTGTGAAGCAACTTTAAAGGAATCATGGAATAAAACAGAAAAAAAAGGGTTAAGAAAATAACAGGGGAAATCAGAGGGAAGCAAGTTAAACAAACCCAGGATGTAAATGCAAGGATCTCCCTTTCAGCTCACATTCCTCATAATAAACTCACTGGGCACTGCCCAGGAATGGGGTAAAATAGACTTGGAGAAATACCACACTCACAGAAAGTGCTAGTGTGACATCAGAGCATGTTACAGCTCCTGCAGAAACACCACTAGGTGCGTGCCCGTTTGCTGATGAATAAGCAAAATTAACGAAGAATATGAGAGTTAATGCAGGGTGGAGAAATATAAACAGGAAAGCAGCATGGAAGAGAGGACAAGAGTCCTGATTCCATACTGGCTGTGGGTCAGGAGCTGCCCTAAACATGCTGAACTGGAATCTGAGGAGTCTGAACAGGATACACAAAGATTCAGACATGTTTAAAAATTAAATCAAGCAAGAGTAATGTAAGATCTGTGAGGCGGATGTGTTCTGTGGTGCTGTTACAAGTCACTTTAAATTTCAAGGAAAAACTATTCCAGTGCACATTAATGCACTGGAAAAAAAAAAAGGGGTAGAGAGCTCAGCACTTGAAAAGTGCCACTTGACAGGAGTGACATGGTGAACAGTTTAAAAGCCTCTGAATGGTTCTTGGAACCAGGAGCCCTACGCAACAAAGACACAGAAATTCCGTAAATATTTCACTCCAGAACATCATGTTCTTCTACTGACATTAATAAATATATGGAAAATACACTTTCACAAAAGGTTAGGTGGAAAACTATTCTGAGAAGGCGTTCTTTGCAAATGTCATCCAGTCCTTGCTGCATTTCCAATTTGGGTGGAAGGATTTTACGTCGTTTCGGCAACAGCGTAAAAATACAGATGATTCATGTATAGAGAGTTATTTAAGAAAAATGCAGATGGCATTTTACACAGGAAAAGGTATTTTGATAATTTGCAATTCTGAGGAAAACTGAGTTGAAAAATCAGCATCCAAACAAAGGGATTGGAGCCTACATTTAAGTTTTGTGGCTTCACTTGGACAAAAAAGATTTTATCTGATGAAAATATGAAAAGCTCAGAAGTTCCTAACAAAATTAAACTATAAAACAGTTGATTCACAGCAGTTAATGAGAATCATTATGGTTTATTGCTTGACTTTTCTCTCCCTTCTTTTGTCTCTTGAATCATTTAAAGAAAACTTCTTTGAACATGGTGCACTGAGATCAATTGATTAAATCTGATTGTCCTTTTGCTCCATTGGTTGCCAATGGAAACGAGCACCAATTTAAAAAGAGCCTCCACTCACTCTTTGCAGTCTGCCTGACAAAGGCCAGCAGGGCTGGTATACATTCAAAAGCAAAATTGGCCAGCTGTTGTCGTTTTGCTGATGAACAATTTCTCTATTACACTTTCTGTCATAATCTTGGAAAACACCAGCCAGATTTTAAATTGCCTGGGGATTTATTTTGCAATTGTCCCACAGATTAGAAACCCAGGTGGTGGGGTAGACCCAGGTGCTTCTTTACAAGTGATTTATGGAACTGGATTGCTGTTGAAACAATGAAGGACTTTCACAACTTTTCCTATGAAATCTTGTCATAGTAGCCAAATATTGACAAAACAAATATTTTCCCAAAATCACTGTATTCCTTACTTTGTTATAAAATGATTAGAAGAATTCTTTAGACCACAAATTATATGCCATTGCAGATGGGGTTCTGCATGAGACAGCCTTGATTCAAGTTGATTTCCTGTGTAACTCTGTGTTCAGCTATCAGAGTAGAAAATTCACAGGTTTGAGGACTGGAGGAGGAACAGGAAGACAACCAGTAGCCAGTCTGCTCTTGCCTACTGTGGTATCCCCCTAATGTCACTGTGGGTTCTCTTTTAAACTCGGGTCCCTTGCTGAGCCTTCCCCCCTGCTGGAGGACAGGACAGGGATATCATTAAATGATCACCAGGCTTATTCAGTTGCAAGTTGGTGAGGCTCCTGTTGAAGCCGTTGGATTTGAACCAGAGCCTCTGGAAGAGGGACATGGACAGAAATCATACATGCTCTAAATATTTAGCTGAATCTCTTTATTGAAGGAAGCTCTATTAATTAGCCAGGGAGTAGCCTGCAAGAATATTCCAGATTTGTGTGGCTTTCATCTTTTAGTCAGAATTCAAATTTTTATGGACTTTGGATACTTTGTACTACAATTTCAGTTTAGGTGAGAGCCCAAATTTCTGGCAACATTTCTCTGAAAATGTTGACAAGCACTTTTTACTTCTCTAGCAGCCTAAAGCTCTCCCCAGGACCACTCCTTGCCATGTCAGTTGGACTTACTTGGAAGGGAATTTGATTTAGTCTCTTTTATGAAATAAAGCTGGCAGTCAGTGATTAGAGGACAGCTGGGCTTTTGCTGCTTGTGTTTGCCACTTGGCATTGGCACTGTGAGCCCCAGTGTAGCCCAGCAGCTGCTTTAGTCCTGCAGTGTGGTCTGGGCAGCATTTCCACCTTCAGAGAAGAGCAGCACTCTGGAAAGGATGAATCCATTTAATTTCAGAATTTACTGTGCTCGTTGATTGAAAATTCCAATTTTTTTTTTTGCAGGCGGCTACATGGCATTTCTACTTCTTACCTGGCACTGCTGGTGTGATTTTCTTGATGCTTTCAAAGGCTTGCAGTGACCTGTTTGAGCTGAGGGATCCTGATGGGAGGGATGTGCCAAGTGAAACACTTGGCAGCTGTGTGAGGGTACAGCCCGTGATCTGCAGGCACAGAACTGCAGCCAGGAGAGGAAATCCTCAGCCCAGCTCCTCAGCAGGGCTTTGCCAGGCTGCACCAGGCAGGGGCTGGCCTGCAGCTTGGTTCTCATGAGGACAGAGCAGTTGGTGCTCAGAGGAACAGAGTCATTACCCGGACGGCGCCGTGGGTCTGTAGGCATGACAACCCCAGGGAATATTGCAGTTAATTGAGGAGCGTGGGCTCGGAGATTAAACTCAGTGCTCCTCTATGAGCATGATTTGCTCCTTGTGGGCAATAGATCTGTTCACATGGATGGGCACAGAGTGTACCTGATGGCCATCGTCTTGAGAGGAGGCTGCCAGCAGGCTGAGGGGGTGTAGCTGTGAGCACAAAGGAGCCACTTCCCTCCATCACCCCTTTTCTGGGGTTACAGATGCAACCCCAGAAATGTAGGGAGGAATGGGAAAAGGCGATGATGTTTCATCCTCATCCTCTGATCCACAAGACCATCTAACAAAACACTGTTGGAAACCCCTGGCTGAGGGCTCAAATCCCATCAGGAGAACACTTGGGCTTTTATTTGGACTATTACATTGAGGAGATCCCAGTCATCACAGAATCTTAAAGGTCATCCACCCCCTGCCATGGGCAGGGACACCTTCCACTGTCCCAGGTTGCTCCAAGCCCATTCCAGCCTGGTCTGGGACAATTCCAGGGATGAGGCATCCACAGTTTCCCTGGGCAACTGGTCCCTATGCCTCACTACTCTCTGAGTAAAATATTTCTTCCCAACAACTGATCTAAATCTCTCCTCTTTTAGTTAAAAAACAGTTCCCCTTTTCCTGTGATTACTTGACCATGGGAAAAGTAATTTTCCTTTTCTTTTGTAACTTCTTCCTGTTTATAATATTTCAGCTCTGAACAGCAGCAACCTCCATGCATTTTAAGTCTTTCAAGTCTGTTTTGTGAGTAGCAAATTCACGAGGCTGGAGGGTTTCTTGAGAATGTGGGGAAGAGAGAAATTACTTGCGAATTTCAATTGAACATAACAAACAGATTCTGCCAGAGGGGGAGAGAAGGAGAAGGAATGTCAAAAACCTGCTTTTCCTCAGCATTTTGATAAAACTTCACTCCAATGTTGTCCACATAGTTAATTTTTCATGTTGCTGTTTTTTTTCTCAAAAAGCAACTTTGGCTTTTCATACTGACATGTCATATTTTGATGTTGGATGAAAAGCTGAAGTAACCCCAGACAGGCAAAAAACAGACAGAATGAAATTTTTGTAGATTATTTTTTTGTTTTACTCCAATAAACCCCCCTTTTTTTTTTCTAATATGAAGCTCATCCTAGGCCAAATTTTTAGGGGATTTTTTAATTTCCTCCCTCAAAATTGACTATTTATGGAGCAAGCAGGAAGAGCCATCCTGCCTGGCAGTGCATTGAGCTGCAACATCAGTTACATGAACTGCAAAGGGGCAGCTGCCACCACTGGGAAAGCAAAAATGTGCAGGGCTATGCATGGGAGAGATTTGAGCAGGCACTTGAGAGAGTGTCTCTCAGGTTTGTGGGCTCAGGGGGTTTCAGTGCCATGGAATGTTTTGGAAATGGGTATTCCTGTATGCCATGGACCCCTTTGGGAAGATTCAGGCACTGAGATTTGAGTATGTATGTGATAGACAGAAAGCAAAAATTATTTTGTAATGCTACTAAAAAAACATTGCACATGTTTTATGTTACAGAGCTTTTTTCTTGTTTTTTTGTTTGCTAACTGTGGATCCATTTAAGGCTTTCACAGAGTTCTAACTCCCCTCTGGCACAACATTCAAGAAATAAATTCAATGGGTAGGAAAAATCAAGGTTTTTTTAACAACTGGTGCTGAAAAAAAACCCAAAAAACATACTGGTGTGCTAGACTGAATTTGTGCAATTTTCAGTGCTGTTTCAGGTATGTTGCATTATTAACAAAAAATGGAACTGAAGTATGGCTCAGATACACAGTGTGCTGTCACCCTCAGGAGCATTTCCATGATTATCCCTCAATGTGGGAGCAGATCCCTTGTTTAGCTCACATAGAGAGAATTCTTGCCTTCCCTCACCTTAAAATAAAATCTGTATAATTCCTCTGCTGTGTGGCAATTCCTCTATGCTGGGAAAAGTTACAGATGGAGCAGCAGCAGAGACACACAGAGAAGAGACAGTCTGGTGGGAGAAATGTGTCTTAATTCTGTGTATTGCTGCCTGACTGAAATAGCATGAGGAGTGAGGCGTGCTTTGAGCAAGTACAATGATCACACTCATGTTCTTGAATTCCTCCTGTCTAGCTTTTAAATGTGTCAATATTTGTTCCAGCAGCAGTCTTTTGTTTAGGAAATGCTGTCCCTGTAGCCTTTGTTGTCACAGCTCTGTTTATTCCAAGCTCAATCTGAAATTCCTGTGCTTGTAACCCAGGGATGTTGCATGTGGCTCATGAACATCTCTACCCATGGCTTTAAATAGAAGTCGAAATTCTTTACCAAGATGCACAATCAAATCCTAGGCAAGGAAGAAAGGAATGTGCATCACAGCAATGCAGGGTTTAACTCTTAATGCATGCATGAGTTTATACTCCCCTCACTTCCATAGGAGTGTATTTTCCTCAGGAAAGGGGAACTTTCTCTGTCTAATTGGGTGTTGTGTATAGCACAAGCAGCCTCAATCATAACTTGAAGCCTGTAAACCCTAAGTGAGGAGTAGAATTTCTTCTAGAAAGTCAATCAGCCCTTAAATCTTGTAACTTTTATGAAGACTTTGAGCAACAAAAAACCTATATTCTCAGAAAATTCCTGTAATGCCCAATAAACTTCATAGCTGTTGTTTTGTGCCTTATTTTTAGCTTTAATTTATCCAGCTCTGGCTTTGGCCTCCAGCTGTCAGGTACTTTGTTGATTAATTGTCCCTCCATTACCAGATTTTCTCATCATGTCTGCATGAATTAGAACATCTTCACCTTTTAACCTCCTCTTGCATGCACTCATATTGAGGTCCTTCGGGTCTTTCCTGATAACAGCGAATTCTAGGACAAGCAGCTGCAGAGTATTTGATTTTCTGGCACTTTTTAGAGGGTATGGGGAAACTGAGAAAGAGCAAATAGCCCCACAGATAAATGGCAGGAGTGGGGCAGGCACAGCCAACAGCCTGATGGAACAGGATTTTCTTAGCTCTGAGGGAGATGGGTGCTCTGGGAAGGTCAGGGTACCCTGGGAGCTGACTGTGCACCTCAAGAAATGGGATGGTTTGGGTCTGAGCAGTGGGGCCACACAGAAGGTGAGGACAGGGCTGGAAAAACATTGATGTCAAGGGCTGCAGCTGATCCATCAGCAGGGCCCATGAGGGCTGTCACTAAAGTGAGCTGTGGCTCTGCTGAGGCATTTGTCACCAAACATTCCTGTCCCCTGGTATGATATTCCTCTGCTTTGGTACCAGAGGCTCCAAAGCAGACCTCTAGCAGCTGGCAGCCACCAGAGCCTTCTCTGGCTGCTCTGTGGTAGCTGGGCTTGCATACAGCCTTGCTTGGTGACTGTGATACAATTCTCTCTCTCTCTCTCTCTTTTTCTCAGCTTCCTCCACGTATTATTCATATCATGAAGTTAAAGCTGGTCCACGAGACAGTTCTGTGTTTGGTAATTTGGGATCTGTGGCCATTTCTCCCCTGCTCTCTTAGCCAAGGCTGTAGGAAGCCTGGAATGTGTGCAGGAGTATCTGCTTTTCTGTCTCCCCAGGATTCAAGTCATTGCTTCATTCTCTGCTGCTGCTCTGTTGGTACAAACCCATCTCTTGTGACTTCTGCACATTTTATAAAGCAACTGAATAAACCTTTTCCTGGAGATGGTGTGATAACCTCTTATTCTCTCAGGTGTATGTCATGGACATTTCAGTTCACTTTCTACAATATTTTGCTTTTGTGTACATTCTGTTTTTTTCACCTGAGTGCCATAAACCAGTACATTAAATACTTTACAAAAGCTAATGTACATTAAAACCCATTTCTTCATCAACTCCATTTGTATTGTAACTCATGAAAAAATATCAAAAGTATTTGTGTGTGAATGCTCATAACTGTAAATATTTCTGTTCAAGACAAAGCACATGAGGATGGTTAGAAAAGCCAGACTCAAGGGCTTCTGGACAAAGCAGATATAATGTGTTAGAAAGAGTTAATATGCCTTCTTGGAAAATACTCCCAGGCTTGTGATTGCATTGGATTTATATTTGCATAACAATCACCTTGTCTGACTACTTTCCAATAATTAGTGTAGATGAAAGGGTAATTTTCATTTCAGTGTTCTCCATTTGATTTAATTTCTGTGGGCACCAATAGGATTGTATTTTTTAAGTGCAAATGGTTTTCAGTGTAATTCGCTCCCTCTTTTTATTTACTTCTCTCTTTTTTTTATTAATTTTTCTCGAGGACACTTTAAATACTTAGTCATATTTTTGTGGAAATGAACATCCCTTTTATACCTGATTGTACCCATTAAAGTTGATTGCTATACAGGGCAACCAGGACTTAAAAGAAAAAGTGATGATAGGCTAATGTGTAAAGTATTGAAAAAATAAATCATTTAGTGCAATCATTGAGCTTCAGATCAAACTGTTCAAAGGATTTCTATTGATTGTTCAAGGCAGTGTATTGGTAAATCTGATTCCTACCTTATGGGACAAGATTGTTTTAATGGGACACTTCTGTGTGACCTTTGATGTCTGCTCTGTGCTGATTCTCTGTAAATTTTGGGTTGTCCCATCAACCTTTGTGAAGGCACCTTTGTGATCCAAAGCAGAGTCTGCTTGGGGTTGATCCCAGCACGGTACCAGTGGGAGGACAACAATTCTTCCTGGTTGGTTATTCCCTCTACAATTATATTAACCAGTTCTTGCTGTCCTGCACAGCCTTGATGAAGACAATGCCTTGGAGAAAAAAGAAATATTTGTAGTCTGACAGAAGGGTCTGAAAAACTTTCCTAAATGATCCTCTTATTTCTGGGTGGTGGTGAGCTGGGAAGAGAGAGGGAGAAAGAAGAATTAGAAATTACTGTGTGTCATGCACACACAAAAAAGGATTTTCTGTTTCTTAGTCGTCTTATAAACAGGCAGAACTTTAATCCCTGCAGACCTAGTGGTTCTATATTACCTCTATTTTTCAGACTACTTCCTCTGGGAAGCCTTTAAGATCATATTTATTTACCAATACCGTGATTTAGTCACGTGGAACCAGATGAATATTGCCGTGGCCCCACTGAATCTCTGCTGAAAACAGAGATTTGAGCCTGTGCTGAATTTTTAACACAGACCTCATCTTCTCCTCCATTCCCATGTGGAGAGGGAGGCAAGCAGAGTGTCAATAAGCTCAGCCAAGAGCCAGAATCACTCTGCTCACAGCTGGGAATTGTGCATAAAAGGCTCTTTCTCCACCACCACTAATTGCCACATGTTTGACTGAAGCAACCACTTAGAGGGACCCAACAACGGGGCTGGTTGTTAGGAGACGGCTGGAATTCTGTACCCGTTGGAGCTTTGTAGGAAAAGATAATTTCTGAGGATGAGTCATGTGGATCTGGCTGCCACTTACTGAAAAATACGTGTGCATGTGGGATGTTGCAAAAATTAGCTGGACCCATTGGGTAGCAATGGCATACAGGCAGGGAAAAGATAAATATGTGAACGTTTAAATGTGGGCAGTGGGGGCAAATAATCTGGTTAAATGAGTTCTTCCTGGGAACCAGTGAGCTGGTAATAGAATCTTCTGAATTTCAGTCTGGAGACCTCTACCAGAACTGTGGGTACCCTGGGTTTTTTGTGGTTTGGCAAACACCCACATGTTTTCTGCCACTATCAGAAAGGCACAAGAGGTCATGTCAGGGTCATGGTCTGTCCACCTCCAGCCCCTGGGACTCTGTAGTGAGTCAGAGATGCAGTGGTTTGAGAACAGCCTGTGAACCAACCCTACTTATTAATAATTTATTTTTTCACAATGTTATTTTTAAATGAGACCAGTTGCCTAACCCAGCTCACTGCTCAGCTGCCCAAACACTTCCAGCAGGTGACCCGAGGGGCAGGGATATTCTGTAACTGAGAGCCACATCAGCTGGATCTGCTATTTAGAGGAGTTCTGCATTTCCAAAGAAAACAACTTCTGAGCTCTAATGGCAGCTGTGACATTACAACTGGTTGGATGGTTAGATCAGCACTAGAAAAATTTGGAAATTTGGGTCTGGACATGATCATAATATCAAAAGAAAAAAATTTCTCCCCCGCTTCTAACAGAGTTGAGCACTGGACCAGAGCTGGGAGGCTTTGAAGGGTGGGAATGTTTGATGCCAAGTTGGATGGGGCTCTCATCAGCCTGGTCAGGTGGAAGGAGTTCCTGGTTCCTGCCCATGGCAGGAGGTTGGAGTGAAGTGATCTTCAAGTCCCTTTCAACATAATCCATTATTTAAATGTTCTATCAACTATACACTTGTCATGCAGTCACCATGAGCTGGTAAAGGGATTGAAACTGAAAAAGGAAGGTGATTTTCAAAGATTCAGAATTCAAGTGCAGAGTCAGTCAAATTCCTCTCCACTGACAGGTCTGGGAAGGTCAGGATATGTAACCTTTAGCAAAGCACACATTTCTGAAAGGTCAAAGCCTGTTTGGGTAGGTTTATGAGAGGATCTGGAGTACTGGCTTCCCAAGCAAAGTCACTCCTGTTCAGCCTCAGAATAAAGTACTAATAAATCCTTGTTCTTTTAGTACTTTAGAATAGAATGTTCTGTGATTAATGGTTTCAGGGATAAGTGCCTGAAGCACTCTGTGTGCTTAAATGACCTTACAAGACAGCTTTATCTCTTGAGGTTCAAGCAAATGTATAATAAGGACAACACAAGAATTTCTGACTCCTAATGCTGCTCTCCTCCACTGGCTTCAATCTGATGTTTTAATAGACTGATATCACAAATAAATCCTCTCTAACAGAGATGTTGGAGAATGTACCTCTGTCTGGGGTTGTGAATTTTACTAACACATGTTTTAAGACAGTTATATTCAGGCTTTTGCCCTGTGATTATTATTCTGAAACAGTTTGAGAAACTCATTGTTGCAGTATTAACTTTCCAGTCATCCAGTAAATAAAATAATCCTAATGCTGTTATGAATAGTTTTAAATTACAAATTGGTTTAAATTCCAATAAATTGTCTAATTTGAAAGCAGTGGCTCTGCTGGGAAATATGTGAATCTCATGTAGATAGCACTTGAACAAAAAGGTCAATGATGCAGTTTATTACTTGGAGAAGGAAGACATTTTTTTTAAACTTATTTTGTGTTTCTCCAGCAGTATTTATTGCTATTAGCACTAACCAGGCTAACTAAATCAATATTGTTTCCAGATCATATGCCTGGAGTTTTCAAAACTATTAAGTTTCTTTTCATCTGAGATTTAGAATCTGATCTTTTTCAGATGAATAATAGATGCAAGATACTCTTAATTATTAAACCATGACTTAATAAAGTCACTGGAGGACAAATGAGAAGAGATCATTTTATGAAGAAATGAACACTGTCATTGATTTTGAATGAGACTCGTGGTAATTTATTGCTGTGCTAACATTGGTGAGTAACTTCCCAGCTCAACATGGTTCCAGGGCTGCCTTGCACTGGTTTTTGCAGAGTGAGTGAAATTAAAAGTCAAAAATTCTGAGCTTATTCACATCTTTGGTATATTCATGATTGGGAGAAGCTCTGACTCTCTGGTTAATGTGTTTATTCCACTGTTTATTTCAGCTGCTTTGGAGAACTCTCTACAGCAACCTGAGATTCAAAGTGTTTATGAGGAGTTCACCTGAAAGGACCCCAGCAGCAGAGTCTGAGACTCTCCTAAAGGAATTTAAAGCAAGAATTTTCAAAGTGAAAGAAAGGCTAGATTTGTGAACAGATTATCAAAGCTTCTGAGGGTCTCTTGGGTTACTGGTTTTCTCTTTTTTCCTTAAGCATCAGAAGCTTACTGCTTCAGGCGGAATGAATTAATGAATGAAGGCAGGAGGAAACTGCTGAGGAAGGGATGGAGAACAAAAACTTGTTAAAATGTAACTACTAGATATCTGCATTTCGTGTAATATCTGTTATACTGATCCATTTTCAACATCAAAACATGATTTTATTCTAATTCTACAAAAAATGCCTGGTGTGTAGGTCTATACTCTCCTGTTTGGAAGTTCAAGCTCCATCTTTATCAGTACTCAACAATAACTTTTTTTTGCTTTTCCTGCAGGTGAAAGAGGGCAGGAATTCAGACAGGATGCCTGCCAAAAAAGTGCCATGTTTTAATTGCCTGGCTTTGGTTTTAATCCTATTGCCTAGTGGATAACTTTATGGGTTCAGTGTAGCAAGCAAACTATGTGGTAGAACTTGAGGAAGCAGAAACTAGGAAGCAAACCACAAGGTTATCAACCAGGTGGTCAGCTTAAAACCCAAAGCTGCAAAGTGAAAACGTGGCGTGTTTCTGGTGGTTTGTTTTGGATATGGATGAATAAAACCCAGAGAAATCTGTAGGAGAAAACCCCATGGAATAAATCTCTCTGGATTAAACCACTGGCTTAGAGGAACCTGGAATGTTGATTTCTGGAAGGTTTTCACAGGGAAAGCATCAACTTATCCTATTTCTCTTCCCCATTTCCTTCTTCCTAAAGTCACCACCAGAGATAGGCTGCTGGAGTAGATACATTAACCTAGTGCTGCAATTCTTCTATTACAAAATTTAAATTAATTAATCACAAACTTAGTTGTGACTCCAAAAATCACAACATTATTAAAGGGGAAAGAACAGGAAGATTTGGTCAGTTCTGGCTTGTCATTACCTTGCCACACCTCATTTGATAGTCAGAATTTGCCTCTTCAACATGCTGTTATGGGACTATTTCTCTCCTCCCGTATTAAAATCTTTGAAGTCTCATTTATATACCTGAATCATATTCCTAATTAGACATGAACTCCAATTATGAAAGTATTGAAAACATGTGTGAGTCAAGCTTTATATATGGCATATGAATAATAATTTATATATTCAATTAACTGCATTATTCTTCATGTTCCTTCTCATAGACCTTTTTTGACTCATCACTGTGCCTCTTTGCCACCCAAAATTATCTATGTCACTTATGTTTTAGCTACTTGTATTTTTTCCTCTTTTCAAAGTGTGTGGCTGTTACAACTCTGTATGTGTAGTAACTGTCTATACATAGATAATATCTGTACAAAATAATTAGGCATCAAAATTTTAGGTAGCAATATCAAGTTTTCAACACCAAATTTTTATTGACTTGTAAAATTTAGCAGCTGTTTTTGTGTTGGATTCGAAGGGAGTTCCTGTGGCAGATTGTGTTACTCAGGGATTAGAAAACCTGGCAAACATCTGATTAAAAAATGAGTTCTAGAGCAGAGTTTGTTATTCAGTGTCTTTTCATCTCCATCACTAATATTAACTTTACTATGAGAGATTCCCAGTGCCAGTGAGCCCTCACCTGTTAGTGATTTAAAAGAGGAGCTGGGAAAAACGTGATGAGAAGGTCACAAAGGACTTGAGTTTTGAGACAGCTGCTGTGGTGTGAGAAATCTCTCTACGTGACCAGGATTTGGTAATTCTGTTTTTTACGGAACAACTTATTAGACGTCTGGGATAATGAGGACCCTAAGTTGTTTAAGTGACAGAAGGTCACTGAAGAGGAAGACTCCACAAACCTCATCATGTGTGGGCACAGTGCAGACCACATTGTGCCTGCCTGGTGTCAAAACTACCCTGCGAGCAGCCTGAGCCTCCCCTCACGAGCCTTACAGCAGGATAACTCTTTCTTTGGATGGAGTTCATGTCTTGTGCTTCCAGCTGAACAATTTTAGACTTCCCAGTTGGATAATTTCCACACATTCAGACTCTGGGAGCCACTGAGCTGCAGCCTTTGTGGCAGCTGGTTCAGGCAGTTTCCAGCTGTGCTCTCAGGGGTGATGGTGGCTGCAAACATCAAGGATGATTTAGAAGACTCTGTCAGTCTGGTGCAGTGAAAAGCAGGGGAATCTACACTCCTTCTTCTGCCCCCTCCTTTGCACCAAACACACTCTGTAGGGCCTTTAGAACTCTCTTTCCTTTTTATGGACGAGGTGTTTTACACTTGCTAACCTGGTGCATACAAATCCCTCACCCAGCTCAGCTCTGTGCCTTTTCCCATGGCAAGGACGTGTAGCTGTCCCAGCCTGTGCAATTCAGGCTCTCAGAGCTTTGCTCCCCTTCCACCTTTAACAAATGAGCAAATGCTTGTGGATGTCTCCTCCAAGCCCCACTGACATGAAGCAGGTTTTTCAGCTGGTGGCTGCTCCTGGATCTCTTTGCTAATCGTGCTTCTTCCTCACTGCTTCTGCAGCATCTTGGCAGCCTTTGGGCACTGTGTAATTTCAGAGAGGTGAAATAAGTCTGTGTACAGCAACTAAGCTGCTAGATTGGATACAGGCAGCTCATGCTGAACGTGGCAAAAGAAAAGAATAAGTGCAAAAAGCATTTCAAGTGGGTCAAAAATTGCTTTATTATGAATTATAGACTACTTTTGCTGATAATAGGGCACTGTCTGCTGTGATTCATCGTAGTCAAGCAGCATTAACTTCAGAGAGAAATGGGGCAGATGGGAAACTGCTTCATTGGTAATGGTGTGTTTTGTGTGGGCAGGAACAGTGGCTGTACTAAATTATTGTACTCTGCTCATTCAGGTCTGACCTTCTCGGACCTTTTGAGGTTGAAGTTATATGCTGTACAGTAAAAAGTGAGTTAAAGAGTGTCTGAGTAATTGAATCAAGTGTGTTAATCAGAGAATATAATCCTGAAACATAATAAGTTTAAAAGAAATTACTTTTAACAGAGTAACAAAACCCCCAGAACTAACAAAAACCCCATTTGATAAGAGACTGATAAATTTGGGTTCCAAACCCTTCAATAAATGAATTTTTTTGCTTTTTAACTACCTTCTTTCAATGCCACATTTGACAGAACACAGGGAGATTTATCTCACTGGAATAAATTCAGTCCTTGTGAACCTCTGCCACAGAATATCATAGTGTATTAGTTAAAATCTATTTTAGCAGAAAACTCTCTTATTATGACTCATGAACACTGAGAGGCATTACAGATTATAATTTCTTTTTGGGGGTGTGTGTGTGTGTTCAAATTCAATCAGGTTGATATACCATAATGTACCATTTAATTGAAAAAGAAATAATCAATAGCCACCTCATTTTAATATTGTCTTGGTAAAATCCTTGGCCTGTAGAACTCAAGACTCCTTGACATGGTGGTAAAATGACACCATGACATTAGCTCTTCTACAAATTAATGCAGCAAAATAAATTACTCCTTTCTTCCCTTGTCATTCTTCATGTTTTGAACTGCTGCCATTTGAACAAACATCCTCCATATTCTGTTTTCTTTTATGGAGCAAAGTTATTGCAGAGATTTGTAATGGGGGGTTGAGACCCCTCCCTAATTATTTCTGTAAGAAATGGTGAGAGCTGTCAGTGTTCTGCAATGCCCAGCTCTAGAGTGCCGTGGTTTTACATGGGAATTTCATTTTATTTCAAGGGAAAAGATGCTATTTTCTTGATGTGGTTGAGAAATTAAAAAACGTGGCCAAGTCTCAAAGCTCTTTTACAGATATGCATTTCTATTTTCAGTTAACAGGTTGGTTATTATGATGGATGATGAGGCTCATGGAGGGCAATTCTAACCTTGCTGGAGCTGGAGTTTGCCATTTCTTGGTAAATAAACAGAACTTTGTGTAATGACCTGAAGTATACTAATAAAACTGGACAGTGACAAGGTACCTTGGGAAAACTGAATTCAGCTTCACTTATCCCTAGGACTTAATTTCAATCATGGAGAGGTCTTGATTGAATGATTTAGGCATCCCATGGCCTTTTATCTATGAGATGTGTAGAGTCTATTATATTATCTTATAATTTCCATTCTGCCTTGGGCAAAGTGCAGATTTCTATAGTACTTGGAGGGCTAATAGGGGGAAAGATTTGTCTCCAGATTAACCAGGTCCCATGCTAGAGATTGTTGTTTTATAGAAGTGAAACTAGGCCTGCAGTACATTTTCATTTTCACTTTTCAGTGTGCTTTAGTTATTTATGACTTTGTGACTGAAATTTTGCTATACTTTTGTAAATCACCAAATATTTGAAAGGTTATTTTTCCCATTAAGTAAAAGCAGTCAGAACTAAAAGGTTTATTTAGCTTATTTACATCTGGATTCTTTTAATCAGCCCTTTGTACAATTTTTATTTCATTCTGGCAGTGTGTGCTGCATAGTCTACAGATCCACAGGGTTAAAGCTGAGCATTATATAAACAATATATTTCTTTTAATGGGAACATATTATTTTTTAAATATGCTTTTGGAGATAAAAGGGAAATTCTCTGAATGTAAATTTGGCCCTGCTGAATAGTCATTTAAAAGGAGTGACTGGAAAGTGACATGTGTACCCTTTTAACTTGTATAACATTGAAAGCCTTAGAAATTTTACCATCATTCACGTTAACACATCAAAGTATTGCTGGTTGAACTCAAATCTCTCTGAAATGCTAATCCACACCCTTCACTGTAGTGAAATGAACATACAGATGGTTCTTCTAATTACTTGGAGAAAGAAAAGGGGATGATTTCCTTTAATGATTTCCCCTTCTTTCCTGACTGAAAGCAGTTCCAGCTCTTCCCTCCAGCTAATTTGACCATTAAAAGATGCCTTTGTCTTGCTTTCAGCTATTGAGGTTTCATTGCAATTTGTTAAAACTTTCTGTCCTGAAGCGAGGTGTGAACCCAGGGCTATGTAGGTTTGGTTCAGAGGTCATGTGAAGGGGAATTACAGCCTTGAATATTTAAAACCAGAATGCAGGGGGATTATTATTGCACCTATGGCAAAGACGGAGTTTGCAGATTGAAATAGGATCTTGAGTCTGAGATGCAGGAAGGTATTGGCTGAGGAATACACCCCAGGTATTCATACTCCAGACTCATGGCAGCTCTGTTTTCCCAAGGATACAAATAAAGAATGAAAAAACAGAATGAAAAAAGTTACCATTTGATGGCATGCTTTCCTAAATATTCTAGAAGCTGTAGTATAAAATACTCAATGGAAATACTCAATATAGTATAAAATACTCAATGGAAACAAAACCAAAGAAATAAAAGCTTAAATAAACACAGGTATTTCAGTCCTTCTGGGCTTTTAAATATACATCTTATATAATCACCCTCAAACAATGCTTTCTTTACTCTTTTGAGGTGCACCACTTCTCTCCAAGCTTTAAAAAGGATGAGAATAATATTTCAATGATCAGAAAGAGCAATTGAGAGACAAGAATTCAGTGGGGCTTTTTTCTTACTTAATTTTCCAGTAGACAGAATATTGTAGAATACTTTTGCTAACTAAAACTCTAACCAGGCTTAAAAGCTCTTTTTCCTACTAGAACAAAAATAGGAACCATTACTGAAATAGAAAAGAGGTTTGTCCTTTTTGAGAGTACAATACTGTGGGCATCTTCAGAAGAGGCTTTGGAGTAGTTTGTTGCCTAGAGCAGTGTATTTTGAGTTTATCTTCTCAAATCTGGCTTTAGAATGACGGAAAAGAAACAGGAGAAAAGGAGAATGGTTGATTAGAAATTCTTGTCTTCTTGTTCTTCTAGAGTGATGACACCTCACCTAGTAGTAGGCAAAGCTGGTTTGCCTACATAAGATATCAGCAGTTCTGGATTCCCTCGTCAGTTCTACCAGGAATATCTGTCCTGCTCCAGGGTGAAAATTGCCCAGCCTCAGTTTCACCCCCCCTGGTGTGGAGTTGACAGTGATCTTTGCTTGGTGTCAGAAAGACCTGCTCATTGTCATGTTGAAAATGTTATATTTGCAGTGGTTAAGTTGTCTTCTGTTTGGGCAGGTCTTGCCTTGTTCAGTCGCAAGTCCCTCTGAACACCTGGAGAACTGCTTGAGCAATAGGGATAAAAAAATAAATGAGTCCTATACACCAGGTATCAGCTCACTTCTGTGGGGCTTTTTTAGATTACTCTAATTAGGATATGGCTCCCATGATTCACTGCCACTGGGAATGAAAATATCTGGAACAACACTTTTGTTTCTTAATAAGAAAGATTTACTTTGTAGTAGTGATGAAATGAAATATATATAAAGTGATGTAAGAAGTGTAAACACCTGGATCATGCTGGACCTCACAGATCTCAGCCAAGCCCTTATCCATTAGTTATTTTGACATTACAGTGCTTAACTGCAAGTTTTTAGCAAAAAGATTTTCCCTGTTAAAACTCCAAGCTGCTTTATTTGATAAGTATGATTTCACTATAATTAACCATCATCAGAGGGTGGTCACCTCCAGCCCTGAAGTAAGTGACCATGGATAACAGACACTTATAAATCTTGCAAAGTAAAACAAATTTGTTCTTTGGAAAAAAAAAATACCTGTGGAAAAATGTATACATTATGGGATAGATTTTTATAGTAGCAACTGCATATTGAATTCTTCTAATTGGTGGAAGTTCAACCAGTGCATTCAGTTGGAACAAGAGCGTTCATAAATTTAGACCTTACCTGTGACTCTGAGTGCTGCTCATGTACTTGACAGAGCCCATGGATAAGAACAATTCTCCCATCACAAATGCTGTCACAAAATAAATAAAACCAAATTCTTTAAGAAAAATGTTAAGGGAAAGGTACTATGAGATTAAACTCTCAATCTAAGAGCAATCAGGTAATGAGAGAGTATCCATGGGGAATAATAGGACTTACAAACATGAGCTGAGGAACTCTGCAGATGAGGCTGGATTCCTTCTTGGTAAGACTCATTAAAGAGTGGAAGAATATCCAAAGGAGGGGCTGGCAGAGGTGAGACAGGAGGAGTCACAGTAAAGGAAATCTGATGATTTTTGTAGTTTTAAACTTCTTGTGTTAGATAAAAAGATGGGGGTAGCTGACAGAGCTGGAAAGAAACATTCTAAAGCAAACATGCTAAAGAGAAGAGAAGGGGAGAAACCAGGCAATGTTGAAATCTGCAGCAAAATTCACATTGATTTTCACAGGAAGAGAATCTTTAGTCAATAATATTGTCATTTTTAACCAGCTACACATATCAGAATAACATGAAAGAATAAATAGCAGAAGTGGTATGGGGGCAAGTCATGGAAGTAAGAGTCACCAAGAAGTGATCATTCATCTTCTATGTTCCTCTAATTTCTTCCATGTTTATCCTTTTTGACTTATTTTACTCATCTGACAGTAGATGAGTAGCCCTTAATGGCTACTGTGAGCAGAAAAAAAAAACCAACCAAATTCTACTGTAGAAGGGAAATGCAGACAAAGAAAGAGAATAAAGACAGGTGTTCAAGCGTAGGTAGAAGGGATCAATGCACACACACACACAATACAGAGTGAGGGAATAGTCTCGAAAGAAAATATAGATCTCTACATTTTGAGGGGAGACGATCAGAGTGGCTGCGAAGATGCAATCAAAAGTTTTATTTTATTGTTTAAAATGTCCCTTCGTAATTATTAATAAAACTGTAATGAAAGCATGTGTAAGACTTTATTAGAAGTTTTGTTAAGTTTTGTTTTATTCTAATGATGTAGGTTATAAAAGTCCAATCTCTCTTATCCTCTTTCTTTTTTTCTTTCTTTTTTCTTCAAACAGGAATTTGCATGAGAGAGAAGAACAACTCAGTTCTAAATAGTGTTCTTATCTCTACATAATGTTATTATGCAAACTATAATCAAACTAGATGACAGTCCTCCAGACAAACCTTCAGTATTAAGAGCTTTTAAAGCTCCCAGGCAGATTGTTGTTAGTGGAATAGTTAATTAAATGGAAGTTGGATTTTATTACTTTATATAAACAACTAAGGGCAGCTGGAATGATGTTGGTCCTCTGGGTTTTTTTCCTTTCTGTTTGACAAATATTAATTGAACCCATTGTTCCATGAAATCAGCAAGTTTGCTTATGGCAACATGGTTGCTAAAGAACATCAGGTTGCTGTTGCTCTCTTCTGTCCTTTACCCATCACCAGGGTAAATGGGAACTTTAGGATTAGTGCAGCGTGACGGGTTTTGCTGGGATAGAGTTGATTTTCTTTGCAGTAGCTGATACAGAGCTGAGTGTTGGATTTGAGCTGAAAATGGCGTTGATAAAATGAGAGGGTTTTGTTATTGCTGAGCAGATCAGAGTCAAAACCTTTTCTGCTCCTCACTCCACCAGTCAGGGGGCTGGGGGGTCACAAGGAGTTGGGGGGACTCATCTGGAACATCTGGCCCCAACTGTCCACAGGGGTGTTCCCTATTACACGGTGTCATACTCAGCACGTAAAGCTGGAGAAAGAAGGAAGGGGGGATGTTTGAAGTGATGGCATTGTTCTTCCCAGGTGGCCACTGAATGTGATGGAGCCCAGCTTTCCTGGAGGTGACTGAACACCTACCTGCACATGGCAAGCAGTGACCAAATTCCTTGTTCTGCTTTGTTTGTGCACGCAGCTTTCACTTTAGTTATTAAACTATCACTATCTCAACCCCTGAGTTTTCTCACTTTTACTCTTCTGATTCTCCCTCTAAGCCATCCGATGGAAGTGAGCCAGTGGTGTGGGGCCACAGTTGCTGTGGATAAATCACAATATTCAGGAAGCAGGAAATTCTTTTTCCTTTCTTTAGTTTTTGGGGGGAAATCCCCCCTGGGGGCAGAGTTCAGTACAACTTCTGATCTGACATTTTTTCCTGCATTCCACACAGAGGATTTCGGTGGGAAAAGTACACTTTATAGTTTGTGGGAGAATCCCCGGGTACAGGGGTGGCTCTGAGAGCCTTGCCCTCGCCTTTCAGGGGTGCCCTGGGCAGTGCTGCCTTGTCACACAGAGCGGGGGACACAAGCCCGTCTTGGGGTGAAGCTGAGGCTCTGAAGTTCCCTGGAGGGGGCTGTCCGTGGTGTCTGTGCCTCTGTCCGTGGTGCTGTCCGTGGTTCTGTCTGTGCCGCTGTCCGTGTGAGGTGTCATGCCGCTGTCCGTGGTTCTGCAGCTCCCCGCTGTCCCTGGTGCTGCAGGCACCGGGGAACCTCTTGTGAGGTGTTCTGATACCTTCTGGACGCTGACCTGGAATAGAGACCAGACAGAGCAAGAGGATAAAGTAGATATTTATTAAAAGGCTTCAATGGACACACCTGGTCAGCACAAGAGTCTGGTTGGGCTACACTCAGGTTTAACCCCAAAATGGTCACAAAATGGACACCGGGTCAAGCAAGAGGTCCCACACTTTTATAAGTTTTGGTCCATTAGCATATTGGAGTTAATTGTCCAATTACAGCTTCAGGTTGTGAAGCTCCATCCTCCTTGGTTTTCTCTCTTCAAGTCACTTTTGTTTATGCTCTTGGGCCTGAAATTTGTATCTGTTATCCTTGGTCACAAGCTAGAAAAGGAATTGTTTCATTTACCTACTTTGTGAAGAAAGCTTACAGCACTTAATATAAAACCCAGAACTACACACAAAACTAGCACAGAATCTGGAAAACAGAAAAGCTAAACTTAAGGTACCATTTCCTCCCTTTAGGGACTCAACAACGCCTTTACCTTGTTGAGTCTCTATTCTAAATACAAGTACCTAATAATAGTAGACAGGTAACAATAATAAAATCTAAAATAGGCATATAAAAATAGATAAATATCTAATAGTAAATAGCCCTAGGCTAAACTGCCTGCAGGAGCCTGGGATGTGTAGTGACCCTGACTCCCAGCTGTTCTGGGCTGCAGGGAACAGTTGGAACACAAAATTTCTCCAGGGCTCAGCATCCAATCTGCAGATGTTTGTGGCAGCCAATTCCCACAGTTTGCTCTTGCTTGAGGCACATATTTGTAGGGCACTCTGCATCCCTTCAGGACTTGTGAGCAGAGGAGAAATGCCAGTTTTTCTGGAGCAGTAGGAATTGTTAGATCTGACACGTATGCAAATCTGCCTGCATACTTTTCCATTTTTATCCTTCCTTGTAACAACTTTTAGATCAGAGACATTCAGATATCTTTTCCCAGGTGAGTTCTGACTGAGCTATAAAAACAAATAAGTGAATTTTACCACAATATGTGAGCAGTATTGCCTAAAATTATAGTTATAGAGGAAGAAGAAAACTTGTAACTTTGATATTCCTCCAGATTTTGCCCCAGTTTGTCTATTTGTTTGTTTCCCAGTCCTGTCCATGGAAATGCAGAAGACAGCACCTGTCTCTTACTGTAACATGGTAAGGGTCCATTTCAGTTGTGGGTTTACAGAAGAATCTGCAGTAAAATCTGAAATTCTATTGCTGTCTGTCCAGTCAACTCAGAGATGGTCAGACTTGTCAGCCAGACCTTATTTTTCAGCAAAATTCTACTTTAGCATGCTCAAACAACATATTAAACACAAATACCTCTTTAGTCATCATAATGTTCAACATATGTCTTCTGTGCTTACTTAGAAATTAAAAAAATACCAACCTGTCTCCCCCAACAACAGCACACACACACAGAAATAAACAAAAAAGACACACCCTCACAATTACACACTAAAATCCAACATTAAAAAAAAAAACAAAAACACTAAAACAAAAAACCCCAAAACAAAAAACCACAAAAACTTCAAACCCAGCTTTTTCTCGATCATTAATTCCTGTGTGGGTTTGGCTGAGAAAAGAAATATTAAGGGGTTGGGGATGTGGGCGAATCAGGGCTGCTTGTATCAGGTCTTTTGGCAGCAATTTTGCCAGAAGGCAGATCAGAGAAAGAAGAATCAGTGATTGCACTGACGGAAGAGCCCTGTGGCTGAAATGATTTTACAGAGTGGCTGTGCTGACCCTGCCTTTCTCCCTGCTTTGTAAATCAGCTGCTCTGAGGAGGTGCCAAGATCAGCAACATGAAAAGTTTGTCTGGCAAATATTTACATGTTGTTCTAGTGGATGTTCACAGGCACTACTGCAACAACCTCCCCACTGAAAAACGACAAATAGTACTAGAAAGGAATTAAGACTTAGTGTGAGCTGTGCCCATGTGTGTAGATGTGTGGGTATATAAATTTTAGTTCTATCTTTTGAATTCTATCTTTCTATTATCAATGGGAATACTGCTGAAAAATGTGATAGTGGAGTTATTTTCAAATAGGAGTAAGTACAGTCCAAAGCCTGTGTTGATGAAGGATGAAAAGGAACTTCCTAAAACTCCATGCAAGAAATCAGTCCACCTGGATGTTTTTATCTCCCATAATACACTGGTTGTTCAAAAGGAAAGCAATTACAAGGGGCAAATTGTTGCCCTCCAACCTAGAAGTGTTTTACTTTCCATCCTAAATTTGCTCAAAGTGAATTTGTTCTTTCATTAGCATTGTCCCTTTCTCTAAATATGTGTTTTCCTGCCCTGGAGTTAGCCATCCTTTCCAGTGCTTTTAAAGAATACAGTGCAATTCTTCTCTAGTGAATAGACACTTATAGCAAGAAAATTGTCCAGAGGTTGTAAGAAAGTAGAGGCAAATTCAGCCTGAGAACTCTCACAGAGCAGTAGATTTTCTTTTGTTTGCATTTCAAATGCACTGCCTGTTCCTTTCTATAGACCTATGGCACAGTTTTCTTTGTCCTAAGCCACATTGAAAATTCTTATTATGGTGACCTTGATTTTTTCTTTTATGACAAATTTTCCTTCTATTCTCCCTCAGGTTTTCAAAGATTCTCTGCTTAATTGTGCAGTCATCTGCCATGTCAGCTCTGATTCCAAACTTGATGTTTTTACCAAATTGACTTGCTTTTTGTGCTAACATGGTAAAAGAAAAGAGCTACCCAGGCTGGTCAATCCTAAACAAGGCTCTCGAGTACCACAAATAATTGCTGTCTTCTGGTCCAACATCTCCATAGATGCTGCTGTTCTTTGCCTGCCTCACAGTTCTTAGGATATTTCCTCTGGTGTAGATGATCGTTTCTCACAAGTTATTCAAACCCAAACTGAGAACTGCTACATATTCTAAGTTGAGAAAATAATTTTAGCAAAGATGGAAAGTTAATTTCACAAAATCTTCCTTTGATAACCTATTCTGTCTACTGTCTCTGCTATCCTTAAACCTAGTCTAAAACCTACCATAAATCTGCTATCAGACTACAGGACCTCCATTTTATGTGACCTTTTTCATCTATAGTGAATCATTTTAATCTAAATCCGGTGTTTATCAAATGCCTTGAATTTTAGAAAATCAGCAGCAACAACAAAAAACTCTTAGCCAACAAAAAGCCCCAAAACAACAAACAAACACACACACACCCTTAGCTGTAAACATGATTCTTAGAGTTTAGGGACTGTGAAGTCCATAGCAGGGACAGACAGAATGCATTTATATGCTTAAATGAGGGAGGGACAAGCTGCCCTGCCTTGAAATTGTGTGAAATAAAATCTTGTTCCCTGGCTGGCCAAGAGAAGAATTTGGTAAAGGAGCCCCCAGCCTGACATCATTCAAAACATGCAAATCATCTGTTTTTATTATAAGCTGTGCAAGTACTAACTGATCTGTTCTGCACAGAACACTCCTGGAATAAAGTGAAAAGAATTTTAAAGTACCTCTGTGATGCAACAAAAGGTCGTGGTTTATGGAAAAAAACCCCAGACAGACCAATAAACAGGAACGTGGAAAACTAACGGTTGAAACTGTGAAACTTTATTGAAAAATGTTTTGGTCTGTAAGGCCTAAAAACAACTTCCAGGATATGTACTCAGAGTTTCTGTGTGGAGCTGGACAGGTTAACATAAAAGGTTACGAAAGCTCAGCTGTGAAACATTTCTGTGAAGTGTTGTTCTGGTTCTGAATATAACATTCTCTGCTGGCTCAAGGAAGACCAGGGTTAAGACCAGGGTTTCAACCAGACTCTCATCATCGTTCCTGTGTGTGACACTCTTATACACTTGGAAAGTCAAAATAGTTCTAATATGACAGCAACACAGTTCCTGTGACCTTTTCTCTTTTAATGAGGAAATTCTGCATGTGAAAAGGACTTCAGGAAAGACTCTGTCAGATAGCCTTGGAAATTCTAAACAAAATTAATATTTACAGTTGCAGAAGGAGAAAAGATTATTTCCTTGGGATAAATTGATGGAATATTTTTCCATTCAAGCCCTTATTAAATATTATATTTCCAGACCTTGGCTGTGGCATACAGCTGAACTGAAGACATTTTCTGCCTGAAGCCAAAACAAAGAGAAATTCACTAAGAGAAATAGGTGGGAACCTTCAAACAGAAGGTGTACTGGTTACTGGTTTCAGAGGTGAAGAAAATAAATTTAAAAGCAAGTGAAAATGCAGGAAGATTGCTTGGTACAGCTTGAAATAAAAGAATATGTAAGGCTAGTTTTGTGACCTGAGCATTAAGGTGACCTTGAAGGCTTCCTGAGATGATACTGTGTTTGCTTTTTCTCACATAATGAAGAATAAACCTTTTCTTCATAGGAATACAATGAGGATATTTATGAGATCTACTCTGCAGCTCCTGGGAATGAAACAAAAAAATTCACGTAGTTAAAAATGAAGTTTTTAAATATTTTGTCTGCAATGTTATTATTGTGAGGCTTCTTTCCTTGCACAAGCCTTGTCATTCCAGTGGGATGTGGGAGTATGAAGGCCTTTTACATATGCCCCCCCTTCATTTTGCTGTGCTTTGGCTTCTATGAGAGGCCATGTACAGAGCTTATTGCATTCTTACTTTAAACCAGGCCTTGCTTTTCTTCCACATTAAATGGAGCAAATGAATTTATTTGTGGAGACAGAATTTGGCCTGATATCCCTACAAATGTCAAAGGCGGTCCCTGCAGCATTGGAAAACTTCCATTGTTAACACCTAACAAGAAATTTTTAAAAGAAAAAAACATAAGACAAAAAGATCAATTCATGAAAATATAAAACAATTACAAGAAAGTGTATCCAGACTTGGAGAAGTTACTAGATCATGGTTGGATGGCATGTTGGATTTCTTTAATCTTTCACCATTGTGGAAGGGATTTTTGAAAATACAGATTTATATTGTAATAGGACTTGTAATTCTCCTGTTCCTTTTGTCATGCATTTTTCAATGCATATGGCAGGCCATGAACAAAGTTAATTCACCAAAAATTTTAGAGTTTTAGGAATTCTGCAGCATGCTGCTTATCATCAAGCAGTGTGTTTGCACTGGATGGTGACAGCAGTAGGAATTTCCTGTTTCCTTGCCCCTTTGAAACCTCTGCCCTCAGGTCTCTCTGCTGTTCTGGGTTTGGGTATGTTTGAGGTACTGTATTCCCTTGGGTCCCACACAGCTCAGAGAGGTGAGATTGGGCTCTGAATTGGGCTATAACATCCCATTTTTAGTCTGGGTCATGGGTAGGTGACTGTAGCCATGAAGTGAAGGATGACACTCCTGAGCAATGGGGCTCCATGCTCCTTCAGGCTGGAATTACAGCCATATTCCATCCATGGCATAATCTAACCCTGGAACCAGCAGCACAGAGCCGTGCTTGAATTTCCCATCCTTCACAAGCAGAGTGTCTCTGATCAGAACAAGGGCTACTCAGGATTAGCTTTTGTTTTAGGATTAGGGAAAGGAACAGGACAAAAAAGAAGTCTATTTAAACTTCTGATTTATGTCAAATTACATCAAATCAAAAGGATATCTGTGGTTCTGCCCATAGTTTTCTAGAAGATAATGGGTTAATATTTCGCATCTCTGACTCACTAGGACATAAACTGCCTTTTAAAATTATGTCTAAATCCCCTGAGTGCCTTGCAGAACCTAACAATATTCTCTACTCTGTAGCATCCAGAAGTTAGGCTGCTCCATGGTTCATTTTCAGTTTCTCTAGCTGGTACAAATAGATGCAGTGTATTTTCACTGTTTTTTCACCAGATGAGGTTCTGGTCCTGGGTTGAAATGGAGAAGAGTTAAGGGAGAATTAGAACAATAGACAAGAGCTGGATGGGGATGTCTAATTAAATGTTCTGTAAGCACTTATGCTGATTTTTTTGCTTTCCAATGTCTGAACCAAGCAAATAGATTGTTTTACAGACCAGTTAGCACTTGCTGTCTGGTTTAGAAAAGGTTAACAAATCTAATGCAGGACTGAAGAAACCCCCCAAAATATTTTTGGGTAGCTGCAATATTAGTATCAGTTTGCTGTAGTTCTCTGCAGGTAAACTCTTACGTCTAACCAGTTTGGATGCTAATATTTCCTTTGAGATGCTCACAAGGTGTTTATTTACTTTCAAAGATGTGTAAATCCTACTGAAAATAGTCATGGTGGGTGAGCAAACATTGTAGCACCAGTGGGAAATAAATTTAAGTAAAATAATATCCTTTGTGCTACAAGATAAATTCACATTTCTGATGCTAACTTCATTCACAGGTACATAGCTGAGACCCTCTAGTGGCATAAACATTTATTTGACTTCAGCGTGTGATTAAAATTCTATTTTACAGTCACACTATAGCAACAAAATTACAGGTAGTATTTTTGGACACTCTGAGGGTTCTGGCAAAGCGAATCTGGGATTAGATACTGTGCAGGCTCATGTTAATGAAAGTAAATTGATTTTTAGCTGTGAGGGGCAATTATAGATGCACTGGAAGGAGAGGGGAATTTTTTGAAAGGATGTTCTAGAACTAATTACTATCAGTAAAAAACACACAAAGAGCAACGTAATACCCAGGGCAGCCAATGGGGATAAAAGCTTATACAGAGATCTGTCATGACCTAGTAGTGAAGACTGTTTAAAAACAGTGATCTCCACTTAGCTTGTAAATGCGCATCGCCCTCTTTCTCACTCATACATTCTCTCTCTCTCTGACACACACACACACGCTCCTGGATTTGGAGAAGACAGACATCTAGGGCACTTCTTGGCATCCACAGGAAAATCATGTGGGATTAAAACCCCCCAGCAGTAAGTACTCACTGCATTAAATGTTTATTAAGTGGCATGCTGTCAAAAGCTAGATTTAATAGTAAATACAGGAGGACTTTAACGGAAAGTGGTTGTATTTGATTTTTCTTAGGAATTGCTGAAAGCTGCCTCTCAAGGATTACAAGTTCACCTTCTGCATTTACGGCTGCTTGTTTGCTGTCCATGTGGTAACCTGTGGACAGGCAGTAATCCTTTCATTATCCCCCTGATTGAGTGCGGGAGCAGCGCAGTGCTGACTGCTTCACTCAGCTCACGGCAGACAACAAAAGCAGGAAAATGATGAATTCGGACAATTTAACCTCCCAAAGCTTCCTCTCTGCGATTCACAGCAACACCAGCAGTTTATTCTCAGGGCTCCAGTTTGTTCAGTCCTTCAAGCCACTCATTATCCCCTGCTACTCGCTGGTGGTTTTTATTGGTGTCATTGGGAATTACCTTCTCATTTATGTCATCTGCAAGACAAAAAAGATGCACAATGTCACCAACTTTCTGGTAGGCAATCTGGCTTTCTCAGACATGCTCATGTGTGCAACCTGTGTGCCCCTGACCCTGGCCTATGCCTTTGAGCCCCGGGGATGGATTTATGGGCGCTTCATGTGCTACTTTGTTTTCCTGATGCAACCTGTCACGGTGTTCGTGTCTGTCTTCACCCTGACTGTCATAGCTGTGGACAGGTACTGTGCCACGGTGTACCCCTTCCGCAGGAGGCTCACCATCCCTATCTGTGCTTACATCCTGGCTGCTATTTGGCTGCTGAGCTGCACTTTGGCTGCCCCAGCCTTGGTCCACACCTACCACGCAGAGTTCCCGGAGCTGGACTTCTCCATCTGCGAGGAGTTTTGGTTCCACATGAAAAGAGATCGCTTGGCTTACGCCTACAGCACCCTCATCATCACCTATGTATTGCCTTTGGCTGTCATCTCCCTGTCCTACCTGAGGATCTCAGTCAAGCTGAAGAACCGTGTCGTCCCAGGCAATGTCACCCAGGGCCAGGCTGAGTGGGACCGTGCCAGGAGGAGAAAGACTTTTCGCTTGCTGGTCTTAGTGGTGACAGCCTTTGGAGTCTGTTGGCTGCCCCTGCACATCTTCAACATGATAAAGGACATTGACATCAGCTTGATTGACAAGCAGTATTTCAACTTCATCCAGCTGCTGTGCCACTGGTTTGCAATGATGTCTGCTTGTACCAATGCCTTCCTCTATGCCTGGCTCCATGACAGCTTCAGGGGAGAGCTGAAAAAAATGTTTGCCTGGAGGAAGAAGAAAATTGGACCCGCTACAAACTGCATTATGGCCAGTGTGGTGCTGTAAACGAGAGCTGGTGGGAGTGCACCTCCTTTGTACATTAACATTGTAAGTCTTTTCCACTTTTAATTAGTCCTCATTCTTCACATTCGCCCTTAGGGCTCAATTATAACAACACAAGTGCCATGTGCATCTTCCCCAGCACCTCCACTTCTAATGGAGAATGACAGGCAGATGTCATGCCTCAAAAATATCTTTATTTCTTTGACTGGAGTTAGAAACCAAGGAGATGTAAGCACAATAAGATACAGAGATTCTTCCTGTCTGTTTTGGATATTACTGTCAGTACAGAGATGGGTTTTGGGGACGAAGAGAAGCAAGGATGAATATGAGACCAAAATATCTCAAAGAGGGAGTGTTTTGGATTGGGTAAAAATTAAATCTTTGTGTCTACCCAGAGTCCATTCCTTAGCATAGACTCTATGGTAGAGGACTCACAACATTCCTGCAGTCCTTTTGGGATCAGGGCCATTGCTTAATGCAGCCCCAATTCACTGACCCTGCTGCAAGTCAACTGCCTTGTCCTCACAGCCTTGTCAGTGCTCAGATGAATTCCACTGATTCCCTGAGGCACTGATTATGACACGTGGCAATGCTGCCATCAGCTTGGATCTCCAGACAGAGCTAGAGGCTTTGGCACTCCCCTCCTGGGGGTGCCCTAAGAGACAGAAGGCTGAAGGGGCCGTGGGTATAAAGCCAAGCATGAGCATTGCATGGCCAGCCAAAGAAAGATGCCAACAGAGAGGAGGGGCAGACACTCTCCTTTGGAGGAGTCCTTTGGGAAGAAACAATTTCCTTTGACATCCACCTCTCAAAGGGAGTTAGAAGCTATAATCAACCTGATGGTTTCTAGTTTCTTCCTCCCCAAAAATATCTGGTATAACAGTTAAGTGCACAGGACAAAGTTCTGACTATAGTTATTGATTCTGAGGGGTTTTGTCCAGCTTGCTCAGCTGGAATTTGGGATAGCATGAGAAATTTCCTGGTATTGGACTGACATCAGCCAAAGAAACAGCACAATCCAGGGGCAGTTTTGGCCATGGTCAGTGAGGGCATCTCTCTGACCATACCAGCACGTGGGTCCTATTGTTTCTGCTGGGGGCAATGCAAATGGACATGAGGGGAGGGGGAAGAGAGAGGGTGGTTTCTTTAGTTTGTAAATGTAATCCTATCGTGAATCTGTGATAATAATTTTGCTCATCCTGTTTTGGTAAAATTAATCTGATAAAAAATTCCCCCAGATCTGTATGCACACCCTGGGAAAAGTGTTGGGAAAACATTTGAAGTCCTATTTCATGAACTTCCTACAATTTCAACTTGTTCTGCTGTTGGTAATGAGGACATTAAAAGCTGATTGCAGAGGCACTGAATGAGGAAGGTCCATTTAAACTGGGCATTACTTGCATTTACTCTGTGATTATGCATGTCTGCCTTGCTTACCTCAGTTTGAGTGACCTTCTAAAGAATGTTTTGCTCTTGTTGAATTTCAGGAAATGGTTTCCCTTGAAGCTCAATATAGTGAGTTACTAGAATAACTGGTCACTTTGTAAAGGCAAAAAGCCCACTTCCAAACAAACCTAATTTTAAGAGCTTTTCAATCTCATTTTCTGTACTATTTTAAAGAGTACAGAGAGAAGGACATCAAGAGAGCACTGAAACAACAATGAAAAAAGCAGCTTCAAATAGCAAAAAATCCTGATTTTTAGAGATTTTTCTTCTGTGGCATTAAGTAAATTCAAACTGCTAATTTTTCAGTTTGTAAAGGTTAATTAACATTGAGGTGGCTCGTAATATCTACAACCTCCTGCACTAAATACACACAGTGCTGTCACCCAAAGGGATCCAAAGCCCTGTGGAGCCTTCCCAGATTTTCTTAACCACAGCAGTCCTGGGATCTTTTCCTCCTTACATATCATAATTTATCCCTCATTTGCCATCACTGCAGTTTGACTAATTCATGTTCTCTTGAATGGTAATGACTGGAGATGGTGACTGCAGAGAGCTGCATGAAGCAAACAAGGATTTCTTTCTCAGTTTAGTTTTCCTTGAGACAGAAATGAAGGGCTGTTCAGTGCACAGATTGCTCCCACATTGGGAATATCTCACTTCCAGCTGCCTCTAGAGCTGCTTCTAGAGCAGTGCCAAGGTCTGGCAGCTCCTGGAGATGCCCAGCACAGCTGGCACCCTCATCTAAGTGCTGGTTTAACCTGCACATGTCTTGATTCTGTCAGGATTTGCAGCAGAAAGCTCCAAGCCTGCCTTTGTTTCAGGCCTCCTCATAAGCAGGTTCTCAGATGCACCCTGAAATGATCTGCATTCCCCAGCTGTGGGCTTCTTCTCTCTCCTCCACAGACCCCTTAGTCCACCTCAATGCTCCTGTAATGCCATTTTTCCAGGTTTTCCCTGCACAGAGGAGCTCCAGTCCTGAGCTTGAGGTGTAGGGGCTTCACAGGGCACAGAACAAAACACATTAATGTTCACTGAGCCTCAGTTCTGCTAACTTAGTCCCGAGAATCTCTGCCCAATTTAATTATTGTTTTGTCTGATATCCAGAGTAATAAACAATAATAAGATTTAGAGGCACGTTGATGGACTTCTGTACTCCAGTTAAGCAAATGAATATCTTGAAAGCTGTCATGTGAAACATGTTTGCTAATTCCACCCCTCTCCAGGGAACTGCTGCCGCTCTTGGAAAGAACCTTCATCACTGAGGCATTTTTGGGAGGATATTTTTTCAATTGCAGTTTAAGAAATAATGCCATGCTATTATTTTGTTGAGTGTCTTGATTCAAAACTTGATAAACTTATTAACTACACTAGTGCTTGATCAAACATAAACTACTCCCTATGGCTGAGAGAGGGGCTGGCATTAAAAAGCAATGTGCTCATGAAACACACAGCAAAGTAAGTCAGTGTTTGATCAGGAATTAGATTAGAAAGTGACCAAAGCCCTCCAAAGTTAAAATCAGGCAGCCAAAGGAAAAGAATAAAATCTCAGTTAGGGTCAGGTAGAACTGGTCTTTCCCCACCTCAGAGATATCTACTCAGAACAGTCACCAGAGACTTTGTGCAACACATTGTTTTAAATAATTTTCCCTTATTCCTTGCTGAAGAAAACTCAGAGTTGTATTTGTACCTTGTTTGGGGAATGGCAGCTTATCTGGGTGGGCAAAAGCAGCTCCTGCCATAAGGTCATTGCTCACAGGAGCAGGGTGAATGTTTCACAGCTGAAAGATGGACTGGGGAAAGCTGGTGCTTTTCATTCCTGCTGAACAACAGGTGCTCTGAACAGTTTTAACTGAGCAAATTTTGCTTGTTAAGGCATCAATGGTGAGTTGTAATCAGTTGCCTAAGGTGATGGAAGCTAAAAATGGTGAATCTGGGTGATGGAACCTGAAAATTGTGAATCTGCAGCTGGGGACAAAAAAGTACAAAACCAGAGAGAACTGTACAATGCATCAATCAATCTGCCCACCAGATGAGAGGAGGGTAGGGACAAAAACAACATGCTGGTGGTAAAGCCACTGCCACCTTGGCCATTTACGCAGAAGAAATGTAGTACAAACTTTTACCTTCAGCCCTCTCCTCTCACTATCTTTTTTCTTAGAAAAAAATAACCACATTCCTCCTCCTTACCCTAGAGAAGAGGTTGCTCAAGGGTCAAAGCAAACATTTCTGCCTCATGAAAAGCATACAGAGAGGGAGAACTTTCTAAAGGGAAAAGAGCTTTCTAAAATGAAGAATATCCTCTTCTCTCTTTTTTCTGCAAGACATACAGGCTCTGAACTGAACCATTTGCTCTGCGGATCTCCAGCTGGCCTGGCCTGACACTTGGAGCTCTGGCTTTTGTGTTTACCACAAGTAAATACTTCTCCCCATGCTCAGTGACCTCATTTTGGGTCACAACCATCACTAATTCTGATCCTTTGCACCTGATTTCCCTCCACAGTGACAAAATGCTTCACTGAAAGTTCAAGAGCAGCTGTAGATGCATCTGAAATATCCATCCTATATTAATGGGACTTTTTCTTTGGAAATAATTATCACAATCCCTGTCTCAAGAGCAGGTTTGAAATCCTTTCTTACTGCGTAGTGACATAACCAGATGGGTCAGGCTTGCCTAGGCTGATTTCAATTAAATTTTACATTATTTGTTCCTCTGGTCTCCTAACTTTCCCCCAGACTCTTGAGTCCATTGATCAGCTACTCAGTGGAAGCAGGAGACTCAAGGTTGTTGCCACCTGAAATTAGAAATATTGGCATTTTCTCATTGCTCCCTGGGAAAGAAAAAGACATCTAAGTGCTCTCTCTTTTAGAAACCCACACAGGATTACACAAGGATTGGATATTAGGAAAGAAATCTTCACCAAATGACTGGCCAGGCATTGGAACAGGCTGCCCAGGGCAGTGGTGGACTCACCATTCTTGGAGGGACTTAAAAGATGTGTAGGTGTGGTAGCTGGGGACATGGTTTAGTGCTGGGCTTGGCAGTGCTGGGTTAACAGCTGGACTTGATGATCTTAGAGGTTTTGTCCAGCCTAAGAGATTCAGGACTAATTACTTGATAGTCAGGCTGCCTCCTTACAGGGCAAAAAGTGACAGGTTAAGGGTATGAAGCTCAAATATATCTCATTGGGAGTTATATCCCTTTAAGATCTATAAATTTACTCTCTTTGCCAAGAAGCAGATGGGTTTGACTTCCCCTTTCTACAGCTTGCTTTGCCAAATCAAGTTAATGAAGCTAGTAACATTTATAAATAACAAAGCACACACACAAGAGCTCCCTGATTTATGTCTCCAGCCCATTGGAAACAAATTTGGGATCACTTTTATCTACAGCTGACTGGGCTCTCCATCTTTGCATCTTGTTTATGTTAATTATCACACTGTAATAATTATCACCTGTGGGTTTGTTTTTGGTTTCTTTAATTTCTACAGGGAATATCCAGAAGGAGATGATGGCCAAAATCTCTACACCTCCATTTCCTACAATTTCTACATTTTCATGAGGCACTGGAGACAAGCAGCAGCAAGAGGATTGCAAAAAGAAGCTTGTGGCTTTCCAGGGAGGAGCAGGGATCTGCCTCTCCTGCTGAGCACAGCTCTGGGTTTCCAGATTACAGGCTCACAGCTGCAGGAGTGGCTCTGAAGTTCTGGTTTGTGAGAAGCTGGTGCTGGGTGTGGGGCTGAGCATCACTCAGTGCAGCTCAGGTTCTCCCCAGCAGTGTCCCCAAAAAGGCGGCGAGGCTCTGAGGAGGTTGATCAGCTGGAGGTGCTGTCTCTCTTTCTAGAGTTCCTCACCACAGGGAGATGTGTTTGTTCACCCCATCACACCCACAGGCAGGTGGAAATGTGAGAGCAAACTCCATGGGAGCTTGGAGCACTGTCCCAGAGCTCCAGTTTGTGACCTGCTGTGTTTGGGAGGGACGAGGAAAAGCAACAGGCTGTGCTGTAAACCAACCCCATCTCAGGCAGGGCAAGAAAGAAAGCAAAAAATAAATAAATATTTCTGAACTTCAAGCTAATAATAATCAGCCAAAGAATAAATCTGTAATCACCTAGTGGCTGTTCCTGTGGGAATGCAGGAGCCACTCAGGCTTTCTTGAGTGGCCCCTCACCTGTGGCCTGTCTTTGCTTTGTGGTGTCTTTCTTCCCTCCCCTCAGCCCCTCAGGGCCAGGCAAAAGCAGGAACATGAGGGTGAGATCCATTTCTGTACAGTCCAGAGACAGAGGAGCTGAGGGCAGGTGCAGTTGTGAAAGGTTTTTTTAATAAAAATAATTGAAAGGTTATTGGATGGAGTTCCAAGGCAAGTGTTCAACTAACCCACTCCTCAGCAAATGGAGGAAACTCTTGAGGAAGGATGATGATAAAAATTAAAATATCATGTGCAAGAGTTAGTTATGAGCTAAATAACCAATATATAATACATATAAAGTATTTCAAATCATTAATGTGACAAAATTATCATTCAGTGTTGGAATGATTTCCCCTCGATTATTAAATCATTTTAAAATTCAACATCTGTTGTTAATATGCATAGATTAAAAAAATAATAAATTTGAAAACATCTGAAGCACTAGACAGCATATGGCAGAACTGTTTAATCTTAACAAGTCAATAATATTATCGTTGTGAATCACTTCTTCATTAAAACATGTATTAATGTCTGTTGTATAAAATAATGTCTTTTTGTAAAAGCTTTTTGTGCCATCCATGCAATTGTCACTTGTCACAGCTAATTCTAGATTGCTTTGATACTGTCTCCTCTTGGAAAATTGTCACAGACTGGGGACAGAGCAAATGCAAATCATCAACTGTCAAAGTGCTGACAACATCACAGACAAAATGCAGGGAAGATTTTGAAACCTGTGTTTTGCTGTAGTGACAAAAATACAGGTTTCTTTGCTTTAAAGGCATTGTGGAAAGCACTGTTCCAAACAGTTTTGACCCCCAAAAAACCTTACATACAGTCTGTGACAAAATTTGCATAATTTCACAGTTCTTAATGTTCTTTGTTTATTGCTAAATGAAGAAACTATTCCCATGAATTAGTTTGGAATGGCACTACCCAACTGTAAACGCTACCTAAATGTAACACCAGAAAATTTAGGGATGGGAGGGAGGACATAAAAGAGGTGTGGATTAAAAGCCAGATTGCCCAGATCCTGAAATCATTAAATGCTTGGATGAAGGCATCAGGACATTGAAAAATTATCTTTCAACTACTGACTGGGAAGATTTACCTCCTCCCCATATATTAAGGCAAGTAAGTCTCTTTATTTTTCATGCATAGACATCTCTCTCCAGCTCACTACGAGGCACCCAAACTCAGAGATGCAGGATTTGAAGTCACACCTTCCCTTTGCACCCTCAGCAGGGGCTGTGATCTTCTTCAGGCCATACAGGAGCTTATTCTGCACATCTACATTCAACATTTTGGATGAAACCTCTCCCAGAGCATTGTACAAACAAGTGCCTTGGGATCCTGTCTGTGCTCCCCTGTATTCACTCACTCTTACAAAGTTTAAATCTGATTTGTGGGTTTAGTTCAGATCTGCTTTCCAGAAGTGGTACAGAAACCAGCAGTCCCAGGCTAAATTTCTCCTCCATACATGTGAAATTTATTATCTAGAAAACAATCAAGCAACCAACCCAAACCCCCCAATATGTTAAAGGAATGGATCCACATAAAAAAATAAATAGATCATAAAATGCCTTGATTCCTGGGGATTGGGTCACTTTTAAGAGGAGTAGAAGATGTTCTAATGCTTATTCAACATTGAAGAAGGCATGTTGAAGTGGAATATTTGGTAGCTTTCTAAACCATTATGGGTTTGCTGAATAAACAGAACAGCACAGAAGATTTGAGGGCAACAAGAAAATGCACAGGATTTATAGCTAAAATTATTTAGCTGGACAAGCTGAATCTGCAACATGATGTTCAACAAGCAGCTTAATTTCCAGTGCTGAAAACAAAGATAATTAGGCAAGCTATTTCTTTTCCAGTTCTAACATGAGGTATTTAAAAACAGGGGTAGAATGTGGGTTTGGAGAAGGCTGAATTGACACAAGAATTGTGTGAAACTTCCCAGGTCTCTAATACCTCTTTGTGTATTTCCATGGAGGCAGTTATCCCAGCATGGGGACAGTTAAAAAGAAGGCTACAGGCTCATTAACAAATATCAGCTTGAAACACAATGTTGGCACTACTCTGTTTAGTTTGCTTCACTCTGAGAGTCCTGTATGTTTTTCAGTCAGTTGCAGTGGATTTGATATGAAGATGTTTTACCCATTTGAGTAATTAAAATAATTAAAACTGTCTTGAAAACCAATTCTTTGCACTTACACACTCAGAAGAGCTTTTCTCCTCACGGCTTTCAAGCGAGCAAGTTTCCTTCCACATTTCCAGGTTATTAACTATGGATCCACAGATCTGGCACTTGGAGCACGACAGATAGGAGGTATCTGTTAAAACACCCCGAACTGCAGCTGTTTGCTGTGCTGTGATGTACAGCAGTGCTGGATTCTGCCCTTGGAGAACCCTGAGCTCCCCGTGTTTGTGGAGTGAGGGATGCTCTTCCACTGCCACCTCCTGGACGCGACCGGGGGGACTCGAGAGACCTGGTAATAAAAGCAGCAAACACTCTTGAAAAGACACTAAACCAAAGACAAAATATCTAACTTTGATTACAAATTTTGATATTTTAAGTCCTTCACTCGACTCTTTGAGTCTGACTCCAAAGCACAGCAGTGGGGGCTGCTGCTGCAGGCAGACGCCCTCAGCACCAAGAGATGACTGAACTATTCTGAAGATTTGCCTATAAATTATAGATTTTAAACAGTGTTTAAAATATTCAGCTTGACACTTAAAAAAGAATACTCATAACCCACCAGGAGCAGGGGGAAGGCTGAGGGATGGGGGCTGCATAAAAATGAACTCTTCCATTCACCACAGCAGAGCCCAGTGAGGTCTCTGGAGACATCCCCCTCTGACTGGGCCACCCTGGCTCTAATGGTGACTTACTTTTAATTAAAATTGCTTTCAAAAGAAGATGCTTGATTAATGGCCTGGGAGACCTTGAAAATAGAGTCGTTCCTGCAAGAGGAAGGTAATTAACTTTTTTAATCAGTAGGTGCTGACCTCAAGGTCTAGTGAAGGGAGTCACCAGCAAACTCACTCCCACAGACAC
Organism: Thryothorus ludovicianus; assembly: GCA_013397245.1. Lineage (NCBI taxonomy): Eukaryota > Metazoa > Chordata > Aves > Passeriformes > Certhiidae > Thryothorus > Thryothorus ludovicianus. Next base: position 486,261 of record VZTB01014367.1, read on the forward strand.
ACAGCAGAGCCCTTCTCCATTACTGGAGACCCGAGGGAAAGGACTGGGAACTGGACTTGGGGTACACCAACCTGCAGAGCTGCTCCATCCCCTCTCCCACTGCCTGGCTGGGAGCAGTGTGGGCACACCCTGGGGCAGAGACCCTTTGTGCCTTTTTCCTCACCTTTGACAGTAGCAAAGGTCTGGCTCTTCTCAAAAAAGATAAAAACACTCGACTTCCAATCAGAGACAGCATCAGTCTCTGGAGATAACTCATGAGCAGCCCAGACTCCACTCACTGTCTTACAGGGAGTAAGACAAATTGACTAAAATTGACTAAATTTAGTCAATTACAAATTGACTAAAGCCTTTCTCTTTACAGATGCAAACAGTTCTGCAGCACAAACCTCAACTTCTGCTTTCTCGCTCCTCACCTGGCACAGGTGGGGATGCCTGGAAGCTAATCAGGTCTGAGATTACAGTGAAATCTTGCCTTTCATGACCTGCATCCTAAACCTGATATCTAACTCCCTAAAGGAGAGGGATTTATGCTTTCAGTTTTTTCTCCAGATAGTCAATGATCCATTACTGTCAAAAGGACTGCTATAAGTAAAATCCTGCATGATTTATGTCGGGTAAAAGCCAAAATCTGCAGAAGAGAATGTCCCAGAGAGAGGCCACAGGAACACACAGAGGGGTTTGCTGTGACACTTGTTACTGCACTGTGGCTTGGTGCCAGCTCTACAGCAAGGCTGCTTGGGCTGCAACCAGGCAGCAGAGAGCAGCTCTGAGGTCTGCAGCCACCAGGACAGTTCAGAGTCCCTCCCCAGCATGGTCCACACCTGCAGAAGAAGGACACGTTAGGCCGGGAATGCAGGACAGCTCCTAATTCTAAACCCCTCAGTGCCTCACCAGCAAACACTTCTGTTGGCCCTGGAGAGCCTGGGACAGAGAATGTGAACTTTACTGCTGTGGTGTGACTTTCCAGCCATGCTGCAATTCTCTCCCTGCCTGCATTCCCCACTGAAGTCAGTCTCACCCTTTGGATGCAATCACACATCTTTGAAGAGCCCATGGAAATCTCTGCCAACACTCTGAAATTTTAACTGCTGTTGCTTTAAACCTTCTCATCTGCTGAGCTTCTAAGAGATCATTAGATTTTTATATCTTTCCTCACTCCCTCTTCCTGCACAACTAGGAGCACTCCTCCCCAAAGATATCTGTGCTTGTCCAGCCAGGCTCTGCCCATTAGCATAGACACAAAATAGAGCTGTGCAAGTCAGCACAGCATAAACACATGCATACATTTTTATCCTACATATTTACCCTACCAGGAAGACAATATGAAACCCCCAAAACTGAAGGACCATTAAAGTAAAAACAAACAACAGACAAAAAACCCAACCAAAACTCCCCCTACCAATGGGCTTTATCCTTGAGAGCAGAACTTCTGTGTTCTGCAATGTGTTTAGAGTTTGTGCAGGACCTTAGGATGCAGCCTGCTCCACCCCAGCAAGCCTCACCACGGGGAAAACAGGAGAACCACACTGCAAAAACAGCAGCACTCTCCAGCAAAAGGCATCCTCTGCTGTTTCCAGCAGCACATCCAGTTTGCCCCCTGCTCTCCAAAGCTGCTTTCTTCCTGTTCTCCTGATTCTTCTCATCTGCTTTTAGTGCAAATTCCATCTTGCATCTCCAAGTAAAACCAAATAATGTAATATTTACAGCAAAGGAAGAAGATAACTCTACCAGCTCATTTCCTTTTGTGAGCAGGACACATGGAGACTTCAGGGCAGTCTTTGCTGTCTCTTCACACTTGATGGATTCATATTTACTACACTTCATTTGGATTTTTTCTGTGATTTATTTCTAATATATTTTCAGAAATGTAACCCTGGTCTGCCAGCACAGACAGGAATTGCATTAACATAGGCTGTGATTTGGGTCCTAGCATTTATTTACTATTTCTGTAGTAAACAACAGGTGACATTGTTTGTGATGGCTGATGTTTTGCCAAGCCTGTGCTCTTATGGAACTAGATAAGAGCAAAGGATGTTAAAATTCATCAGTGTTAGCTAGTGAAGGTAGCCTCTCACAAGCTGTGGCAGAAAGTTGTGGTTTTTTTGCGCCCATGCTAAAAAGTTTGTGAAAGTGCTGAATCAATGTTGCACTGGCTCAGAGGGAAGGTTCAAAATGAACCAGTTATAGGAAAAGGAATTCCAGCATGTGTCAGGCCCTTAATTACAGATGGTCACTTGGTGATGTCAGCTTTTGGCAAGTGAGTCAGTGCCATTAGTGCAGGCAGATCCTCCCTTTATCACACTCCCTTCCAGCAGGGCTGGCTCTCACAGAACATTCTGTTTAATTGCTCTGTGAGGGGACAGGGCGTTAGGGAATGGGTCATCATGCTCTGGCTCAAAGGTGTGTTTGAGGGTTGTGCTGTGTGAATGTCACTCCATTGCAAACACATGTCATGGCTTTTGTTCAGAAAAGAGTATCCAGGAATTGCAGGAAAATTGCTACATTTTCATTAGTCCAGCATGTTTATTCAGCCTTTCAGGCCTGTGCCATGTCAGAGTCTGATGTAGAACCCACTTTTCTCCCTTTGAATGAGAAGGTTTCAAAGCTCATTCTATGACTTTAGATGCTGTTTATTGTTTCCTCTCGATCCAGGCCCAGAGCCCATTCATAAAAAGAGATGAGTTTGCTGTGAGAGGATTTGCAGTTGAAAAATCCATTTTGACTTTCCTCATTGCCTTGTTCTCTTGCACTGCTCACAAAGATTTTATGCTTTCCAAGATTATTCTGGCATTTGAAGGTAAGCTGACTGATAGACAAATCCTTGATTAATCTTTTCCTTCCATTCTTAGGAACTGAATATATTTGCTCCTTTCCAGTTTTCTGATGCTTATTTACACCCCATGACTTCCCTAAGATAACCCTAAGTGGTTTTGACATTAATTCTGTCATATTCTTCTGCAGTATCTTGGGATAAAATGCATCAGGCTCAGGCAGTGTGAAACTTTCCAGTTCTCTGAGTGTGCTGCTGCCTTCCTGTGCATTTTTTTCCATATGGATTTCCTCCTGCTCTGCTACTTGAAGCCTTTGCACTTGGTCATTCACCTTAGAAATACAAAAAACAGACACAGAGAACTTTGGCCTTCCTGGCTTTTTTTTTTTTATTTGCTGATGATGCCTCCTTTTAATTTGCTGATGAACCAATAACCTGTGTGGTCTCTTTCCCTTTGTTTCTCGGTGTATAGAGAGAATTGTTTCTTGCTACTCCTGGTATCACTTGTAAAATCCTTTTCTGTCCCTTCACTTTTTAAAATTTTGACTCTGCTTGCTCCTCTGTTCTTTGATAATTGTGACAGAAGCCTTATTTAGTCACTGCACTCTGTAGGCAAATTCTGTTTTTAAATTGAAGAACTTGTGACTTTCCCCTCTTATTTCAAAATCTTCTCCAGCAGTTGTTTTTTAATTGTCATGTGCTGAGAAGAAATGGTGTCAGTGTCCCTGTGCTGCTCAAAAAGAGAGCTGGAGTCTAAACAGGAATTCTGCCCATGAAATATTTTTCCTTCTTTTCTATGTCTACTTTTAAAAGGTTAAATTGGATCAAGAGTTTTATAAGATTTTCAAAACAATTCCCTGTCTTTTTCTTCCTTTTAAAGGGATTTTTAGAAAGAGACTTCCATTTTAGCACTACTGTATAGAAAATTATATCAAACGCAAATATCCCTCAAACACGTGAAATAGGAGAGCTTTTGGTGTTTATTTATGCAAAGACATCAACCTGATCCCACTGTCTTTAGCAGAAATGAGACACACTGGGAAGGGGACATGTCGGAGGTTTTTATTATTTCCGAGTTTTTGGGTTGCTTTTCCCCTGAGCCCGGCTCTGGGGACAATCCAGGCAGGGTTTATTCCATCATTCAGGACCTGAAATATGTCCAAACACCCGCGGGGCTGCCCCAGCGCTGCCTACCGAGCCTTGAGCCCCGAGCCCCGCGTTTGCGGAGCGATGGATGCTCCTCCACTGCCACCTCCTGGATGCGACCTGGGCCACTTGAAAACTGTGAAACTTGAAAAGATGCTAAGCCAAAATTTCAACCGCCCTTCCATTCCTACCAGGCAAAAAAAACCAAACTCACCCTCCCCTTAGTTGGCCCCTGTTGGGCAGCACTGTAATGTAATAATTTGTTGTATAGACCTCTAATATTTTCACTAGCCTTGAGACTTCAGTGAAAATCTACTGCTATGAGCTAGATGCTCATAGACATAAGCCTGGAAAGGCATTTTCAGTTTCACACAGCTCTTAGTGTTTACAAAAGCACAAACTGTGATGTTAATGTGGAAGTGAAAGAAAGGTTCAGGTCTATCAGAGTGGCTCTGTCCCCTGGCTTGGCAGAGCAAGAACACTTTACACCAACATAAACAACCCTCTGTAAAAATTGTCATACATGCTCTGGTTTACAAAGCTCTAGGACTGTGCTGATATTTTAGTGTTTTGTTGGGTTTTTTGTTTGTTTGTTTGGCTTTTGGGGTTTTTTTACTGTAATTCTCTATATTGCTTCAGATATTCATCAGAAGCCTGATGAAATTTCTAACATGAAAAGAGTTAGGAGGGACCTTAAAGGTATCTAGTTTTAACCCCCTGCCATGGGTCCTTTCACTGTCCCGGGTTGCTCCAAGACCTGTCCAACCTGGCCTTGAACATTTCCAGGGAAGGGGCGTCCACATGTCCCTGGGCAGCCTGTGCCCGGGCCTCCCCACCCTCTCAGGGAAAAATTCTTAGTAGTGTCTAATCTAAACCCACTCTCTGTCAGTTAAAGCTATTCCCCCTTCTCCCATCACTCCAGGCCCTTGTACAAAATCCCTCTCCACCTCTGTACCTGTTCAGACACTGGAAGGGGCTCTCAGGTCTCCCTGGAGCATTCTCCAGGTTGAACACCCTCGGCTCTCCCAGCCTGTCTCCATAGCAGAGGTGCTACAACACTCTGAACATCTTTGTCACCTCCTCTGGACTGTCCCAGTGCCTCCGTGTCCTTCTTGTGCGTGGTGCCCCAGAGCTGGACACAACACTGCCCTGCCCCTCGCAGGCTGGAGACAGAATTCAGGATGATAGCGCTGCCTCCAGCAGGTGTCAGTGGAAGCTACAGAATGGAGAACTACTGGCAAAGCCAGGCTTTATTTATTTACCTTTCATTCCTACAAGATGCTCCGTGGCCCGGGGACAGAGGGAATGTTCCATTCTAGGCAAAAATGCTATTGCTAATCAGGTTATTTAATAATTTTTTTCCTTCCTTGAAGTATGGCACAAAAGTTTGCAAAATGACTTCAGAAGGGGCCAGTGATTAAGCAGATGTTAAATATTTATTGAAGGGAAAGTAGATATGTTTGAAACATTTGCTTTAGTGACCCAATTCACTCATATTGCCACAGGGAGTTAAGGATCTCTGACTTTACTCACTGGAGTAGTGCTTTATCCTGTACAGCACAAACACACAAAAGGGCAGAGATAAGGTTCTCCCAGCAGCTTAAATCCTGACATTTCCTAACATTTGAGTGCTTCAGATGTGACTGATGGCCCTGCAGAGTATCTTCCAGTAGGGATTTTGCTGGTAGTCCCCAGGCTTTTGGAGACAGGAATGTGACAGCTCAGGTGGACTATGAAGAAGGGCACATAGGAGAAACTTTGCAAGGTTATGTGCAAGATAATGACAATTCTTTTCTGCTTCCCAGGGTATAAAAGTATTTTCATCTTGGTGCTCTGTTGTTAATGAGTTAAATACACTGTCCTGGCGCCCTGTGATGCTCTCTGAGCCCTCAGTTGCCTCTGTGCATGTAGACCCAGTCACACAAAATTTCCAGTTGAGATCCCAAAAGCATTAGAGCCTCCAGTGACAGAAAGCAATGGTTATGGATAATGACAGACCTACAGTGAGGAGCTGTAGAATGGTGCAGAGCTGGAGTTCAAGAGCTTTGGTACAGCTGGAGGCAACACATCTAAAAATCTATGGTTCATCTTCTTGGCTTTACAGAAATATTCACCTCCTGGGCACTGAATTCCAGTTGGGGCTGAGTTTCTGAATACTTTTTGGAAGATCGGTGCCTGAATTCCATAATGCTGCAGGATGTATTCAGTACAACACAGCTCTGCTACCCTGCTCACTGTCCAACAAGTGCACAGTGCTACAAGACATTGACTGAGAGTTGTAGGTTCATCACTCCTGTGGGAAAAATAGGTTCATTGAATATTTATTAGAGGAAGAGATGAAGAAATATGAGTTATCTTGGAAAGGACAGAAAGAGCTCCCTGATGAGAATCTTCCACTGTGTTTTTAAAGCATCTGGTAAAAGATACCTCACTTGTGAAGAGCTACTCGGGGAGAAATGTTTCAAATGACAGCAGAATTTCAATGACACAATTCGAATAACACGTGTGACAGTAGATAAACACTTTAAACCCTGATGTGGTGTGTTTCCCCAGAAGGTTCTGTTAAAAGAAATTCCTACCCCATATCACTTGAAGATCATGATGCCTCAATGCCACTTCACAGGAATATTTTAGCTTTGCTGAATATTAACAAGGGGTGAGCCTACCTATCTTATGTGAATAAAACGTTTTGTGTGATGTTTTATTAACAGGTTCATCAACACACATTTGCAAAGCTTTTCATGATCCTCTCTCAATTAATCCATTTACCTATTCAGAAATGCAAATTTTTTATAACATGCATCCATCATTGCATAATGACTCTAAAAGTCTTTAAAGACACTTGGACTAATTCTCAATGTAAGTTTCTATTAACATCAAGTATTGCAAAATAAGTTAAAAAAAGACTTAATCTCAATATCCATTAACTTAATTTACAATTCTTTAACAAGAGAATCTCATGCTCATTTACTCTGAGATTTATAATTAAAAACTCTGTCATGAATTCCCAGCATCTTAATTTCTGTTGTATTTTATTCAATAAGTTGCATCAGAATTCAGAGGAAGAATTTATAGATAATTCTTGATGCATTATGTGAACTTTTTTTCTTGAAATAGATTCAACGAGCGTTACAGAATCTATCTTTAAGAAAGATTCAATAAAGTATATGAGGAAATAATTTGGAGTTGACTGTAAATAAGAACCATTCTTACTCTCACACAGGAAATTGCTGTCACCATAAAATCAAGGAGCTGCTCTGTTGGTGTTTTGCATCTAACATTTCTCTGTACATCCAGTGCCAGCCTTTACTTTTGAAACAAGGTTCGTTTGCTAAAAATGGCAATGTGCCACTTCTAAAGCACCAGAGATTTCTCACAGGCTCCTTTCCACGGACAAAAGGGATGGGGTTTGGGTGACAAAAGCAGGGAGAGCAGCTGTGGGCTCGGCGATCGAGTGTCAGTCGACAAAGGGCTGCTCCTTTCTCCAGGAGGGTCTTTCACAGGAGGTGCTACATCTGCAAACACTGCATTGTGTTGCCAGATCTCCTGGGTCCAAACTAAGGTGCTGAAACACCTCCATGGTGCCAACATTTTTGGAGTCCTTAGAAATTGAAGTTTGACAATATTTTTATATCAGAGCTTCACAGACATCCCCAAATGGGGAAGGAATTCTTTAACTGTAGTCATGTGAATCATAAAGAGAACACCATGGATTTGAGAAAAGCTTTCCCTACCACCAAACTTACAAATTTTCCTTAGCCTTAGTGGGATGGGGAAGAGTGTGATTCACCCAGGGAGGATTTTCAGCCGTGTTGTGTGTCCAGCTAATGACACCAAAACAGCCAACTTTGAACGAGTGTGTTATACAAGATACCAGAGGTGACCATCCCTATGGGGCTGCTGCCCAAAATTTCCATGAGGCCAAAGGCCACAAAACAGGTGCTTCAGGGGGAGAAAGGCATGGGAAACTCTGTTGGACACTTTGCAGGTGGCAGGGAGAGGTAGAGCCCTGACCTGCCAGGCTGTAGTGTGGGCTGGGTTAGAGGGCAGCAGGGTCTGAGGTGTGACAGGATTGCAGCAGCTCCCACCCTGTGACCCCAGACAGGCACGTGGGTTAGCTGGTAGCTGTGATGTTGGCCCTCTGACACAGCCCTGACCCGAGAAACTGCACCAGAACTGCTCTCAGCTGAGGGCTGCCTGCAGGCATCCCAGCACTGAAGGGGGGAAAGAGACACAGGAAAAGTCCCAGCTACTGGAACAGTTTATTATGAGGTTGTTCCACTTGGGTTGTGAATGTCATATCACAAAGTGATCTGCTGCCCTCGTTTTCTAACAGTCAGTTGTGCTTTCATCTACCTTGGTGAGGTAATCAAACCACGCTGTGAGAATAAAATCTAGCAAGGCACTGTGTGTATCCACATGTTTAGGGAAAACCATTTTTTTTTTATTATTATTTTTATTTTAAACATGTGACACTGATTATCTGCAGATACTTGATGTGCTTATGATTTCAATCAGCATTTTGTTCATTCACTGCCTCTTGGTTTATTGATTTATAAGCCCTTTAGAATGGTATGATTAGTCCTAGCATTTTATTCTCAGTGGGGGTAAAGCGGTATTTCATTATTAACGTGTTAGAAGCTATTTCACACTGACAGTTTGTTTTGAATCCGGGCAAGAGAAGTGACATTTATATTTGGAAGTGGGAGATTGACATAGAAATTATTCTGAAACATAATTACAGTAAAGGCAAATGCAGAAGAAGATAGAAATTCCAGCTAGATTTTCTGGGGGCTGCTCTGCTGTCGGTAACTAACTCCTGCTCTTTTCCCAGCTCAGCGTAATGAGACACAGCGGTGGTCCCTGTAGGCACTCACAGGAGATGCAGGATCAAGATTTTTACGCATTTAAGCAACTCAGCACAGGGCTGTGAGTGAGGATAGAAGGCAAATGCTGTTCTGCAGCCTGTTCTGGCTGTCTCAGAAAGCTGTGGTGCTGTGACGACACCCTGTGCTGGAAAAAGGAGGAGAGGGTGAGTGGCAGTGAGCACACAAAGAACAGCTGAGCAGAGTCCAGAGGAGGGTGTGGGGGCTGGAGCATCTCTTACAAGGAAAAGATGAGGGAGCTGAAGCTGTTTATCCTGGAAAAGACACGACCATGTGGGCACAAAGTGAAACAGGAAGTTTCATCAGAATAGGAGGAAAAACTTCTTTACTGTGAGGATAACTGAGCACTAGAACAGTCTGCCCAGAGAGGCCGTGGAGTCTCCTTCCCTGCAGACATTCCCAAGCAGTCCTGTGTCCCCTGCTGTAGCTGAACCTGCTTTAGCAGTGGGGTTGGACCAGGTGATTTCCAGAGGTCGTTTCAGACTCCAACTGTTCTGTCCTCCCTTCTCAATGCACATTTGCAGCCAGGCTAATTCAGTTCTGGGTTTCCCAGGGCACCTGGGTGCCTCTCAGCCCCAGTGCATTTGTACCTCCTTGCTGTCTCACTGGTCCTGCACCATCTGCACTGCTCCAGGCTCTTTGTGAGTGCCCAGAGATCCACTTGGATTTTCCAGGAGCCAAGCTGACTTTGCATGCACTCTAGGGGTGTTAATATGAGCTCTTCCATTTTTTCCCAAGTTAAACATCTATCTTACATTACAAAGGTGCCTTTTCTTGCCAGTGTCCACTCTCACATACTATAAGAGGACTCAAGAAGATTTTGGCATTTAAAAATAGATTATAGTAGGATTTTTTTTATTTTAGTGACTGACCCTCCGTTACTGAGGTCTAAATTTCCTTTGAAAGAACTTTTCCATTGATGTGAGCAGAGAGGCCAGGGTTCTGTTGGAGTGTCAGGAATTTCCATCTTGGCACTAGGGCTCATAAAATGGGGACACTGCAAGTTTCATACAGAAATTATGGACAACCTATTGGTGATGGTGTAAGGAACACACAGATCCAGAGAGCAGCAATGAGTCANGATCCACTTGGATTTTCCAGGAGCCAAGCTGACTTTGCATGCACTCTAGGGGTGTTAATATGAGCTCTTCCATTTTTTCCCAAGTTAAACATCTATCTTACATTACAAAGGTGCCTTTTCTTGCCAGTGTCCACTCTCACATACTATAAGAGGACTCAAGAAGATTTTGGCCTTTAGAAATAGATTATAATAGGATTTTTTCACCAAAGGATTTTGATTTTAGTGACTGACCCTCCATTACTGGAGGAACTTTGAAGGAACTTTTCCATTGATGTGGGCAGAGAGGCCAGGGTTCTGTTGGAGTGTCAGGAATTTCCATCTTGGCACTAGGGCTCATAAAATGGGGACACTGCAAGTTTCATACAGAAATTATGGACAACCTATTGGTGATGGTGTAAGGAACACACAGATCCAGAGAGCAGCAATGAGTCAACATATTACATGAAACTGGGTGCCAAGCATGGCCTGATTTGTTTCTCTCTCCTCTGGAGCAGTTTGAGTAAGAATACAAATTGGCCACTATTGCATTTTTTGTGTGTTGGGTGATTTTTGCGGTTATTTCTCAGAGGTACATAGAATCTGTTACAATGTAGTTTTTAATATTTAATGTGTTGTAAGCAGATAAAATACATAAAGGGCAGGGGCTCAAAATTCTTTTACTGAAATGCATAGGCTTTTGTTTCTGTAGGACTGAAATCTTACTCTATGCCAGTGAACACGCATTTCTGCTTGAACCTACTTAAAACTGCAGTACTATTAAATTCTCAGGATAAAATCCTAGAATCCTTGCTGAAGTCATCCAGAGCAGTGCCTCTCATTCCAGCAGGACTGAGATTACAGATTTCCAGTCTTGTTGTACCCCTCCTGAGCTGCTGATCTCATTACATTGCACTGTACCATGTTCCTCTCTAATGAATGAAGTCAAGTGTGTATCCATTGTCCATGCAGACTCCCTTCATAAAAAAGGAAGGTGACAAAACCCAAACATTACAAATAAATGTCCAGCTTTATTTGAATAACCCAGAGAAGGTGACTCAATGACTATGGAAAAACGAATGTATTTGATAGCAGAATTATTCAACCCTAGATAAAGAAGAATTGAAGGAAGCAGAATGCAATTAGATACAATTATGAAAGATATACAGGAAATTACAGCTGGTCATAGGTATTTTTCAAACTAACATTTGCCTTTCAGTGAAGGAGAACTTTTAACTGAAAATAACCATCAGAATTATGCCATGCCAAGCTGATTTCTTCTTTATGGGAGAGGAAAGCAACACAAACCCCCCAACAACTCACCCTAAAGTGGTTTTCAGGGATGAAAGATTCAAAGACTGAAAACTGTTTCTTATTTCAATGAGCAAAATCAAAATTTCCATGAATAAATTCCTGGATGAAATAGTAAAACTCGTCTTTATCCTAATGATGACATCTGTTTGCAATAACACTCCATGCCAGTAAACGATGTTATTTTAACTAATCTATTGGCGTGGCGATGAAAGTGACAGTAAAATGTTGATATGGAAGCTAATTTCTGTGTTTGGCCTTGGGATCCATCTTCACAGACACAGGGTGAGTGCAGAAACTATTTTTGGCAACATCATAGCCATCCAGATTTAATTCTTACACTTCTCTGCCTTCCAGAAATCCAAAGAAGACATCTGGCTGCATTTTCTGTGTATGTTTCTGAAGTACCATTGAAATAATTTGCATCAGAAGTGAATATGGAGATAGAAATGTGACAAGGAGATGCATGTGAAGAAGAGGGGACCAAAATCCTGGTTTATTAAGAAAAAAAAGAATAGCAGCTCTTCAATGTATAATATGTTTACTGAAAGCTGGGAATAAGACGTCATTCTGAATGTGGTTCTGTGAACTTTTAACTTTGTTTAGTGCTTCCATGTTGCTCAGAACCATGATTTATATGGAATTATACATATGCATGGCATTTGAGGAAAGAAGGGATGGCTCTGCCTGATTCCCAGGGGAGAGCCTGCTGAAGGCATTTGCTGCCCCTGCCATGGCCGTGCTTCCTGCAGCCCTTCAGAAGAATAACTGACTGAATGTGAGTTATTAGTTAATTTGACACTATTTAGGGTGGCCACAGCATCCTCATCATACCTTTTAAGCTGCAGAAGTTTGTTTAGGCAAAAAAGGAGCCCTGTAACCTTTGTGTTTGCAGCCATTCCTCATAACCCGCCACTGTCTCATTGTCTGCTGCTGGGAGCTGAGCCTGTGAGCTACTGGCAGCGTGCTCAACTTTCAGACTTCCTAAAAATAAGAATGAAAACCCCATAACAGTGCTCCTGACGTGCTGGGCTGTTGCTGCTGGACACGCAATGACCCACACAGACACTTTCTTGGTGAGAAGGTAAAAACTGCTTTNGCTAGTTTATTAAAACATCTGATGCTATATTTATAGTATTTCTACACAGATCAGGGATTGTAGGAGAAGGTGGACACCTCTCCCATCCTGTTGGTCACAACAACTGCCCATCAGTTGTTTTTTACTCCAAGAGAAAGTATGTAAACAACTTTGTCTTAACATAAACATACTTTTAATTGTAACACCTGTGTGAGAAAGAACTACAAACTATGAAAAACATCAAACTATAAAGTACATCAGAAAAACTAAAAAATAAAAACAACACTGGGCTGCCTCGGGTTGTCCTGGAGGGGCAGCGGCTGGGCCCGTGGGTCACTCAGGGCAGGTCCTGCGTGCTCGGGCACAGCTGGAGCAGGATCCTCCTGCCAGGAATGCTGGCCTGGGCTCTCCATGGCCTCCCCACATGGCAGCCATGTGGGAGGAAGGCGGGCGAGTGGCGGAGAGAACTGGCTTGTGGCTGCTTCACCACGGACACCGCTCTTTGCGAGCGGCCTAAACACGGGCCTTAATCATCAGCACTTCTGGAGCACTCATCGTTCTTGTATCCAGGCAAGGAGCCTTGTTGTTACCCCTTGAGGGACACCACATTCCCTCGTTTCCTAGAGAAGGGGCCTGCCAGCAATATTCTGTGCCTGGATTGGGAAACCCTCCCTCTCAGGCTTCTTGGTGGTAAGATGATGTCACCAGAGGTCACTGACTGTTCCGAACCATGCTGTGTGTGGGGATGGGTTCTGGTGACTTCAGTCCTTGGGGTGGTGGCTTCCCCTGGGTTGGACAAGCCTGGCTGGCTTGGCTCCAGCCAAATGCTGGAAGAAATTCTTGGAACAAAAGGAACCACAAAAAGTCTGTCTGCAAGGCCTTCTGGAGCATGACTGCCCCACACTCTGACCTTCTCTGAGCTCCCAGCCATGTAGAGAGCAGGGGGAGCTGAAAGGAAAAGCTGCATTTCCAGCAAAATTTAAATTTGCCTCCTGTATTTCAGAGTTACGATTCGCACATACTGTAACTGCACACACTCCTAAAATGGATCCATAAACACCACATGCCATGTCTGCACAAGGAAACCACGGGATGCTGCAGTCCAGGTCATGTATGAAAAGGCCAGCCATCGAGGGAGAAGAAAATTCTGTATAGATGTGATATCACAAGTTATATAATATCATGGCCAAATCTCCGCAGCTGGATATCATCAAATCAAAATTAGAAACTCATTGGAAGTAAAGGACAGTCTTTGCACAGATTGCCTATAAATCTGCAATAACTAGTTCTCCCTGGGCGTAACATCAAAAACATTTTTTAGTGTCTCATTAGTAAGAAAATTTATTGCTCAACTATTGAACTATGTCGATTTTTGAAAACATTGTGTGAATAATTCCAGAAAGCATGTGTTTGATTTGTATTCGTTTTGTGCCGCTGGATAGAAAGAGTGGCTTTTCCCCCATGATGAAATGACACTAATCATGAAATTATAAGGTGAAGCATGTCTACAGTTTCAGAACAAGGTAAATTTTTATAAATATGCTAATGCCCTCCCTTTCCCATAAGTCAAACTAAGATTAAGGAGTTCATACCCCAACTGAACTTAAAAAAAAATAGAAAGAGAAGACCCAATTACAGTTCTGTAGAGGGGAAAAGAACTTCTCTCAGCCTTTATTATTTTTTCTTTGTGCTGCAGTGTGTTTCCCAGCTGTGTCTGTCAGCCAGTTTTGTGGCTTAAATAGCCTGGAAAAAAAAAACAGAAAATTGAGAAATGGGAGAAGTTTAAATCAAGCAGCTCTGTCCGTGTAGGATGGATGGAAGGAGTTTGCAAGTATCTGCTGGGTGTTGAGGATTTGCTGAGGGGGTGGTTGGGTTGACACCCCTGCATGCAGGCAGAGGTGCTGCCTTCCTTCTCTCATGTTTTAGCAATAGGGAGAGTAGAACAAATGGCTCCAGGGAGATTCACCAGCAAGGACCCATGTGTGCAAAACTCCTCAAAACATTTGGGTGCCGAGGCAGGTGGTTCTGTACCCAGGCATCTCCCTCAGCTTCATCAGGACTACACAGGTGAGTGTGGGTGAGAATATCACGCAGACACTCTTATCCTTCACCAGCATTCCTTTGCTGGATTTTCCTCTGCAAGCAAATGCTTGTCAGCAGCCTGTGAGATGGAGGAAAGCCTCTGAACATGAGGATTTATGATGCTGTCCTGTCCCTGCAGGTCCCCAGGATTCAGCTGCAGGGGTGGCAGGGGCATGGCAGGGCTGCCATGAGGTCTGGAGCAGTTTTTGAGGCAATCCCAGATCTGGACTATCCAGAGGTTTAGGTTTAGCTGGTGAGCAAGGGAGACAGACAAGTCATGCAATTAAACCTCCTTGTCTTCAGCAACACATCCAGTAGATTGTTTATATCACACTGTTGGCAGGCTTTCCTCAGTGCTTTTGCTTTGGTCCTGCCCTCTCCCCCATTGCATGACACATCCCATAAATGCAAACTAACAACCAGCTCTTCTATCAAGGACTTTATACTGCAGCAAAATAAAACAGAAAAGAAGAAACCAAGTCAGAGGGGCCAAGTGGTCTGGTCAGGGTTACTCACACCTCAGTGGCAGAGTCAGAAATAAACTCAGGCTGGGGAATCACAACCTGATGCCCTCCAGACTATGGAAAATACAACTAAACTCTTAGCTGTCTTTGCAAAGTGAGGTATTGGGGAATTTTTCCAGAATTGACAAAGACAAGAAGTAACTGAGTCTGTATAGTATTTGCAGTATGTAATTCCTTTTCATGAAACAGTTTTGGCATCATCCAGTCACGGAACTGTGGCAAGCACAAAGTAATAGGCATTGCTATGATAAAGCCCCATTCAAATCTGTGAGCAGCTCCTTCCTAGTCCTGCCCTGTAAATATCTGCACCAGGATCATGGGGTCAGGTGAAGGAGACGAAAATCAGTGTGTGGGCAAGCTGAGACATTCCCAAAAAGGTGTTGGAGACTGGCAGAGCAGCTGGCCTGGTTTCTGTGCTGGCAGAGGGTCTGGGGTACAGGAGGGCTTCCCCCTACCTTCAGGCATTACCACCCTAAGCACAAGAAACCCCTGCACCACGGACATTTCTGAGCCAGGACTCCCCAGTCTGAGCTGTGCTGTGAATGAGGGGTGTCCTCCCCAGAACCGGGGGATGCAGGGGAGGGGGTCACTCCTGGAGGAGCTGAGCTGCTGGCCCCAGCAAACCTCACCATAGCCCCTCTCTGGTTTGCCTACAAAGGCCTCCAAGCTGGGCTCCAGAGGACACCGGCAGTGCTCCCCTGCTTTCTTCCAGCTGTGCTGGCAAATCTCTCTCCCGAACACTGATGGGAAATGAGAAAATACAGGCACAGCCCTGGCCTTCACTGGAATGACAGTGAGCCCCTCTGTGACCCCACTCCCCCACGCCAGGCCCCTCCAGCCCAGTTTTATGGGTGAGAAGGATCAAAGGGCCCCAAGTGCTCCCATATGGTAAATGGCCCTATATGTTGTGTGTAATTACACACAAGCATCCCCACATCCATGTTCAGTCCCTATTAAAGATCCCTGGGCGGCAGCCAGCGCCGTTTTCCCAAGGCAGGAACATTCCAGACGTCACGGCAGTGGCGTCACAGCCTCGCACGCACGTCCTGGGGGCCAGGACACACCTGCCCGAGGCACGGGATCCCCTCCACTGCCCATGTCCTGCCCCACGGCACTGGGATGGGGCAATTCCAGGGGCAGTGGAGCCTTTCCTCTGGACACCAGCTGGGAAAGGCTCTTTCCAGCCACAGGGTGGCATCTGGTGGAAGCGTTAGTGGAGAGTTAACGCTGCCTGGGTGAATCTGAAGCTGGCCTTTCTTGAAATTAAATTTGCTGCGTGAATATAACTTCCCAAAGGGGATGTTTGCTTTTTATTAAGGCTGGGCAGAGACGGGAAGAAAATCAGACCTTCAGTCACTTAGTTTAGGCTGCTATGATCCTTTTTTTAAAGCAGTGGATGCATGCGTGCATGTGAAGCCCTCAGGGCAGAGCTCTCACCCCTCACGGATGCTGGAACATGGAATGGTGCTGGTTGCAACAAAAACATCATCTGCAGTTGGAGACTGGGAGTAGGAGGGTCAGATCATAGGAAACAGGTTTGTTCTGATTTTAAAGGCTGAACTCCCTGGAATGCAATTCTGCCTTGTTAGCTGTGTAGAAGGAAGCAGTTTTCTTGTGGCACCAAGATGGAGAGAAAGTGAGGGAGAAATGGATGAAAGAAGTATGAAGGAGATCTAAGACTGAGACACAAGATTTTTTTACCTCATGTTCAATCAGCATAAAAAATTTCGGAGATTCAGAGGGAAGTAGCCCTTGGTTCCATAACTGATGTTTGACTTAGGAAAGGGGAATGAAAATCCCAGTTTCCATTTTCAGCTTCATGGTGAAGCTTTGTGATGGCCCCCAGAGGTGGGTGGTGTAGGTCTGCATTCAGCCTGGTCACCCACCACCTCCAGATTGCTCCTTGCTCTTTCCTGGGCCAGCTCATACCTGACATAGGAAGATTATTTTAGCAGAGCCATCTTACCTGGGTGGATCTGTCCTGGAGCAGAAGGACACTGTCTGCTGCCATTGCAAACTGTAAGTGCCAAGCTGCCATCCCTGGTCATCCTTCTGGGCTGGAAATGGAGAAGTTCCATCACCAGGGTGAGTGCTCAGGTCAGCCTGAGTTCATTTCAGTCAGGCTCTGTTGCACAGAGGGATGTGTTTCATGTCAGCATGCACCACTACCAAACTGGCACTACAGACTCCTGGGGTGAATTGGTTCCTGAGATGAAGCTCAGAGGTTCACACAAAGATCCATGTGAACACCTGGGCTGATATGGGAACCTTCTTTTCATAAATACAACGAGTATGGAATTTGGGTGGTGCTTGAATTCTGTTTTTAACTGAAGAAATTCCTCCCATCTACCCCTTCCAGCTATGCTTACCTTGGGTCACCTTTTGCAGGAGCTTGCAGCAGATCTCATTAGGGATTTTCCATCAATGAAATGTTTTCAGACAGAAAATATACTGGCAAAGGAAAGCCTGTGTTTTGGGATGGTCTGCCCAGCTAAGAAGGAAAAGCAACCAGGCTTTTTTTGTCAGGAAGATTCTAGAGGGAGACCTTCAGCCTTGACTTCCTGAAGGATAGAGTTGCTCCCCCATTTCTGTGAAGAATTTTCTGATAGCCACCCTGATCCTCTACAGAGCCAGCAGGAGAGAACATTTTCCTCCTTTGCTCTCTACTTTCCCCTATTGTGTGTTAGCTGGCTGCTGTGGTTGGAGAGACAATGCTGAATGCAATGTTGATACCTGGTTTGAGTCCAAGCAGTGTTTTATTCAAGTAATTAGTTGGGGAAGTAAAAGCCTGCATTGCTGTGCTTTTTCAGGGACTGGTGTGTTAGGTTACCTGCTGAGTTAGAGAAGTTACCTGTTTGGTTTTTTTTCCCCCCAATCCTAGACTTGTGATAGCCTGAGAAAGAAATTGTCTTTGTAGAGGAACCCGTTAAAAACAGCCACAGGCACTCCCACCTTTTTCTGCTCAGTAGCCCAAGGGAAGAGTTAATTAAAAGTTCCTTCAAAACTATACTCCTTACCACTCTCCTTGTTTCAAAGGCTCTGGTGCTGTGCCAAAGTGGGAGCAGGCATACATTAAAGTGACAGGTACAAAAGAGGTTGTTATATTCCTCATGCTCCCTCTTTCTCTGATCCCTCCAAGCTAAAGCCCCACAACCTAAACATTATTGAAAATAAAGAATAATAGTCCCTCTTCATAACAAACAGATCATGGCTGAGTGTTTGCCTTTTGCATGCAGCCTCCTCGGGCACAGGTTCCCAATCCCCTTGGGAATGTTTTCCTGGAAAGAGCAGCTTGGTGACAGGGTGTCTCTGCTGGCAGCATGTCCCATGGAAGGCTGGCATGCTGCCTGTGCCAGGATCATCAGGCCAGGGCACCTTAATGTCTACAACTTCTTGTTAATAAAGCCCTCTCTTTAGTGGGATACTTTGAATTTTCCAAGGATATCCATACACATCAGCCTTTCTGAACAGCACATCCCAGGTGTTACTGACTGCCAGCAACACAAGCCAAAAGCCAACATTAGGTTAAGAGACAATGATTTCAGAGAAAAAGGTGGGATCATCACTTCTCCAGCCTAAGATGGAAAGGTAATGGCAGACATCTCTAGGGAGTAGGAAGAGATAAAAATCCTTCCCTGAAGACTGAGGAGAGAGAAGGAGCATGAATTGGAGCACATTAAGTTAATCTAGCAGCTTGGCATGGACTAGCTTCCCATTTTCACAATAAATGGGAGCCTTATTCTGTCAATGTGATGAGGATTTTATTTCTAGAGATTTATAGCCACAGGTTCTGGAGTGCTCTGTAATTACATGAGTTTACACTTGCAGGGACAAAGGCTGAGTAAATATTTTATTAGGCAATTTTTTATCTTATTGAAACTAAATACACATGTGATAATTTGCCTGGTGAATGGGGAAGGATAGTGAAATAAATAAGATAGTTTACACAGAGCCTTTTTTGTGGGCTGCATGCAGAATCAGCACCCACACTGCATTACCCCACACAGGCCCAGGAGTGACACCCACAGCCAGAACGAGAGCCTGAGCAGGGCCATGAGGATGGGGCCACTGCTAGGGGGTGAAATGGGACATCCCACAGGATGAATGGGACACTGGAAGCCTCCTTATACAGACACATTGTCTTGGGCCTGATGGATTTGTTTTGGCCTGGTGGGTACCTGCCACCACACCAACACAGGCTGAAAACTCCAGATGCCCTTCTGAGGATCCCTGAGGGATGCTGGCATTGCAGCATCACACTCTGCTGTTGATTATGATAGAAATAATAAGCAAATAAGACAAACATCAGCTTTTACCCAGGACCTCTTGTTACTGTAAGTTTTTCAAGGTTTGTCTGCTGTGGGATCATCCAGCTAGTGCAGCTGATGTGTGGGAAGAGCTGTACAAACACCTGGGGCACTGACCCGTGAGTGAAGCAAGCTTATTTCACTGCAGTGGAGAAATTATTGCAGAAACTGAGGCTTGTATTCAAGAACTCACCAGCAATGTTGCTCTGATGTTTACAGTTTTCACAAAGACGAAGGAGATTTTACAAGAGGAACACTTGGTTTTGTGGAATTTGCTGAAATGAAATGGTTGTTATTGTCTGGTAGGTAAGGGGCCTTGGAAGGCAGGAAGGGATGGAACCAGCTGGACTCTTTGCTCTTTCCTGGGCTGCCCCATGCTACAATTCAGTGGTGTTGGGTCAGTTTTTACTGCCAGTTTTGGAACTCTGAGAGCAAGCTCCAACCCTGTGGCTCCTCTGGCAATGAAATCATCTTGCTCTGACACCACAAAAACAGGGAGATGTTGGCACTGGCTCCTTGGGGTTTTCCAGGGTCTGCTTTGCTCTTTAGCCCCGGTTTTTCAGTGGGGCAGGGATTTGTGCCATTCATTTCTGGGATTCCCAGGTGGCATCCAGCTGCTCTTTGCATTTAATTTGTATTTACACTTTGCAGGGACAGAATATGGCCTGCCTGGGAAGGAGCCTCTTGATTTTAAGACAACTTAAAATGAAGGGTGGACTTCCAACAGCTTCCCAATGAGCAGAGAATAAATATTTGGATATGGCAGCTGGATGTGAAACTCATATTTGAAACTCTCAGTGAAGAAGCATTGGTATGATAGTTTTTAGCAACAAGATATTTATTAAGTATCTTCACAGACCCACGTAGAATTGACAGAAAGCAAAGATTCCTATAGCATTTCTGAGTTTCATATTATTATTCTATCCACAAACAACTGCAGCCTGTTATAAGTCCCACGGCACAAAATTTTCTAAGAATAGTCAAGGAACCTTAGAATTAATTTATAAAATTTGGTAATCATTCACAACTTCATTAAATACTCAGATGCCTAATAATACATTATTCTTATCTTGATTTTAAATTTTAATTGCATGAAGTTTGGTCCCTCAATAATTAACACATTGTATATCCCACCTAATTCATGAACTAATTGTAATTTCCTAGTTCTTAATGTTACTCACTAATTCTGCCAGTGATAAAAAATTTCATGTCAAAACTCCAGAGTAAGTGACATTCTACATGCACAATAATGACAAAACAAGTTAATTTACTGCAAAGTTGCTGAAAGACAGAGATTTTTTAATTGCGTATTTGTTACCTTCATTAAAAGGTAAGTGGCTCTTCAGTTATGTATTTGCCCATTTCTTACACATTAAAAAAAGTGCTAATGAACCTGATTAAAATTAATTGAAAAGGTCCAAGATCTGCAAAGAGATCCTAACACCAACAGACTTCTAATTACCGCTGAAAGATGGACCTAAATGGGGTTTAGCGGAAGACAGAAAATCATTTTCCAGCCCTGTTGTAAGGGATGATACAGGGAATGCAAGAACTGGTTCTGCCAGAGAAAATGCAGAGTGTCTGGACACTATTTCCTCTCCCTCCTGTCTGCTGCTGGCTGCTCTTCGTGCCCTGGCTGTGTGACAGCTGCTCGGGGCAGCAGGAGCTCGCACGGCAGGGCAGGGGAGCAGCTCCAGCCTGGGGGGTGACAGGGAGAGCCTCAGCTTGGGCAGACGCAGGGAAATGCCCGTGGAATTGTGACTAGAGGGCTGCCTAGAGAGGCTGACCTGGAGCAGAGGCTGGACAGAGCTAAAGGGATAAAGCAGATGTTTATTAAAAGGCCTTTAATGGATACACACACCTAGGGCAACACGAGAGCCTGGCTGGGGCTCTGCCCAAGATGGACACAAGATGGACACAAGATGGACAACTGGTCATGAGCCTTCACACTGTTATGTTTTGGTCCATTTACGTATTAGGGTCAGTTGTCTAATTACAGCTTCAGGTAATGAGGTCCCATCCTCCTGGTTTGCTTTCTTGAGTTCACTGTTGTTCCTGCTTTTTGGGCCTGAGGCTGTAATGGGTGTCTCTGGTTCTCAAGCTGGAAAAGGATTGTTTTGTCTAACTACCCTGTGAAGAGAAATTACTAACACTTAGTATGAAGTTCAGAATTATACACTAAGGTAGTATAGAATCTGAAAAATATGAACGCTAAAACTGAAGGTATCAAGAGGATTCAGAGAGGGAAGCTGGAAATGAGACACTGCAGAAAAGGGGAAAGACAAGGAGAGGGATGAAGGCTCATCTAGGGGGAAGGCTGGGGAGTGGTACTGGATGGAGAGTCCTGAACCCTGCAGAAGCTGGGCTGTGCTGGAAATCTTGTTTTATCCCATCCTGAGCTTTCCTGGAAGCTGTGGCAGTGCTCACAGCCATCCAGGATGCTGGGAGACAACATCCCCTGCCATATATTCCTTATTTACACAGCCAAGGTGAAAACTGTAGTTGATTCATGGAGTCAAGGCCTGGTTCAGGCACCTTTCTGGCTTACTGGAAGCATTTTGTCCTGCTGTTTTTGTGTTTCCAGCAGTCAAAAACTTCACTGAGCCAGAAAAAGGAGCTCATTCCTTGTTATCACCAGAAGCATTTCTGTCTAAGGTGGGGAGTTGGTATAATTATGTGCTTATAGCAAGAATACAGAGTTGCCTTAGACAACAGTCTCAAACTTAACAGACCACTTTATTACTGTGATCGTACCCTTTATAGCTGCCCCTTTTCTTCTGTATTTTCCCACTATCCATTGCCATTATTCCAGGATCTTCTAATCTTATAAGACCTATTTTCTTCCTCTCTGTTAACACACACCACTTATCTTGCTACTGCTATAAAAATGTAAAAAAAGAGGGAAATATATGAGCTATTTTAATTTTTTTTGTTTTGATTGAATTTAAATTGCTGAATGAAAAAATAGCTTCTTCTAGTAATTCTGCTGTAACTAACTCAGTTTGATATTGGTTCTATTAGCCTTCTAATAGCATGAAAGCTAAAAAATTAAATCGTTCCACTTGCACATTCATAATTATGTGCAATTAAAATCTTTACATACCCAAAAGTCTTATATGAAGCCCTGAACCCTTCAACTGTCACTCTTCATTATCTCCAAGCCTAACAATTTTACAGTGACACATTGTACACAATGAGATGTGCTAAAGAGGAAATATTATATTTTACTGATGTATGTGTTCTTTTAATTTCTCTGAATTAGCTTTTTGATATGGATGCTAATTGTTTTCTTTGAAAAGAGTCGCCACAGATATGTGATTTCTCTATGCCTGTTGCGCTTCAAAAAAAATACAGTTAATTGCAGGAAACAGGAATTTCTCTCATTTTTTTATATTAAAAAAAATAATCAGCTGCATATCAAAGGAGTGAATCTTAATCCAACTTTCTGATTGCACATTAAAAAGAAACCTTCAGTGTTTGTGACCAGCACAGAGTATTTGGCGACTTTTGATGTTTCCCCTTTTCATTTATTCATGAGGCGAGATGAATAATTAAAACAGGACGTTTGGCAAAACCGGCTCACACACACAAAAAAAAATATTTCCATATGAACTTCCAGCTCCAGCCCACGGCAGCCTAGGAGACACGTTGCTGCAGGATTGTCCATATGGCAAGTGTGCATGGAGCTCTGAAACCATAGACCTGGCCCAGGCTTGGGACGGGGCCATCAGCGGCTGACAGCTGTTACTGCTCCACAAATGCAAATGCTGCGTGTGGGGCAGGCAGGAGTGGCAGAAAGGTGGAATTTAGGCCCAGCCCTGGGTGTGGGGAAGCCACTGATAATGTGTGCTCAGAGGGAGAGTGATGGATCCACTCTGGTTGTCCAGGGGAAGGGGATGGAGCTGCCACAGTTTCACACAGATGTGCAGGAGAAACCCGGGCTACAGCACAGAAAGGTCCCTGATGGAAGAGCAAGTTGCTCCACACACCTCAGAGACAGGGTCCTTGTGATGGAGAGGGAGTGTTGGATCTGTAGTTTCCCACAGGTTGCTCACCAGCTAAATTTAATGTTTAGTTTCAGCTACAACGTCATAGGAAGTGATATTTTTTCACCCTAAATCTCACAAAAGTCTAATTTGACTTATCACTTATTCATAACAAAGAAATATTATAGAGAAGTGACAATATGCCATGCATAACAAGACTCCTTGATCAGTCTGAGCTGGGCTGCCCTGTCTCACAAATCTTCAAAGGAGGTTGTGTTTCACTTGTCACATCCTGCTCTATTTCACATCTCCAAGAGCCCTGCAGCTGAAAGGCTCCTTCTCTCCATATCTAGCTCAGAAATTCCCCACTGCTTCTAACGAAGGTCTACATTCCTGTTTGAAACATTTCTAAATTTGTTCAAAAATTTTAGTACAGCTCCAGTCCTGCTGAGCAGTGAGCTTGTGCAGAACTGTTGGAATCACAAGTAAAAAGGGCTCAGTGTAATATTCCATCACTGTATGTAGCTGTCTCTCCTACATTTCCCACAAATTCTTCTCATCTGTGCAAATTATATTTTTTTTAAATTTTATATCTGCAGTCAGAATTTAGCTTCTTAGAGAGACAAAAGGATAAAAATTCCAGAATTTGGCTGTTTGTGCTTCTCTGGGCACACTTTCAGGATACCTCTGGAAAACAAGCTCTAGTTTCACTCCATCTCCTCTTGGAGCTTCACCTTTGCCTCTGCATTTCCTGAAGTGGAGTCTGTGGTTTTGGAATTGTTTTACTATGACTTTGCCTTGTTTTCCCTCCAGAGCTGTGGTCTTTGCTTACATTCCCTGAATGGCAAAGCCCATTTGTTTCTTTTTATACTTCAGTCAGCTTAAACTTCCATCAGCCCTCTTCTCTGCTTGGGGTCCCTGATCCCCACTCAGACCTTATCTCAAATTAGGGATTCCACAAGCTTCTGTAAAATGAGGATCAACTTAAATTCTCAGATTAAGTAAGATGAATAATTAAAATTAAAATTCTGTCTCTATTTTCCCATTCTTCACCCAATGTGAGGATCATCTCCCTTTTCTGATCTGAAAATATAATTTTAAAAGCTATCCTTTTTATTTTCACTGACATTTTTGGTAACTCCACCTACACAGATTTCTTTCTTGAATTTTTCCCGAGGCCCATTGGCATTAGGATGAGGAAAGCTGAGTACACAGATTTGTTCTGTTGTTATTTTCTCTGTGGTCTTAGGGCATATGTAACAGTGTGGTAGAAAGGCAGAGTTTCCTAGAGACAATCTTTCTAGAAATTAATAAAATTTCAATAACGCTTACGAAATTAATCAAAGTTGTTTTGTTTTTCCCAGACTCCCTTTACTCATTCTCCCAGAAATTTATAGTCAATAGCTATGAGCAGATGAATCCTCACAAAGAGTGAATTCCCCACCCATGAGGTCTTTCCTACCAGCATATCTTGACTGCCCATTCTGGGCATGGAGGACACAGACCCAGCATCCAAAATAGAAATATTTAAGGGGGTGGCTGTAAAAGGAGTGATCTTGTGATTTCTTTTCCATGGAGACTTCCTGAGGACTTCTGTGTGGAAGACTCACTCACTTTGCTTATATTGTTATCTAATATAAATAAGTTGATTAAGTGGCTTGTTTAAATTACATTTATCACCTTCCATCCTTGCTGAAAAACCCTCTTCAAAAATCGAAGTGGCTGGAGCATTTGCAGAGAAGTGTTATACTCACAAGAGTGATAATGAGATAGGTGCAGCTGGGAATCAGGTACATGAGAATCACGGAACACTTGGCAAAGGCTGTTACTCCCTTTCTCTCCATCTTTTCCTTCTAATGATTAAAAATAAATTAGGACAGATATTTGTACATCACTAACAGAAGCTTGTTGTTACGACTTACAGAGCTCTTTCAGGTTGTAGATTCTTATTAATTTCTTTTTCTGCTTCTTTAAATTACTGAGGAGTATTTTCTAGTACCTCTTCAAGCCATTCCTTTCCTGGGAAATTTACTGTGTCTATGACCCTGTGCCTCCACACAGGAACATCAGCCTTTCCTGGGATACCACCTACATTTTTTTCTACATTTTGATCTACACATATATATTTTCCTTTCTCCATTGTGACTATGGTAGTGGCCTTGAGCAAGTGGAAAACAGCACAGCCTCCTTGTATGGAATTTCCCAGGACAAGCTGGGTAGGGCACAGCTTCAGCCATTCCCCAGCTCTCCTGGCCCCAGATGGGTGGAGGCAGAAGGCAACAAGAGCATTGAGCACTCAGACATCCTCTGTGCAGCTCTCCAGCTCAGAAGATAAATGAGAGCAGACTCTGGTAGTCTTCTGAAAAGCTTTTGCCCAAAGAGAAGATAAAATTGTTTTCAGCGGCGCCAGAATCCGTGAAATAATGTAAATGAGAATCATGATTCTTCTTGCAGATCCATTGATCCACATGTGTGGTGAGAAAGATTAAGGATGAGTTTCTTGTAAAGCCATCACTGATGAGTTTTAACCACCTGGTGCAGGAATAGCTGTTCCATGAGTCATGTACAACACGCACGAATCCTCTCAGCAACTACAGCCAGAGGGTTACACAAGCCCCATTCAGCACCAGCCCTTTTTGTGGGGGTTCTTCCCTGCTTTTTGGCATATTCACTTTGAAAAGATTGATAGGAAGATGAAAATAAAAGAAAGAAAAATGGCAACATGAAAATCTGTTTTATGCTTCTTATTTCTTGTTCCTGTTAGTCACTCTGATCATATCCTCAGCTGAGTGTAGTCTAACTGAGCAATAGATCAGCTTGGATGGCAGCTCTGCTGCTGTACAACCAAGCCAAGAAAAAACATTTTTCCTTCTAGCAAGGTCCTGAATCAGACTAGTAACAAGATGTCATACAGATGTTAAAAGATTACCCATTAGTAAAAAATACCCCAGAAAAAAGCAATATATTTAGACAGCATTTCTACTTGAGTAACAAAGAAATTCTGTTGCAGGCCTAAAAAATCAGCTCAAGAGTTCCTAGCAATGTGTTGTTGGGTGGGTTTTTTTGGCCTAAAATCTGTTGAGCACATTTGCTCTCTAAGTTGCATCATGGCCACACCATGGAGTGGAGGCACGGAAGGCTTGGGGACAATCAGGATTCACTGCAATAAATAATTGAACTGCCACAGAGGCCTGGCCCAGTCACCAGACACTGACAACAGCAGGAACAAAAGTCCTGTGAGAAGCTGCAGCTCTGGGCCCTCACCTGCCACAGGCTGAGCAAAGGCAAAACCATCCCCTGGTTACAGATTATCTCCAGTTCTGTCCAAAAGCTTCACATCTGTGCATCCCAAAATGTTTTCCCCAGTGTTTTACTCTGGCCATCCCTCTGAGATGGGAGACAGACTTGGAGGAAGCACCTGAGTGGCCCCAGGAGATTTTGGGACTGAGTCTGCCAGAAGAATCTGATGGAAGGGTCACGAGGAGGGGACAAGGTGTAGTGACTTGGCATCATGAAGGAAACTTCAAATTTGTCTCACAGGTCTACTTGAAAAAGTAAGGCTCTTAAAAATAACCTCTCAGTGCTGCAGGATCTAATGCTGCTGTGGATGACCAGGATATTCCCTCCCGGAACAAAAAAGAAAAACCAAAGCTCTGAATTTGGTCACTGAACTGAGACACTTCTGTTAATCTGGGAAGAAAAATATTAATTTCAGTCCCCAGCTTTAAAGCAATGAGTTTCAGTTTTTAATTTTGAAATAAAAAGTTTTTTAATACAAATCTAAAATTATTTTTTAACAATTTAACAAAAACAATCTTTTTTTTTGTTCTGAAATTTCAATGAATTTAATACAAAGTCATCACCTTTTGTGTTTTCTCTGGACTTTCAATTTACTCTCCATTGGAAAAGTACGGAAGGGCCCTGATAAAATTTAGAATGGACAGTTCCTGTTGTTTTTAAGAGAAAACAGTGAGTGAGCCAGGTGAAAACCCTTGGCAGGAGGGATAGATGATTCCTGCCCTAGGAAGTTATTGAGTCTGTTCTGAGAAGTTTCCAAACAGGGGTGAAGCAAGCAAGGAAATTAATCAAGAAGCTGCAAACAACAGATGCCATGTAGGAGACAATGTGAGTCAGCAAACAGGTGAGGAGGGACCTCAGACACATTTCAAGATCAATTTTGTGCTTTCCCTGATATTAAAAGTCAGAGGAAATCTCTGTGTAGCTGTGGGAAGGCTCCAGACCTTTAGATTTTGAAATGAAGTGTTTGTAGATCGCTGAAGATCCAAATTATGCCAAAATTATGTTATTAAAGTGTAATCATCTTGTTAGCTGCTTAGAACATTTTCTTCATTATCACTTCATTCATACTTATGATGATGAACAGATGGTACCAGTGTCACAACGCAGCATAAATCACTCCCAAATGTTGTTTGAAAACACAGTTGGAAGGTGGTAGGGACATCCTCCTGCTGATGAGCCTGGCTCACTCTGCTTGCTCCAAGAGGAATTACACAAACCTGCTTTGCCACTTAACCTGCTGGCTGCTGGCACCAAAACACTGCCAGTCCTGTGCCAACACAGGTTGTAGTCATACTGAGAATGAAGTATTTTTATTTTTTTTAGCAAAAAATGGTGAATTTAAGCCCTGAGTAGCTAAGGAAATGGAGCAATTGGAAGCTGCCTGTTGGAGTTTTAGCAGCATTGGAGTTGGACATGAGCAGGGGGAGAGCCCAAGGTGCTCCCTGCACCTACAACCCAGAGCACGGTTCAGAGGGCAAACCCAAAGTCCAGGTTTAATGCAGAGATCAGCCCTCCTTCAAAAAGAAGATGATTGATTCCTGAAGCATCCCACAGACTGCCTGCACTCCATCCCTCTCTCCAGGCAGCAGCTGGAGAGCCATGGAGCTCGGGTGGTTTGTGACTTCCCCCATCGCTCCTCTCCTGGTTTGGGCAGCTGCCCACAGCAGCCAACAGGAGAGGAAGGGCTCAGAGCAAACACTCTGTAATTTCACTCAGGGTCAGAAAACATACACACACTCCACACCCCAGACCTCAAACCCAGGAGACACAGATGGAACTCAAACCCAGAGCACCTAAGCAAACAAAGGTGCACATGCACAAAAGCCCCATGGAAGCTGAACAAAAGCTACCACAAAGCTACTGAACCCAAGTTAAAAAAAAAACAAAACAACAAAACAGAAAACCAAAGGACCAAAAAATGACTGTTAACACTTTTCAAACTCATACAATACAGAATTTTCCCAATTCCTCCCTCACCCTAACTCAGTCTCTTACCCTCAAGCTGCACCAAACATGGAGCAGAGCCTTTGTTTTCTAGGTGTAATCAACATTATTCAGGCCAAAAGAGGAATTTGATCTCTACCTACAGCACAATGGGGGTGAGTATTTTACTGCACGAGGTAAGGACCCCCAGCTTAGGTTGTTAAAAGTATTTACATCTCTAATTTCTCCTTATTTCCCTTTGCAAATTTGGTTTTAGCTCTCAGAAGAATTTCCTCACATAAATCTTTTACCAGCCACTAGAGGGGAATGTACAACACAGTGAGAAGGGAGACAGTGACACGGCATTAAAGTTGCAGCCAGTTTGCTCACTCAGATGAAGCATTTAGTGTCATGCTGGATCTTTACAGTATTTAGGACCTAATTTCATGTTTATCAGTTGCCTTGCTATTTTACTCTTTTCTGTCAGGTTGATTTCTCTCACCTTCTGCCAGTTTTGGCTAGTTTATGTTAAAGTCATGGACTGTTCAGGTGAGAGAAAGTTCCTTACATACAATTAATTTGATGTTTAATACCCTCATAAGCCCATAAATCATGAATTTGAGAATGTGATCTCCACTGAAACAGTGTCCTATTCAAAATTATTTACAGAATAGAGCAACTACAGCATTTCTATCCCAGGAGAAATGTTGGCATTTCAGCCTTTCTCTCAATTTAAAATGGGATTAAAAGTAAGATTCAGATTTTTTTGTGTGTGTGGGATAGAAATTCCAC
Source organism: Thryothorus ludovicianus (assembly GCA_013397245.1). Lineage (NCBI taxonomy): Eukaryota > Metazoa > Chordata > Aves > Passeriformes > Certhiidae > Thryothorus > Thryothorus ludovicianus. The sequence goes on from VZTB01014367.1 coordinate 515,423, forward strand.
ATTAATTCTAGTTCGGAAATGACAAACAGATTCATTTGGGCGTTCCTCTAAGAGAATGAAACTTTCAGCTCTTTTGGAACTGGTGGTTTGTTTCCCTGCTGATGAAACAACCCGAAATGTTCTGCGTCAGGAACGCGCTGCTCGGGGGAGGGTGGGAGCCAGGCACTGGGAGCTGCCCTTCCCTGCAGCCCAGAATTCCTGCAGAAATGGAGAAGGGACTGCAGCACCTCTCTTGCTGCTGAGGGAGCCGGGGCTGTTGGGCACGGGGAGGAAACTGAGCAGGGATCTCATCAGTGCACAGGAATATCTTGGGGTGGGTGTTCAGAGCATCCTCAGTGGGATTGAACACTGAGACTGAGGGAGTTCATCTGAACACGGGAAAAACCTCTGTGCTGTGAGGAGCACTGGAACAGCTGTGGAGAGGCTGTGGAGACTCCTTCTGGACATAATCCCACCTGGACATGATTCTGTGCATCCATGTACTGTGTTGGGGTTGGGCCAAACGACCTCCAGAGGTTCCTTCAAACTCTGACCAATCTGTGAATCTGTGATTCTGAATACATTCCAAGTCAAATGAAACAGTTAATTCCGTTTTTCTGTGGAAATTGCAAATATTCAGTGAAACAAAAACTTCCCAATAGAAAATTCTGATCTGGCAGTAACTGTATTTTTATTAGGGAGAAAAAAAATACTCTTAAAAAAATAATTATTTATTGTCCTGATAAAAGATTCCCAATCATCTCTGGTTATTTGCATCAGAGATTTACATTTCAAATATATCTTGTTTATGAGCCAAATTTTTGGCAGATAGGAATTAGCAGATTCAAGTCAACAGAAACAGAGAGACTGACCAAAAAAAAGGAACATGCATGGCTACATTTTCTCTCTCCTGATACCATATAGATGGGTGCTGAATTAAACCACCAGTTCTGCAAAGAGGCTTTCATCAGAATGTCATAGTAACCCTTCAGCCTTCTCTCTCAAACCCCTGAAAATCCTCTCCAGGAGATGTGCAGCCCCCACACATTGCTGAAGTTGGTCTCTGTCTATAGCCCCCTGAGACATGATCTCTAGATTTACCCATGACAGACTCCTGATGGCCCAGCAAAAACTTTGCAATGCAAATAAAGGCAGAGGCTTGACTTTGGACCCTCAGCTTTTATATTCAGAGAACAATTTATGAGGAGATGAAGGCAGAAGTTTCAAATATTTCTCTCTGAAAAGGCAGGTAACGCTATCCATTAGAATTTGCCATATTTTAGGTGTATCTTCTGCTGGGAGCCCAGTGAGGTCACTCCTGTGTGTGGTGAGTGGCTCAGAGTTAGTCCAAAGCTCTTAATTCATATTCTGCTGATGCCAGGGAAGCACCATTAGGAGCTGATGGAACAGTGAACACACACTTCTCTAAAATTATCACCTTTAGTGTGATTCCCATAATAAAAGCATGAGCCAGCATGGGGAGCCTCTTTCAGTTTACACAGGGAGACTTGGGGTCTCCAGACAGTCACAACAGAGCCAGTGTTTCTGAGTAAACTTTGTTAGGAAAACAGATTAAAAACTCTAGAGGTTTAGTTAAATCTTATGCAGGAAAACACCTTGTTCCCCTCCTGATTTAGAATCATAATTTAGTGCCAGTGAATAATACATATTAAGTGGTGTCAAATACGCCTTTGTAACAAAGTTTACACAATGAATTTTTTTCTTTTATCTGAAATGTGCAAAATTAGCTCTTCTGATTATTATTATTTCACTGTGACTAGTTGTGCAATAGTTGCTACAACCAAGTTTTAATGGCTCATTAATGAATTGTTTACTGAAAATAGTCAATTCTCCATATGTTAATTCTTCTGGTTGGACACATTAGCCTCGTCATATCGATGTGCCTCCGACTGGAATATTGTCACATCTATAATTAGAGTTTAGGTTTTAAAACAGTAGAAATAAGCCCCCCTGAATTTCAAGAAAACAGGAAGATACCTCCTTAAAAGTGACCCTTTAAAATCTGCTCTAATCATTCTGCTGTGATCATTTATATAAGATGAATGTAAAAGGAGAAAAAAAATCCTCCAGTCTGAGATGAATTTGCAATCTCACATTCCCATTCTTTTCTAGCATTACCCAAGTTTTTCCCTCCATTTTTATTTGTGAGTAGTGCTGTGGACTGCTGCAGTTTGCCCTTTCACATTGGCACCATGGGGCAGAGCCAGGGGCAGATGGACACACAGACACACAGACAGACAGGCTGATGCTTTAAAGACTGTCCTGAGACAGGGATTTCCCTGGAGTTCAGAGCCCAAACTGCTCTTGCTTCATGGTTTCCTCGACCAGGATCAGCCAGATCAGGAAGGATCGTGCTGGTTACAAAACCAGGAGTTCAGGTTTTATAATCCCTTGGAAATGTGAGCACTGTAGGCAGCCTGAAACTCTCACATAAAAGTGATGTGCTGCTCTTATGCTGGAGATCAACTGCTCCTCTCTCCATTTTCTGTATTTGAAAGAGAAAGACATTTTTCTGACACACTGTCACTCGTATCTTTGTTTAAATCAAGATGGAATTTGGATTCTTATAAGCAACATGCCATGGCAGGATGTTGTAAGCAGACCATTTTAAAGGTCCCTTCCAACCCAAATTCTGTGAGTCTTTACTTTCTTCTGAGTTTTCTGCCGTATTGTACCTTCCCCTAAACCCTGTTGTCCCCTCCACCCCAGCACTCCCTCCTTCTGTCCCAAAGAAAGGAGTGTGTGTTCATCCAGTATTGCATCTTACCTGAACTGCATTACTGTGTGTGAATTCTGTGTGGGCTGAAAGTGAAAATCTAAGCCACATTCCCTTTCTCCTCGCTCTAGGAAAAAAAAGTCCCCAAAAAACCACCCAGATTCCAAAAAATTGCTCTGCAGGGATTATTTTACCTTTTTATAACTTAATTTAATTTTACCCTTGACACAATGGACTGTTTTTGACAGTTAAACTTTCCAGTCTGCATGTTCCATATATTTCAATATCCTGCTACCTCTGGCAGGGAAGAGCTAAAATTTCATGCCAGATACTGAAGGTGATGTGCCAAGAGACTTTTCTGAAAATTTGCTTAAAAAGTAGAAATAATTACCTCTATCTGCAACAACACAACCTCCTAAGAAACTATTGGTAATAGTTAGCTAAGCAAGAAATTGGAAAATAAAAAGTGAATAGCCCACTTCCAAACACTCCCTGCCCATTGCCTGCACAGAAAAATGCAAATTGTTTATGAGGAGCTCTTCATCCTTTCACTCCAAGGCCATGTGTCAGTAGCAGGTGACAAAATCTGGTTACTCTGAAGCCCTTGTCCCCCTGCTTGTCCCACACAGTATTCCATGATGTTGTGTTGTGAGTTGCCTCCAAGGCTCTCACCCTCCAAAAGGCAGGGCTAAAAGAAGGTTTTGAGATGGTCCTGTCAAGAGGGCTGGGGAAGGAATAGATCTGAATGTAGAGATCATGGCAATCGTGGCTCATTCTTTGGAAGAAATACGATCTGGGCAGGCTGAGGTCACAATTGTACAGGCAGGCTGTGAGTGATTTGCCAATCTTTTAAGTCAAATTCATAATGCTCAATATTTCATGTGCAGCAATAGCAAAAAAAAATCCCCGTGATATCACAAATAAGTTGTTTGGCTGTTTCACAACTGGTGCTAGAAAGGAGACATTGAAATAATTTGCCTAATGCGATTGCATTACCAGAAATTTTAAGGACATCCCATCTCAATTTACTCCTGCCTCTCAGAACTCTTCTCTTAGTTATTTGAAACTAGTTTATTCAAGTATGCAGTGACTCTGGGACATTTGCACAGCAATGTCAGATGTTATCTGGGAAATAAGTAGTACATTTGCAGGCTCTGAAAGTAATTTTTGATGACACCCTTAAATCAACTTCATGGTCAGTTTTCTCATTTTGAGCAAGAACTGGGATTCCATTGTGATAACTGAAAGCTGCATGTTACTTGATCTACAGTAATGTGGAATAATTACGAGTCCATTGCACTTCATTACACTACTGTAATAGGCAGCAGGTCAGTGTTTGAGCTACAGCTGCTCTGAAAATTGAGCTGACACTGATACTATGGTAGAAGTGATAGCAAAAGGCTCTCATGCAAATTGCTGAAATTAGCTTCCACTCAATGGGTTTTGAAATGCAATACATGGCTCTGATCCGGACACCTGGATTTGACTAACATTTTTTATCTTGGATACAATGGGATGGTCATGAAATAAATTAATTGTTCTGTGCAATCTGCCTTATAAAAGGTCACTGAAATGCCAGAGGATTCTAAATACCACACGACTGCTGGACTCTGACTAATAACATTCCCTAACACGTCACTGAAGACTATCTGATGGTGGTTTTATTTAATTCAGATGACTCTCACAGTCATTTGCAAGCATTCTGCTCCTATATTCACAGGACATTTCATTATACAAGACACTTGTAATGTTTATCAATTTAGCTAAATTGTCAAACCTTTAGGAGAGGGTGGTAGGCAGAGGCTATGAGTTCCCTTCACAGCCAGCTGGAATGTATGGATGCAGAATCTATGGATTCAGAAGGATCCCCTGCAGTTTGACTTTTAGTGATGCATGGAATGATCCTTATTTCAAGTCAAATATTCCTACAAAATCTCCCAAGAGCACTCAGGCTAACACAGCACTGAAACACTTATTGCTATTCAAAAATAGATGTGGGCATTTTTAAGGTAAATGAAATACTTTTCCTCAGAAACATTCATGTAATCAAACCATCCATTTCAGTAAGTTTAATTCTGCTGGAAAACAATTGTCCAAGCAGAAATACAACATCCACATTCTGGGGAATGCTTATCAATACACGTAAAAAAAGAGAAATTTGGCACGTGGAGAAAAAAATCTTGTCCTGTCTCTAGAGTTTTAATAGAACGACCCATGTACATGTAAATATTTTTTTTACTGCAGCCTGCCCAGCCACACACTCTGTGTATCCCACAGAAGGTGTCCAGTAGCTCCAGCCCTGGACTGGGGTGCTGGCACTTTCCTTTCTTGTGAGCCAAGACACTGCAGTACCTGTTCTGTTTCTGCCTCTGGCATTTGGTGTTCAGTGTCATTAACACAGGCCTCTTTTCCCTCAAAAACCCCCGAGTTCAGAGGGAATCCCTTGTCAGCTGCCAGCACATCCTTAAAGAATAGCTATGCTGCTTTTTATATGAGGTGGAATAATTTAAAATGCTGAAAATATTTTGCTGAAAATATTCCCTTAATTTGTATTTACCAGCTTCAATAGGTAGACAAAGGGATATTGTGAACATACACAGAGACATCTGAAATCTTACCCCATTCATGCACTCTGCAATGCCTTTAGATTGTGCTCCTGTCTGTATCTTTCCTAACCTCCTGGGGGATTATTCCTAGAATTGACTACCACTGTTTGTTTGAACTGTTTATAAATTAATAAAAAAATCAATACCTGGTTGTAAATGCCAGCTAATCACAAATAGCTTTGTACAAATTAGAGCAGGGATATAAGAAAAAAGTAAATGGACAATGCCTGTGAGGGTGAAAAAGTCAACACTCAAAGTTCATCTGCTACCTGAATGATTCCAGAGACATTCAGCCTGTTCCTGTGGTTTTGTTATTCATGAGAAATGGAAGAGGAGGAGGAGAGCTAAGCAAACATAGCCCATGCTGTATGGGCAATGAATACAAAGAGCCACTGAGCCACAGGAGTAGGAACTCTGGCCGAGGGAATTGGAATGCTGGAAAATTCATCATCTGGACTTTAAAATGGAAAAAAAAATATCTTTTTAAACAAATAATTTCTAGGTTGATACCTGTGAAGGAATTACCTGTCAGATTCAGACTCATGGCTTTTCTACCTCAGGAAACATTTCTCTGGTTTATCTGTGATAACTATGATATAGCTGTGCTGACCATGAGGTGGGATTCACACTTTCTATACTGTAGAGTTATCAGTAGATTGATGTATTTCCCCCAAAAGTTACATCTGTGACACATGAAAACATTTCTTTTTCTCTGTATAAAGCAATTCTTTGTAAAGTGAATTTAAGTGTTCTCGTATTCAAAGGATGACAACCAAACAGAAAATGGAAATGTCTCATGTCACCAACTTTGCTCCACCTCACTCAGTGAGATCCCAGGGACCTGTCAGTACCTTTGCTGCCCAAAGGGCCTTCAAAGAAAGGTTCAGTGCAGGCACCCAAATCAACAGGACACAGCCTGGAACTTTTGTGTCACACAGTGGGATGGACTGGGCTCCTGGAATGTCAGATCCACTGGGAAATGAGGGATCTTCCTAAAGGGATCCTACACCTTCTGTTCTTGAGTCTGCTTGGTTCATCTTCTCATCCTGTTTTACAATGATAGTATGGTGCAGTAAGAAGTAGTGGGAACTAAAATATCAGTACAATACAATTTCAATGCTGTAAAGCAAAATGACTCTGCATAGACATAATCTGTGTCTAAAAAGAAAAAAATAAATAATTCCTGCTTAGAGTATTGTTAGGTTTCTGTTTTGCAAAAGCATTCTTTGCCTAGTACAACTACCTGCTGAAAATGTGCTATTTTTTTCATTTCCCAGACAAGACTTGCATTCTTATTACTTTTTCTGATTGATGCAGATGTATAATCTAAAAATCTTCAAAGAGCATTTTGTTTGGTTGGTTGGTTTTAGTTGATTTTTGTTTTGTTTGGGTTTTTGTTTGGTTGGTTTTTGAGTGCCTGTAGTTTTTTTGTGGTGCTTCCATAACGATAAAATCCTGTCTGAACTGCTCTGGGAGCTGCTGAGCAAGACTTGCACAAAAACTTCTGTTCAGCTGCTTTAGGCTGTGAAAAGCAGTCGCAAAAGCAGATTACAGCATCCACAGAAGACCCTGTAAGCACATCCAAAAACTTGCTGTTTTGGATAAATTGCTGTCTTCATGTACTCCTTCTTCTCACAGCCACCGTCCTTTCAGTGTGTTTGTTCTCATTTCAAATTACCAATTGAGCCTTTCATCTACAATACGAGGGACATTACCAAGGTATTAGTAGTTGGGCTGCTTTGTTAATTACAGCCAGGCTCCTCTTTTTCCTGCCCGTCACTTCAGCAGCAGCAGTGGTGCCAAATGGGTCTCCACTTGCTCTGCAGCTCGTGCTCACACACAGATCTCTGCTGCCTGAGCTGTCCAGGTCTCCAGCTCAGGCAGAAGAGCCAAGGTCACCCCTGTTTGGCCACACAGGTCACACACCTGAGCAGCCTCTCCAGGCTGAGCTCAACTCCACTCAAAGGAAAGCACTGAAAAGTTGGGTCTGTGTCACCATTCTCAGGCCTTCTCCAGGTCTGTCCTGTTGTGTACATCCTGAATCCACAAAGGAGCACAATTATGTCTCCTGTATGGTTCTCTCTTTCTTTCTTCATAATATCCATTTAATTGTTTTGACTGGGGGCTGGCTTTAAGATGATATTTCTGCAAAACTACTCGCTGTAACCCTAACACTTCTCCTCATGCTTAAAGACAAACAGGACTTCAATATATGCACAATTAAGTATTTTTCCATTTTCATCACAATGCATTTGTCTACCTCACATTTCAAAGTCAGTTCTCTCATCCTATCTCTCAAGAAGTTGATAAAACCCTTCTTCAGGTTTTCTCAGTTAACCTGCATGTTTAGCATCCTGGGTAATCTAAATATCCTCAGAAGATTTCACTAAGAGAATTGCTTTGTTGGTGCAGGGTCTGGAAGCTCTGGGAACCAAGCAGGCCCCTAAATTATGATCCAGCAGCCCTGAAGGCAGGCACTTGTCACTGCTCCATCCATCCTGAAGTCTGTTCACATGAGAAATCTGCCAAAGCTTGGGACAGCACATTTGCCAGGGTATCCATATTTAAGAGGATGGGAATACTGCCATCCCCAGTATTTAGAAGCAAAAATAGGGGAGCACGATTGTGAATGAAGATGTTGCTATCACTGAGTGAATCTCTTTCAAGAGACCAGATACAGTCTGCAGACAGTTGCATTGTTTATATTTTTAAAGAAAGCTCACACAAAATAAAATGAAAAAAAAAAGAAAGAGCAAACTCTAATCTTTCGGGGCCAAATGATAGCTAAGGAAAAAAACAAAGCCAATTTATTTTTCCCTTCTGTAATTCTGTTTGTGAATAGAATGTAAATCAAGTTAGCTGGATAATTTGCTAAAACCCATGGATGCAATAATTCTTATGTTGTTCTAACAGAGAAAGAAAGTAGAAAATGTTACAGGGAGAGACAATATGCAATTATGTAGGAATACTAACACCCTAAGGGACAAATTACCAACAATGACAGTAAAATACTGCAGATTTCTCTTTGTGCTACAGTATAATTGACTTATACTTTGACAAGAAGAAACAGCTCAGCTTTGGAGAAAAATTTAAAAACACAAGCTATGTATTTGCTCCGAAGTATACAGTCACTTTGGGTTTTTTGTTTTGTTTTACCTGTGATACTGACTGCATTCTTTCATTTTTTATTTACATATGTAACTTTATTTCAGAAGACATAATTTTTTTTATCTGTTCAAGAAATCATTAATCTTTCTTAATGGTATTAATTATGCAACTTCAATTACTTAATCAAACGTAGTCAATACATTCAATGTAAACACTTTTAAAATCACATGTGGGAAGCCTCCTTTGTTGTTAAGTGAAGGAGAAATAAATCTTTCTCTAATGACTCACGTGAGCTGAGCCTCAAGGGGCTGCTCCTGTCCATCAACACTACACTTTGTAGAATCTGCTGCGTGGCGTGGCAGAGCAGGAGCTGATGTAACCTGATAAGCAAAAGTCTGAAAACACCAATCTTGGAGCAGAATATAGACCTTAATTTGGATTTTATTGTTAACCTCAAGGAAATTTAAGGGAACACAGTCAAAGTTGGCAGCTCAGCACCCAAGGTACTTTTTGAGTCATATTTGCAAGGTTAATGTGATCTTCAGATTCTCTCCACCCTACTGCATAAATGCTCTGATTTTCCTAGTTTTTGTAGGGTAAAGAAGTTGAGTTGCTTGTTCACAAACAAGTTTATATTTAATGTTTATAGGTTTGATACTTTTATAGACACAGAATACCTGGACATGACCATGAGTAAGGCCTCCGAAGACTATTTAAAACAGGCAGCACTGGAAAAGACAGAGCAGTTTTGCTTGAAAATCAGTTTACAGAGTAACTTGGAATGTCTTGAGTTGGTAAAAAACCAATAAACAGAGCAGCAGATACACAGCAGTGAAGAGCCAGGTTTGCCTTTTCTGTCTCCTTGATATTTTCAAGGACACTCCCTTTCTAAAGGATAGAAGAAGAAAGGCAAACATATTTAACACTGTTAAAGACAATTAAGTTCAAATTAACTAGAAAGGTTTTGAACTGCAAAATTGGTAACTACTTTATGTAATATCCAGAAGAAAATGGAAATTAGCAGGGCTTAGCCTGACCTAGGGAGGTACAAATTGTTGATCTAACACTATGTTGCATAGCGAGGCACACTCCCTCACAAGAGTCCTTATATTAATCTGACTGATCATGCTGACACTCCTGATCAACATTTTGGTGGAGAAAAATGACAGTGTGAGCAAAACATCTCTCTGAATCATGTTTTGTCAGCAAAACTTTCAGGAGATAGCCATTGACGGAACTCACACCCCATCTGGAGGGAAGTCACACTTACATGCATTGAAAAGATCTATTTTGCTCTGAAGAGATGCTGCAGACACAGCCCTGTGGAGGAAATATTGTGGGAGGCACTGAACCTCAGAGCACAACAAACATCAAAGTCCTGTTAAAAGCTCTGCACACTGGGCAGGGTAACAGATGAGGCCAGTGGTCCATGAAAGCTGCTCTTGTGAACACTGGCCTTGACTGGCCTTTAGCCTGGTTCAGGGGACAGTGAACTTTGTTTGGCTCCATCTCACACAGGTAACAGTTCATTCTGAATGGTCCATGTTCCCTGTCCTCTGTACAGTCACAATGAGTGGGTGGTAGTTCCCAGTCTACTGCAGCTGGGAAATATTCACAGACACTGCAGTTTCAGATGCAGCTGAAAGCAAAGTACACAAAAGCAGTCACCAAATGTATGTGAGACCTGAATTGGCATGGACTCTGCTCTACTTGATCTAAGCCATCAGTCACATCTGATCCTAGACCTTCCAGTTTCTCCTTCACAATTCCTCTACTGACTTTCACAGAAAAATATTTCAGAGCTCAAGATGTCAGCTGTAGAGCATCCCATGCTGCAAATAATTCTGCTAGCATCCAAATACCTCTGCTAGAACCTTGCACAAACAGAAGGTATTTTGGTCTGCTCACAGGAATGCCATTACTCTACTGTGTAATGTACACCCAGAGTGGCTGCAGAGTAAAAAAAAATTTGGAATTATATCACAAATTTGGTTGTACATCTGTATCTACGAGTGATCTGAACACTGAATCAGCTTACCTGCTCTCTGAGTGGTATTAGAGTGTGGTCAGTCAAATTAATTTCATTTCTTCACTTTCCTCCACCAAGGCTTTCAATGGGCTAAGGAGGCTGGAAGAGATTTGACAGAGACAGGGAGTGAGCAAACTCATAGCTGCTGCTTTCTGTGAGGACACCAAGCATTTTCTTCCCTGGCTTGCCTCCCCAGTTTAGTCAATATGCTCTTCCTCAGGCATGGAGAAAGAGAGAGATCATAGCCTGATAGTAGCAGACACAGCATCTGAGAGCAGATTAGAGGCAAGAAGAAAGTGATAGAGGTGACTTCTTCAGAGCATAAGTAGTTCTCCTGTAACACTTAAGCCCTTATCAGGTTCAGGTACCTTCTCTGTGCCTTTGACCTTAAGCCCCAGTGAGATAAGATTTGATGACTGTCCCCACGGCTGAGCAGGATGTTTACCTGTTACATTGCATTACATATGCACTGCATATGCATTCTCTGGAGCTCAAAATGATTATACAAATGCTAATAATCAATTAAAGTCTCACAAGTCCTGAGATTAGGAAGGGTTATTATCTTCATTCTACAGATAGGAAAAAAAAAAGCTTTGAAAGGTTACATGATTTCTTCCAGAGGTCACTTGGGTTGTGATATACAAAGGGCTCCTGAGTATCCAGGCTGCTCATAAGGATTCCCACATTTCAATGTTTAAGGCCTGGGACAAACTCTGATCAAGACTTGAACTGATCTCTTAATATGCTGCACACCTCTCTGTAAGTCAGAAGATTAATGCTGATTTAGTTATATCCAACATGTTTAGTACCATTTCATAGTCTAACACTGATGCTGAGTGTCTGAAACTTCTGTTTTTCCATCCTCTTACTTTTGTGAGACATTAAAATCTCCTTACCACCTGGTTAAACTGGCAAATATCAGCTTAAACACCTGTGTTCCTGATACATCTATTAATATCACAGCATGCAGCACATGCCAGGTGCGTTACTTTGAGAGGCTTGGGATAGGGATTCAGTCTAAAATGATGCTGGTCTCATTAAGAACCATGTTTTCCTCTTTCTCACCATGTTCCTCTAATCTTCTTACAAGGCAAACAAGCCAGGTGTTTTCTGAGTACTTGTGAAAATACTGTACTTTGAATTTAGCTTCAGATGTTCCCAGACCGAGTTTTGTGCAATTATGTTATTGTTTGTGTGATGCATAGTTTGAGAATAAAATATTGCTCTTTCCCTCTTTCACATTACTTAAAGAGTAATAATGATTTTGTGGACGTTCATAAATCATTTCAAACATACACAGCAGTAGTGCAGCCATTTAGTAACTCTCAGTTACATCTTAAGAAATGCTTTTCAGTGCATAGAGGCTGTACTTTCATAAAAAAAGACAAATTAATTTTAAGGGAAACATGTAAATAATTGGAGGTGGGAAGGAGCTATGTGGCAAAGCTTGTGTGAGTGACTTGTCACTCCAGAATGAAGTTAAAGGCTGCCCAAAAGTTGTGTGAATACAACACTAAGTCTCTCATTTTAGAAACATTGTTGGATAACAGGAGCAGATTCCAGACTAACACAGCTGCACACCCCTCTATCACACAGCCGCCAATTCCTAGCAAATTCTGCAATATAGTGACAGTAATGGAAAGCAAAATGATCTCTAAATAATGGTTTAAGATGGTTACGTGATAAAGGGCACCGCAATAATTATGATCAATGGAGCATGGATTCAATATATATTGCCCATTTAGATGCACCAGATTAGCTTAACAGCTTTCTTTAATGTTCTGAGTATTTTGTGTGTGTGTGTGGTTGTGCATGTGTATATGAGAGGGACAGCACTGCACATTTTTAGTGTATTCCTCATTACTTAAAATTTATCAATGCAGCTGAGCACCTTGCTGCATGGAAAAGCAGAATGTGGGAGTTAAACCACCAGCAGCAAAGACAAAGTATCAAGAGTTGTGTGAGGGGTTTTGTGTTTTGGTTTTTTTTTTTCTTTTTTTTTGGATACGATAATTTTGTGCTCTTACTGCCAATAATTGTAGAAATAGTAATTTTTTTCCTTAAAAAACAACACACACACGGAGAAAGAAGAGTATTGAAAAAAATGTGCAGCTGGACCAAGTGGCTCTTGGTTCCTCCAGACATACTGAAACACAATGAAGGTTTGAGAAGAAACAGAGGCAGTGATGGGCTCTGACTCACACTGTGCCTAGGGAGGCACTGCAGATTCCAAAGTTTCTAGGAACTGTGTTTCTTCACAAAATAGAAGTTTTTGAACTAAAACTCACTGCTGATTTCCAGAGCCCGAAAGGAGGGGTTAAATCATTGCCTCTAGGACAGTTTCACTGCCTGAGTGTTTTGCCCACTGAAGCTCCAAGGATGGTTCCCCACCAGCCCCAGCATTCCAAGGAGCTGAGAGTGGGGCTGCACCATGAGCAGAATGTTCAGCTTTGGCTGAACAAAATTCAGGGCACGAGCCCTTCCTGATCCTCCTTGGCCATGTCAGAGCGGGAGCAAGGGCTCTTACCTTTTAAGAAGGTGCAGAACAATTTATCCATAATTTTGCTTGAGAAACTGAGGCACAAGAGGGACAAAATCTTTCCAGAAGCACGCAGACACTGTTTTTGCTGGAAACAGATGGCTGAGCTCCCACTTTCAGTCTCATGCTAACCACTGGCATATGCTGCCTCTCATTACGCAATGCAATAACTATCACATGAGGTTTGGTTCCACACTGAACAAGGACATAATTTTTGTGTCCTAGCTTTGACAAATTTAGGGCTGTATTTTGACAGAGCACAGAAGTGCAATGGCAGATGTCACAGTCTTTATTAGACCTCAACAACTATAGAAGCAAAGCTATTTTTGAATTGTAGACTGAAGGCAAAATCTAACAATGAGCCCTTCTAAATGTATGTATGAAATAAAAGCCAAACAATAAAATTATTTTTCATGTAGATCAGTTAAAGGATCTTGACAGAGTATGAACATAATGATTTTATTTCAGGGTTTGGATGAACCTTGATGCTGAATTTAGGGAATCTGGTTTGGCAGAAGCCCCTCATGGCATTCATTCCAGAATAATGGGCAAAGCAAATGAACATTAAATGCAGTGCTTTAACTGCAGCACCACACGCTGGCTCTGTTGTGTGAAAAGCCATGGCAATTGGTGAAATGATAGTAATGTGTGATATACAAATATTTTGGGTGAAATATATAATCAGTTAATTGGTTTATTAAATTATAAAACTTTTGTTTGCCTGAAAGAGCAATAAAACTAACTGACTAAATGAATATTCGCCCCTTTGAAGACTTCTTACATTAATTATGTTTATGCATCACTTGCAGCAGTAATGTTAGACAAAGGAAGCTTTATCTTTATATGCCATAGCTACATTGTATTGTGGCACAAATGATGGCACCGACTTTGTGTCTACATAATTACTGAAATCTTATCCCTTTTGTGTTTGCACATCATTTTCGGTTTTTTGGAATAGTTAAACTCCATTTTACTTTTTAATAACATTTTAGAAATCATTCTGATTCAGGTAAACAGAATTTGATTGCTTTGATGGATTGAAAATGGTTAGCTCAGCCAGAGCTTATTTGATTTGTTTCTTCAGGGATTACAAAGAATAGGATTTTATCTATGAACTGACAAAAGAGGCAATCTCTGCATTTTTGCCTATGAAATAGGAGATCCACTAAGCCATTGCTCCTTCACATTGTGAATGTATTAGTCACGGGGTTGCTTTTTATTCATTTTCAAAGTTTTTATTCCACATTGTATGGGGTGTCAAGCTCCTTTGTTCTTAAAAAAAATTAATCTGGAAAAATAATACTGTCAAATGGAGTTTGGGGAGATTCAGTAGCCCATTAGATTTAAAGCAGATTTTAAAAACAAACAAACTCTTTGTCACCAGTAACGGACATCTTAGACAAATGCTCTTCAGCTAATGCCATGGATTTAAAAGCCTGAAGTACCTGAATGCTGATTACCTGGCAAAGTTCAGGCTGAGAGTTCTCCTGTGGCTTTCCCAGGAGCTCAGTCCCTGACCCAGTCAGATTATGTGGTTTTCCTGGTACTGCTCTTCATTTTATCCTGTGTGACATGACATTTGCAAAGCAGACAGCAGCAAGAAAATGTCAATATACGTTATAGAGATGATACAAGACACCCTGAATAATGTGTTTGGAACTGTTCTTTCACTGGATGGGGCATTCACTGAGCCTCTTCAGAGGTGCTGCTGACACCTGGGGCCTTGTGCCTGCTGGGTTTGCTCCACAGTGAAGAGATTGTAGCTTGATACACAGAGAAACCTGATTTTTTTCAGGGAATTTGTAATTTACAAGCTCAGTGTTTGTCTCACACTGGGAAAATGGGTTTGCAGCCAAATGTTGGAACATGCAAACTAAACACACTTCTATCCAATAACCCTTGACTTTTTATCTGTCTTTCTCCCTTTATTTCTGCTTCGGCTAGCAAAGAGAGATGTTTTATCCTTCAGTGTGTAAAATGTTTAAGTACAAATTCAGTTTTTCATAAGAATTACCCACTTGCTTAAAACAGAAGTTTCTGGGACCTTGTCTCCTGACTGCTTCCAGATTTCATCCTCATGCTCTGACTATTGGAACACAGCAGGATTTCCTGTGTGCACTTAAAAGCTCCAGTAAGTTCTGCATCCTGTACAGTCAGCTCACAAAAAACTCCCTTAACAGGAATAACTTGATGTTCTTTCTCAAAATTCCCATTTATGGCCAGACATGATGGGAAATGCACAGAATGTAACATCTGTGTTATCCCTGTTGGAGTGAGGATTTAGATTTGCTCTGTAAAACATAGCAGACTATTTTGAAGTGCCCCAGATGGGGAAATCAGGTTTGATCCATTTTCTCCTTTGGTTTACACTATCTGGAAATTTGCTGCAGCATGGGGTTGTTTTTCTTCCCTTTAATACACAAATATAGGATTAGCTAATGGTTTTGGTAACTCAGGTTCTGGTAACTCAGGTTCTGGAAGAAAGCTTTGGGGAATATGCACACAACTGCTCTAGGAAAGCTCAGCTGTGCCAACGTGTCTCAACCCACAGCTCTAACCTGGCAACTCCTTGCATCCTAATACCCCCAGAGATGACACAGGATGGTTTGTGCTTCAGAAAAAAATGCAGAACACACCTAAGGCTGCCATTCTGTTTTATTTCAGTTAAGCTGGAATGCTCTCTTTCAAGAGTTAAACATAAATAACTTCAATTATTTTTTTTAGATGAATACTTGTGCTTACAGAAGACAGACATACCTCATTTTTATAATTAGGTGCCCTTTTTTGCTGATTTATGACTTATTTTAGCTTTATCTAGTCCATGTTTCTGACGGCAAAAAAGATAATCCATGCTTCCATGTGAGCTTCAAAGAAATACTGATTATCTACTGGGGCTGATCCCGAGCCCTGGCAGCAGAAAACTGGAGGAGGAAAACAATGTGCTGATTAAAATTATTGAAAACCTCCTCAGGTCACTGGGGTAGCACTCAGAGCCCTTAGCAGCCTCTCTGTGATTGAACTTCTCCCAGAACTGGTGGTGGGACTTGTCTTTCCCATTTTTACCATGATTTGGGGAAGGCAGTTTCCTCTGTCCAGCGCTGTGCTGCTCAGCAGCTCCTCTCCCATTCTCCCACCTCTCCATGCACAGGCAGTGAGGGGTTCACCACGAAGGAGTTAAAGAAACCAGTTGCCCTCTCAAGGCAACAGGCACTTTCTGCTGTTTCACAAGGCCAGGTGAGCTCATTCATGAACATCAGAGAGTTCATTGCCAGCGCTCTGAACTCCCTCTGCTTTAACCTGAGATTTGAGTTGCAAACGTCTTGGGCTTAATCCTGTATTTAATTAAGTGAAGGTCAGGAGGAGGGTCAACTAGACTACTGAACTTAATCCAAGACCCACAGGTTATACAATAGCTGCTTTGGGGAGGTATAATTGTAGATAGGAATTGAGACAAGAAAAGACAATATAATTGAACAAGTTATACGATAAAGGAGGAGAGGAAAAGCAGGATTAATTTTTTTTCAGACCGTGTGGCACTGGATGTATTTTTAAGAATAGCCACTAGATAGCAGAACAGGCATGATGCTCAGAGAGTTTCCTGGGCCAAATGCAAGACAGTGACTTGGTCCCAACAAACAGTGTGTGACTGTGTTCAGCTGGTACCACGGTTTCACAGGAGAGAAGGATTTTTAGGGTGCTATTCCATTATGCTGCTTCCTGCTTCTCTGATCTTTGAGCGCTTCCAGCATGCTGAAAAGGGAGCCAATTTCCTGAACAAGCAATCAACCCTGACTTTAGTTGCAGGGAAGAGCTCCTTTATGAGCCAGCTGATCGTTTGCTGAGGTCAGGGACCACCAGCCCACTGGAAGTCAGCCCACAAAAATGATCTTGTATTCAAACTTAGACAGAAAGCATCTTAAAACAGCCGGGTACGGAGAATTGCAGTGGGTTCCCACCTAGCTGCACCTCTGCTGCAGCAATGAGAAGCTGCAATAGCATTGCATGGGTGCAGACACCTCAGTCTTGCTGTGGAAGTTTCATTCATGACCTTGCTGAGTTTGAAGCTGTGCCTTCAAGATCTAAATTACAGAAGTCTTTTCTAGATCAAAACATTTTGGAACATTGGTTGATGAACTCATCCAGCCCCCCAGACAAGGGTCTAGATCTTCAGGAGAGAGTTGGAGCACTTCTGTAAGTCAGAGGAATAAAAAAAAGCTTTTGCAGTGCTCCA
The DNA here is from genome assembly GCA_013397245.1 of Thryothorus ludovicianus. Classification (NCBI taxonomy): domain Eukaryota; kingdom Metazoa; phylum Chordata; class Aves; order Passeriformes; family Certhiidae; genus Thryothorus; species Thryothorus ludovicianus. The sequence continues at coordinate 532,652 of VZTB01014367.1, forward strand.
GGTTTTGCACTGCTCTGTAGCAGCCTCGTGTGATGACTCAAATCCTCATCTCTAATTCCTATGCAGCCAGACCTGCTTGGGAAAGTCTAGAACTTAATTATGTAAAAACATTCCATGATACCAATAGTAATTGATCCTCATTACAGATTCAATTTGTCTGCAATTGTTTTAACTAAATAACGGAGCTGTTTTTCAGTTACAGCAGATGAGGGAAGGGGGGCGTGGAGACTTAAACAAGGATACACTTTCTAACTCACTGCCTCAAGGGGAAAACAAGATTTTTCCAGAAAAAAAAATGTTTCAAAGTAATTAGCTCCTGAGCTATTTTCAGCCTGCTGTGAATTTTTATGACAGTAATGTTAGACTGCTGAAAATATGGTTTCCTAGTTTATCTTTGAGAATTTTAACTATGATGTGCAAGTTGCATTGAGGAGAAGGAACTAATCATGTATCTGTAGCCATACATACATATGCATATATGTCCCCAGATATTTTAACCTGTCTCTTACAAGAACTGAACCTCAATACCCAGTGAAGGAAAGAGCTACACCACTGTACTTTAATATTTTATCTGTTTAAAGATGAAAATTTAAAAAAAATAAAATAAAGAAGATAACCTTGCTTCACGTGGGCTGTTCAGTGAATAAGGGACCTGGTGGATCTCAGAGAATCAGCTTTCAATGCCCTCCCATTGTCTGACTCTGGACTAGGTGCATTTGCTGTCTCAACCTCAAGCTCCTGGTTTGCAAATTGGGGATAATGATGCTGAACTCATTTGCAAAATGCCTGACAGAGGAGCTGGAATAAGCCCAAATGCTCTTAGTTGATATGAATCATGTAATTCTATCCAAAAAGAAAAAAAATATTGTGCTGGACCCTCTGGGGTCCCCAGTCCCCTCAGCACTGAGCTGCAGATGCTTTGCCAAGAGCTGCCTGTCACCAGCACAACACCATCCTGAGCCCCTGTGCCAAAAGCTCACCTTGTCTGAGCAGGGGTCACTGATAATGCTCAGACATCCCTGTCCCTGTCCCTGTCCCTGTCCCTGTCCCTGTCCCCTGCCTCAATCCCAGAGCAATCCTTCTGCACGTGGAGTGGGGATGAATCAGGAGCTGTGTCACATCCAGTGACACCTGGCTGAAAGCCCTAAAGGAACAGGAAGGGTCAATACTTGTATTTTGTTCAACAGACAGTATTTTTTTCAAGAAGCCAATAGTGCAGTTAAACAAACAAACAGGTGGGGCAGCCATGGCAGAGGCTCTCCCCAGAGAACAGCTTGCCCTGTCCATTCTCACTGTTCACAGGAATATCAGCCTGCAGGTGACACCAGGAATCTCCAGCCCAAAACGAGAGAACAGTGAGGAGGAAATAAAACTGTCCTGCCCGTGTAATTAGAGAAGCTGATGCGTGAATCATTGTTATAACAAGTTTAATTATAAACATGATTAAAAAGGCAATTAATGCGTATTCTGCCCCGGATAAACAGAATTACATTCCTGCAATATTAACATCTTCCACAAGGTTTGTTATTAGATTGCTGCAAGTCCTGTGTTACAGGAACATTTTCATGCCCTTTTTTTGTTGCCAACCAACACCATTTTTTATTTCCACTTAACTGGATGTAAAGGACAAAATTTGCCACTCCTCCAAAACTGCCAGGGTGTCTGGAAAAACTCCATCCCATGCATTTAAAAAAATCTATCACAAAATAAGTCACAGGCAGTCCAGGCTTTCCAAGCTTACCTAGTGACATCTCACCACATCTACAACTGGTGATGAACAGAAATACCACAGAGTCCAGGGCAGGAGGCTTTTTAATGGGTATATTTTATTTCCTGGCATCTGTATCTATATAGAAAGATATTTTCAATATATAGGTAGTCTTTTATCTGAGTAGCTTCAAAAAATGGTATAAATATATAAACAACATTTTCCATTTCGTGATTAGTGATTTGAGAGTGCTGAGGAGACAGAGAAAATGCTGAATGCCAATCTATCTCTCTGAAAATCAGATCCTGTGAGAAATCTCCAGTCAGCAAAACCCTGAACTGGTTTTAGGATAGTTTCTAGTTCTATTTTCAGATTAACAAACAGGCAACAAGAAACTCTTTGAAACTGGTTACTAGCTCCAAAGGGATTTAGGCATTTTTTCCTTTTGTTTTGCAGCAGCACAGTCCCTGTCCATTTTTACTTTGGTTTTCCTTGAAGATATAATATATATTTCCTCAAGTTTCTAAAAAATTTAAAATTCCATAAGCTGTCTTATGCTTCCTGGCCAAATGGGATGGGATTTTTCACCACTGACTGATTTAAAGGTCACAAATAAATGTGATGGGGAGCTATACACATTGTTTATTTGTCCTATTTGAAGCCCACATCCTCCTTGAGTGCAAAACTTTGGGGACATCTGCTAAAAAAAGAGGAAGCTGCTGCAGTAACCTTTAGCTGTAATATCACATCCAGTGTTATTATTCCTGACTGTTGAGATAACCTAGATTCTTTCTCTGCATCTTTTATAATTGCCCTGTGGATCCAGAAAGGATCCAAAATAAATTGATATACCATCCACATGCAGAAATCTGTGTCAGCAGAAATTGATTCAGCAAATTTTCTGCAATAGTGAAGCCAACCTCACCACTCCTGCACATTGTTCATTGTATGCTCAGCTTTTGGAAAATAAGCAGCATTTATATAAGGCAGTTATGCTGTGCAGTTAACATCTTCAGCAGTGATGGAATAAGCAAGCAGCTGGTTTATGGAGTCTAGGGAAAATCTCAATTTGGATAAGAAATCGCCACAAGTAATTTTAGCTCTACACTGCCACAGTCCCTTCCTCTTTCATGAACGAGGCAATCTTCGTCTAATATAGCATGGCATTCACATCTCACATGATACATAATGATGTTCATACCACAAGAAAATGTGTGTCCCTATTTACAGCTGTTAGTGATGCTGCAGCATGTAAATCCTCAGCTGGATGACATAGGCAAATCCCAGCTTTCTCCCAAATCAAAGGGAGGGCCAGATGCAACTTTGCTGATCAATTGACTCTGTCAGTCAGGCTCTGGGCTTGACTGGAGTGCCCATTCCAGCAGGGAATTTTGTGCTGGACGCTTGGAAGGGAGGCAGGCAATATCCTGATTAATGCAGTGTTTTGGAATTTGGATGAGGAGAATGCCCTGGCTTTAGGCACAGAGTATTCTCCTGACTGTGCCCCTCACAGTCCCTCATTGTGAGACTCCAGGGAGGTGCTGGTACCAGTTCTGAGCCAAACCCTGACCTGCTGTAAGGGCTGGCCACTGCTGGGCTCAGGCAGAGAGCATTTACTGCTGGAGGGAGTGGCCCTGCACTGGGGCTGTGAGCAGATTTGTACCAGTGAGGGCAGCACAAGGGGCACACATCACTGTGTGGAGAGAAGTCTGGGACACGCTGGGATATTCCTCCCAGACGGAGGCACAGCCAGCAAGGCCTGGCTCAGGAGAAAAGCTGCCTCCTGCACACAGCCCTCGTGCTCAGCCAGCCCTTTAACACATTGTCAAAGTCAGCACCAGCTCCAGCTTTCTGATATCAATACAACATTAACTTGTCTTGGGCCAACATTGCCTCTTAAAGAGCAGGGAGGAATTTCAGAATCCCCCAAGACACAAGCACACTGAAAAGCCAACTGAATCCCCAAATACGCTTTTCCTCAAACCCAACAGGTGTACTTTTCTTGCTCTTATTTCTAATTGAACTTCTTGGCATTCTCGTCAATGCTCCTTAGTGTATTTTGGAAAACAATAAATCCTGGTAACATGAGACCTTGCTGCAGTATTTCACTGTTAAATCTTTGCTGAGATTTGGGAAGAGTGTACTAAGGTTTGTGTGCTGAATTATGGGGTGTGTGGATGAATGATTTTCCTCCCTTCACTTTTTCCATCACAGAATCAGCACACGGGGAAATCTCTGATGAGTCAGATTCCTACTGTGTCTGCATTTGAATGTGTATCTCAAATATATTGAAATTTTCCTTGAAAGTAAATTATTATTTCCAAGTAGAGAATACTTACGCTTTATTTTTCAGGGCTAATCAATATTTGATTTTGTTCAAATTTTAGTTTTGACAGTAGTGTGTTTTCTCCTTAAAGAAAATTTTGGTTTAATTCTCAAAGAACACATGGAGTTTTCTTGTTTTAAAGTTCTGTTTAGAATTTTAAAATATTTTCCAAATTTCATACAATGCTTGAAAAGGAAAAATATTCTTTGAAGCATTTTTTAATTGACAAGGTCCCCTCCATTTTCCTTGGAAATGTTTGGAGAAAGAAATAATTTTGTAAATGTCATTAAAGCCTTTGTGTTTCACATTACTTGATTATTGTGCATCCAAATACTGTTTAACTATTTTCTATTTAACTGTTATAGCATTGCTACTGTGACTTCCTAGAAAGAAACCAGGATATTTCTGATACAGTCACTAATCTGCTATTCCTGAACTTCCTGAAATTCTCTCAAATGGCAGGTTAATGAAAAAAAATTAAAAAAATAAACCCAAAACCAAACTTGTGAAGTTTCAAAATCTTGTATATAATCTTAAGAACCTATTGAAGTATTTTATTATGATGTTGGATCAAACATCATTGAGGTCTTAATCTCACAAAGGCATAAGGAGACAGCAAAGAGTTACCCAAGACTCTGCACTGACAATGATTAAAAACTGTGAAATTGTATTTAATACTTTATAGTCTATATTTTAACTGCAATATCACGAACAATAATTCTTTTTTGACTATTTTTTCCAATTTAACACCATTATTCTTCAAGAATCAGAGAAGCATAACTCTAATAATTTTCCTATTTCTGAGAAAATTATTATGCTGCTTTAACTGACTGTCCTAAATGAACTCAACTCTTTCTGTCACAGACTTCAAACACTGTCCAAACTTTTTACACCAAGCTGACCTGGAAGATCAACTCTAAGTTTTTATTAATCTAAAAGGCTTTATATATCAAGAGCAGCACTCATAATAGTATGTTGGATTTGTTTTACCTAAACATTTTTGGCCATTTACAGGATCCCTCAAGTTCAGTCATTAATCCTGGAGCTTGATCATAGCATGGCAATTAAAATTGAAGATTATTGGGAAAATAGCAATAATTCTTTCCAAATCTCTACCCTGTAGTTTCACATCCTCACGGACACTTGATGTAAAAATTAGGATATATATATTTATAAACTTTATTTTTGCCTTTATTCTTGAAAGTTATGGAAAAAGCACACAGCCCAGAAAACCAGTTGCCAGGTGTAATATAAAGCAGGATACTACAGAAACTGAGAACTGGTCATGGCAGCTATCCTGTCAAAGGAATGACTTATAATCTGGAAATACAAGAGGCAAGAGAGGCCCACCAGCTAGACCTGTATCATCTGAGGCAATCAAACCCAGCAAATATAAAGCAATTTAGCATTACCATTTCCAAGTGCTCCCCACAATGAGGACTCTTGTGTGCCAAAGTTTAATATTCAGAGCAGAAACCACAAGCTCCTGGTCAGGACAGCTCATAAGAGTGGCCAGGAATGGCACAGTTTGTAATGGCTCTGCACAAAGCAGCTGGGGATTTACTTGGATGTCAGCTCCTCCAGCTGAGAACCAGAGACCCACCGTGGGTCAGACATCCATTTGCTTTATATATCGATATAATTTCATCAGAATTTATGATGTGGGAATTATTGCACTGGCAAGAAATGTAATCTAACCTTCGTCTTGCACAATGTAGTGCCGATATTATGTTTTGAAAGAAATATAACTGACTTGTTGAATCAGATTACTCCAAGTACATTCCTAATGGATTTCAATATTCCCTTGGATAAACCAATGCTATTTGCTTTGTATTTATTACATTTAAAAAAAAAATACAGAAGATAAAACCTCTTCTAACACCATATATTCTTTCATTTTGCAAACTACAAACATACATTTTTTCATTAATTTTAATGGCTAAACTTTTCCCTGGGTAACAGTCACGGCATTTACTCAGCTACCTATATTTCAACTGCACACTTTAAATGTATAAAGAATTTCAATTCTAAGTATTGACAACTGTATTTTTTTTCTCCTTCCTCTCCTGGATTAGGCAGCTTGTCCTTGCATATCTGTGAGGATCACACGGTGGAATTATTAGTGCTGGGATATTCCCAAATGCCAGGACATGCCACTGCTAATAAGTGATATATTTGGGATATTCTTTATTATGACACTTCTAATGTAACATAACTCCAGGGGATTTTATCAAGAGATAAAAATTTGGATCAGTCCTGTGGCTGCTTTATATCATGAGTCAAGAATGAGAAAAATAATAATAGCAACAAAGATTTATGTGAGAGGGAGCAGGATCTTGAGAGGGAATCCTTCAAACAGCTCTGAAAAGACCTTAAAAAACCCTATGAACTCCAGTCCCTGGCCTATAGTTAGATTTTTCCCAAGAAGAGTAATTATTTTCAAACCCCTCTGTATCATAAATGTGCCCACTGCTAAGTTATCTTCTCTGAGCTCTCATTTGCCAATAAAAAAATACTGGGAAGTGCCCCTTAGGAGATTCTCCTCTGGAGGGGGAACACTCAGCTCGGTGAGCATCATTTGCTGAGAGCTCCTGGGCAGGAAGCACTCAGAGCAAGCCAGGCCAGCTGGGAATGGATGTGCAGAGAGCACAGAGTGCCTGTCAGCTCACCTCAGCACCTCCCTCTGCCCTGGCTAAGCCCCAAAACTTGCTGGGTTGCAAAACGAGAAACAAAGCTTCAAAGATTTGAGGCAAGAAATCCATCTCTTTTTGGGGATGCAGCTTTATCCTCCTCAGCTGTTGGTCCATAATTCCTGTGCAGACAGTGTGAGACAGTGAACAAACCCTGAGGGTGAAGGGCAGCAAATGTTCTCCTGGACAGGAAAGCAGCTCATGGAATTGCCTTTCACCTGCCTCACACTCCATCTTAATCAACAGCTCCTGAGTGGAAATGGTTCCTTCCCATCCCCTTTAAAGAGCTCCTCATTCTCCTGGCTGTACAGCTAGCAGATTATTTTATATTCCTGCTTCATTTTATTGTCCTTTCCTCCTGCTGTGGTGATCAGACAAGACAGAATAGGTTTGTATATCAATAGAAATGCAAACTGCTGTGCATAGTATGTAAATATTGATATTAGGAAAGGGGAGACTGAATTAATACTTCTACATGCTGTCAGTTCCAGGGTACTCGGTCATGTCCAGGCAGTTTTATAAACAAATATATAAAGAAGAAACAAGTCATTCAGACAAAGATCTTATTCCTTACTCTTATTTATGCTTGAGAAAAATTAGAGTTAGAAGAAAAAGTAGACAATCCACCAACATCTGCTGGTGCACAGAGCTGGAAATTGCATTTTAGTTGGAAATTCCCTTCTTTGTGAAGAGCTTCACATTTTTATGGTCCAGTCAAGCCAAAGTTGGTTTACCATTGACATTGGGTTATATTTTAAGTTCCAGATTATTTGAGACATTGTAATGTGAGAGCATTCATTGAAGCATTTGTAAAAAATTACCTTTTTAGCTCAGCATACTGCAACCCATCTTGTTATTATTCTTCATTGCATTCACTGTGCTGGTTTGGTGATTCCACAGTGAGGAGCTTCATGAGCTGAAATGCTCCTCAGAGAGCAGAACTGAAAGAGAAGTCAGATCACAGAGATTATTGCCTTGCTTGGATATTTTCTTGCAAGAACAATGAACCCAGAAGAGCACACGGGGGTTTGTGTGAGCCCCAGGCTGAGGTGAACAGACATGCAATGCTGTGCATGGAATGAACAGATTCAGTGTTTCACCCTCACTGAGTGGCAAAGCCATTATTACAGAGCCAGGAGCTGTGAATGCGATGGGAGATGCTTCCAGCATTCTCTGGGCATGGGTAGAGGTGCTTCAGAACACAGGGATGGTGGGTCTGAGGTGGTCACCACTGTTCCACCCTGCTGCTCTTTATTGTCCTTTGATGTTCATTGAAAAGAGGCATTATTTAATGATGCAGAGCAATTGTAGCAGACCAAAGTCTCTTGATATCTGGCTGGTGAACTCCTGCTTGCTTGACCACTCGTGGCCTCCTCCCCTTGCCATCCACAAGTAACAAATGTCACCATCCACAGCGATTAAGTCTTGTGTTGACAAGATTTTCCTGGGAGGAAAAGCTCTGTGTTCTGAAGTCCACTTAACTAAATCATGGCTAGTATTAAATATTGCACTTGGAGAAAAGGTTTCAGCCCAAAATTAAGGGGAAAAGGAATAATGGTGAAGTTTGAGCGTGCAGTCACATGAGTAGATCTGTCTGTGCTTTACAGAGGCAAGGTTGAGGTATTACCTAAAAGCATTCATTTCAAAGCAGTGTAGTGAAGCCTGAAGGAGCACTATTTTAAAACAAATCAGTCAGCATTTTATTGGTGTCGGCCCAGCTTTGTACTAAACACTCAGATTAATGTTAAATCACAGCTCAGGAATTATTCATGAGATCTCATACAATGTAATTGCTGATTTTGGCATCAATAGTCTGTATCCCTTTATTTCCTAGATTAGCTTCCCTTCCTGAACTACTGTATGTCATGCCAGAGACAATGATTTATATGACATATTTAGGAAAGAGGAACCCACCTATTTTACATAAAAGAGCATCTGAGAAATGTACCCTCATTGCTGAGATGCCAGCCTGTGCTGACACGTTCCTGTGAGAGGCAGAGCCTGCTGGGAGAGCAGAGAGCACAGTGCTAAATGTCTCCTTTCAAACTGTTGACTGAATGGTTAGTTTTATTCCAAACCTTTATAAAAACTAATGAAATTACCCTTCACCTATCTTTAAGGATTAGCATTAATGCTCAGAACAAACTGCATGACTACTAATCTCTTAATGTCCCTAAAGATATGTACAAAATGAAATTTATAAATAATAAATGAAACCCAACTTTTTCTAGAAATACTCATCCTGCTCTTTCCCTCTCTCTCTCTCTCTTTGAGTTGTGTGCTGGTGAACAAAATCAGGCTGATACAGGGAGTTGGAGAAAGGTGACTTTGAGCATGGAAGTCAATGAACTCCATGCTTTGGAGCTCTACCATTTTTTTCTCCTCTAAAAATACTTCCTTTTCATTCTACAGCAGCATGTTCAGATCTAAACATCACCAGCCTCTCCCCTGTTTCATTCCTTCATGCTCCAGATACCTGAATCACATGGGTGAGCAAGGAGAGCAGGAGCCCCTGAAGACACAGAGCGTTTCATGCTCAGGTTGCTACATCCTGTACCTTCCAGAAAAGGAGCACTACTCACACCATCCCCTACATCTAGATTTTCATCTGAACAAAAAATGAGACTTAAATTCTCAGAGTTGAGAAGAAATTGTTGAAAATTATGGGAATTCATTGCATTTGCTACAAGAAAAGGTTTCCCAAGTGAGACACCCAGCTGTTGTTCTGTTAATTGGAATGCAAAGACAGTGTTTTTCTAAATGATGATACTGGAGGAATTAGTCAATCTGATTTTATAGTGCCTTCAGTCCCCCCACTGCACCTTCACCCCTGCTTATAGACACTCACACTTGCCTACTTGATAGCTACTTTTATATACTTTCTTTTCAGGCCATAGAAAATTACAGATTTTGAATTTAACAGTTAAAGATTTCACAGGAAAGCTGTCTCCAACCGCCACCCCTGGGGTGTTTGTTTAAGCAACAAGTACATCTGAAATGTTTTTATCACACTTGTACATATTTTAGAGTATACCAGGCACAGAAAATACATTAGTAACTATTTATGAAAGACTGTGGCAGCATCACTTTCAGCTGATTGCAATGATACATTTTGGACTGAAATTTGCTCATATTTTCAAGCCCCCATCATCACAGGCCATACACATTTTGCCCAAAGATTGTTGCCAGGTCATTGTTTGATTTAAATTTTCCCCATTTCCAAGAATCTTCACTCAAGAAAATGTTTCAGGCTGAAGATTTAGTCCTCTTCAAGGAATAACTCATGGAACACAGACTCCAGCCTCAATACATCTTCCATTACCCAAATTATCTGAGACTCATGCACTTTTTAATCTCTGAGCCCTCACAGCAACATTTGGGACTCTAAACAAGTCTCTTAGGCTTCACATCTAAAGCAGATGCAGAATTTGGTGCCTTGTAGAGGGAATACACAAAACCAGCAAGCTCCAGCATTGCCAAGGTGTGAACTCATCCTAAATTCTTCCCTGTGCCAAGGGGGAAGGACTCTTCTTGACTGTCAAATAAAGTGATCCCATCATCACCTTATTTCACCCTGATATTTGGTGAATTTTACCTAAGCAGGTAAAATTAAGGTGTCATCATCATCTTGTTCTCTCTGAAATCAACAGTCCCCACTACATTTGTACATCTGTACATTTGTACAGACCTGCTTTGATATTTAGATCTACTGGGTCAATTCTCTCAGATAACAAACGTGGAAAAACACCAAACCTATGGATCCCAGTGGAGCCCAGACATTTTTAGCTGAGGACTGGAAAAAAATGAGTATTCTGTGCATGTAGTGAAGCAGAATTTCTTGAACACTGGCAGCTGAGATCACACAGACACCCACAAGAGTTGGCATTACTTGAAAGGTGGGCAATAATGCCATGATGGTGACGCAAGATTGTTTCTCTCCTCAAGACTGGGTTCCTTGGGTTCTGTAAACAACCATGGCATGAGAAAACAGGAGTGCTGGTTCAGACCTAGGTTTCTAACTCAGGCTTTTCCAAAATCTCAATTGGTTTCAGCTCTACTTGGACACTTAAGGCCTCAGAAGCCTAAACCACTCTTAATCAGAGTTTGTAGGAATTGTTGTAAGAAAATTACACTTATCCGTGATAGAAAACCTTACTTTGTGGTAATTTTGTCTGCTCATATATATCAAAAGCCATAAAATGTTTTTTCAAAAACACTTCCCAAGTGATCATTACTGCTTGCAAGGCAGATAGGGATTTTTTTTTAATAAAGCAGATCTAGTTCTGAAAGTTGTAAGACTCCCATAGGCATTGAGTGGAGCTTTAAAGATTCAGAACCCAGAAAAGCAACAGGACTTATTTTTATGCTCATAATTTTGCAGTGGCCAAATGCACAGACTTCTAACTTTACAAAAACTGCATAAATTAATAATACAAAATAAAAATAGTATGATCCAAATTACCTCAAGGCTGAGATACCATGTGCCTAATTTCAGCCCAATTTTCATGGCTGTGTTATCTGGGCCTGCATATTTATAATGGAATTATTGACAACCCTTTTTTCATAGGGAGCTCCTCCTGCTTGAAGATCAATATGAATATGGCTGGGCAGATTCAGTATGCAGGAAAACAAAAATCAGCAAAGATTTTGATACGCAGAATAATGTAGAAATGACAACATATTTCTGACTCCGTACAAAAACATGCATTCATCTGCAAATGATTACACTTCTATCTGTGGCAGAATGGCAGTGTGGGGCATATGAATCTCACCTTCAAAAGATATTCTTTCGTTCTACAAAAAAACGCCGGCAAGCACGGGAAACTTCAATCAATGTCTTATATTCGAAAACTATGACACTGTCAAACTGGTGTCATTAAAGCTAACTAACCATATTAAACGAATATTAAAATATAGGTTTCTTTGCATAACATAATGAGTAAAACTGCTTTTAAGTTTTTCCCTATGCTTTGAGGTGTAGGTGGCATTTTCATTCCAAAACTTTGAAGTCAGAACAAAATGTACAGGTAGAGGGTACTAGATCAAATAATAATCAACTTCAAAAAGCATTTTGGCTGTTAGATGTCCCAAGGCTAATTTCCTCTAGACATTTTAAATGTAAATGTCTAAACTCATTTAAAAATTGTAAATTGGTCTAGGTTCAATCAAAAACCATCCTGACACAGAACAGGGAGACTGGGCTAATTGTCATTTGTTTGTCAAATGAATTCCATTTGGAAAGCAATGAAACCTCCAAGCTAATTCTTTTAAGGTGAGCTGGTAGTTGTATTATCAGTTAAATGCAGTAAAATGGATAATCACACGATGATAATGAAAACTGAACCTATGTTAGCACTCAGGCTTAGTCTGCCACAGGGCATATAGTGATGGAACTTAAGTACTGTAATGTTCCACTGGGCACAATGGCACCAAGTCTGCTCTTTAGCCTTACAGACACTTTCTTTGCATTTTAAAAAACTTTATCAAAGCACCGTGGCAATGTAGAAAATGTCAAAGTGAAATGCACTGTAGGCAAATTGAGATTTCATTAAGTTTAAATTTATTGCTTTTGACTGATGTATTACCATGCTTGTTAAGAACCAGTAATTTGGAATATCTGCCTGCCTGGTAAAATAGCTTTGTCTCCTTGCGTAATACTTTATGTGGACTTTGAAAGACCACAGTAATTCAAAAAGAGTGTGGGTTATTTTATTTTTCTAAAGAACAATTTCAAATATTTTCAGGTCCCTGACCTAGTGGATCAATAGATTTCTGCATGTGTCCCAAGTGTGTTGTTGGTGCACTTGGTAGAAAATTACAGAACTAATATGTTATTATTTTGCCTTGGTATAACACTGACAACAGAAACTTAGGAAGCACTTAACAATTCTGTTTGTTCTGTCACTCTCTGATATATTGGAATTAAATGAAAATATCTGGGAGAGATAAGGAATTGAAAAATTGGCCAAGGACTGTGTGCAGATGCATAATTTTCTATATAAATATATATACACACACATAAATTGTATGTCTACATGAGTTTGTGCCTAGATTTATTAACAGACAAAGCAGAGATACATCTGTATCAGGGCAGGCACAGGTATTCTTGGTGTTGCATGGTACAGATGTTATTTAGGTTGCTTCAGCTCTGGCAAAAGCTACATTTAAGAAGTTGACATAAAATCTCTTAATGCACTCTGATGCTTTCTCACCTTCAGAAAAGGATTGAATCAATAGAGAGTAAAAGTAGCAGAATTCCTGACTGATGAGGAAGGTTAGGCCTTCAGGAACAGATTACTGCCCTTGGAGAGGGACCTGGATTGAATTTAGTATATTCTAGATATATTTATTTACACTGGGTGCCAGGGTTTTATGGCAGAAGTGACAAAGTTTGTGAAACGCAGGAATGCATTATCATGTTATCTGGTATCTCAGATGGACAGTCAATATGAACAGACTGCAGACACACCTGTCCCAGTATCCAGTTCACCAAGTAATGAAATGGAAACAATAAAAGTCTTTGAACAAACAACAGACATTTGAGTCCTTGGGTTTAAACAAGAGGATTGTAGAATTCAAATGGGTTTCCTCTAGGGCTGCCAAGGTAGCCATATCTGTATTGGTGCCAACGCTGAGAGCCACACAACAAAGCTTGACTTGTGTCTGCCCATGTGCTTTTGTCCCACAGAGTATGGATATATGTACTTCTGTGAGGGCTGAGGGAAAGAAAAGAGTTTTTAATAATACTTATTTTATCTACACTTTCAGTGAAACTTCCAGTTGAAACCTGAGGAGAAAGTGATGTCTGGGTTTCTATGAATTTAAACTGCATTTTGTTTTTACTGTTTAAATATTACATTCTGAGGATGTGCAAATTAATTGAATTAAGACACAACTGTTTGTCCCTTGAAAAACTTATCTCTTTCCTCTTATGGGAATAACCTGCACCCCTCCACACCAAAGTTCATTTTCCTTCAAACACTCTCTGCAGGGTCAGATTTACTGAGGCAGGACATGGCTGCATCTGCAGAACCTTAGCACAAATCCACCTAAGGGAGATTTTCAGCAGGGGTGTTGGCCCCTCTTTCCAGTGGAACCCCCAAAATCTTTCTTTTTGTACTCCTCCAGGGATATTTTGCCAAGGGAATCCTCTGTCACCAGTCCAGGCTGAGCAAAGGACTCCCAGAGCCAGAAGAGATCCACGTGCACCACAAAGTCCTGAAAGAAAAGAAATCCCACCAAAGCTGGATCCAAATTTCCAACCCTAGGTAAAAATAAAGCTTTCTAGTTTTGTTTGTGCACGTTGTACAAAAGCTACACCAACTCTTGACTGGAAGGGTGCAAAGTAGGAGCTGAGGTAAAGCTTTTTATTTGATAAAACATCTGGGTTTTTGCTTTAAGACACACACCAGCCTGTCTCTTTGAAGTCCAGAGGAGCTATGCAAGTCTACACTTGAGGGCAGAATTTGGCCCAATGTGATAACACAGGAGCCTGCAATTGGAAAAGGAGTGTGTTTATTGCATTTTAAAGGTTTTGGGGGTTAACTCAAATTAGCCAGGAAGAACTAGTGCCTCTGCATAATTCTCCCTCTCAACACACACTTCAGAACACTGTAAGAATTACAATTAAACTCCACCTTTCTTCTAAGGCATTGGACAAAATTTGCATTTTGGAGTAAGCCACTAGCTGGAGCTAAAGACCTGTAGAGCAAGTTCAGAGGGAAAAAATAAAAGGGAAAAAAAGGGGGGAAATCCACAAACCTGAGGAGAAATCCAGACTTTTTAAGGCAGGCCTGGAACAGGTTTTTAAATGAGTTGTGAGCACTGTCATCTGTTAGAAGGACAGAATGATCAGCCTAAAAATAATAAAAACATCCATATTCCTGAGCTGATGGCTAGCTGAACTAAACTGTGCAAAGTCTGGTATTTAACAGAAGAACAAATCAAAACAAACATATTGAGCTTTTAAAAGCACCCAAAGGAGCAGTGAAGCAATGAAAGCTAAGAAAATCTCGGGGCTGAAGGAATTAAAGGCAGAAATTTTCACTTAACTTGTTTGGAATTGAGAAGGAGCTACCTAGATATACAGAAAGCATCTAGCAAACTCTCTCACCTATTTGCTTTTAATTATTGATATTGCAAAGGTTCTTTAATGCATAATTGTTTAAACATCATCCCGAAAGATGCTTTCATGGGAGCAGAAGGAAAGGTCTTGTTTTGTAGATAAAGATCAATTTATCTTTGGCAATCAGATACAATATATCAGGTGGGAACTGAGCACTCCCTGGTTTTGAAGGGTCAGTGTGAGACAGGGAAGCACAAAGAATATTCTGCACATTCCCCTGGCTCAGTGGCAAACACACACAGGATTTGATCTTCCCATGTAAATTGTGGCTCTGAGATGACTTCAGTGAAAATACGAATCGCTCTGAGTCATACAGCTGGAAGAAATGTAATTCAATCTCTCAAAACTTCTCAAAACATCACCAAATAAATGCCTAATGTGCTAAATGGGATTAAAAGGGCCAGCTTTCCCTGCAGGCTTCCACAGAGGAAAACCAGGAGCAAAATGCTGCTAGGGAGACAGTAAACATTTCTCAAGTTTGTGTTTGTGCCTCCTGTCCCCTCAGCTGCAGCAGACTCGGGGCTGGCAGGAGGGGTGGCACACCTGGGGTAAGGATGTGTGTGCATAAATTCAGTGTTCCCACAAGGGTTACACGTGTCATGCTAATATCGTGCTGCCCTTGCCATGATTCAACAAAACACTGAAATGTGAATGCAGATTTAAACACTTGCTGAAGAGCTCTCCTGGAGCTGCCTGATAACCACTTCTGAGTCTCGAGCTCGCTGTTGAATATGTGGCTCAGTTTCTGTATGGAGGCATTTGTTTTCCACAGCAAATTTAGCAAATTTTCACAGCTTCCAGAGGGTCACATACGCATGCTGGACATGGCTGGGGTAATTTCACCATTTGGATGATTTTCCTAATTGAAGTCCTGCTCTTTGGAGCCAGTTTGCCCGGGCAGGACCCACACCAGCAGCCAGGCAGCTCCCAGGTTTCAGCAGCAGCTGGGAAGGCACCCTGCTCTCTGGGCAGTGGTGGGATGTTGCTTTGAAGCAGTGTGGATGACAGACTATAACCATCCATCTGCTTATTACACTGAATGTGACAGATTCCTTCATAATTTTAACATACAGCTTAATATTTTTAATATGTACTCCCTCTTTACTCACAGGACTAAGTGCATTACACATGGATAGTTATTATACCTTGAACTAGACCTTTTGTTTCATTCTTCAAATTTAAACAGAGCTACTTTCACATGTGAACATGAGACTTTCTTTCCTGACTCAGGATAAGATTTTTTTTTAAAAGCAATTTCCACTCAACTACTTTCCCAAACCAATAGCCTGCAGACATAGTAAACAGCTACATTTTCTCAACAATACCACAGTTCTGACCATTTCTCCTTTTCTTTGAATTGTACAAAAAAAACCTTTGAGTTAACACCACCTTCAGAACTCCTTTACAACTTTATGCCAAGTGTATTTATATTCTGCTCCATAGGATTCACAGAGAAATCATGTTGTTTCAGTGCTCCAGGCAGCATTGCAAATAAAGCTTTTATATCGATACACATAATGATTTAGAAAAGTTTCCTTCTGGGTCAATTTGTGGTGTCTTTAAGTTCTGAAAATTAAGACAGAGAAAGACATAAAAAACACAAGGAATTCTACTATATTCTACTTCAGTGTTTGAAAAAATCAGCCAGGAAAAAGTACAGTTTTCCTGAAGTGGTGACTGCTTTTATTCCATTGCACACACACTTTGAAAAGTCCTGCATCAACCTAAACACAGGAATACCTTTTTATACATCTAGATAGTGAAAGGACAGGGGGGAATGGTTGTAAACTTAAAGAGGAGAGATTTAGATTAGATGTAAGAAATTCTCTGCTCAGAGGGTGGTGAGGCACTGGCACAGGTTGCCCAGAGAAGCTGTGGACCTGGAAAATGTTGCTGTAGAGTTGGGAGTGGTGAAATACAGCAACAGGAACACACCCCTGGAAGTGTTCAAGGACACGTTGGATGGGGCCCTGAGCAACCTGCTCTAGTGGGTGACATCTCTGCCATGGCAGGAGCTGGAACCAGATGGTGTTTGAGGTCCCTTCCAACCCAGACCATTCTATGGTTCTGTGAATTTAGAATGGAGCAGGGCAGTTTACTCAAGGCCCAAACCTTTTCTAGTGATGAGATTTAAAGAGCTGAGAAATTTCCAGAGGAGGTAAACTGAGAGGAAGGAGCCTTGGCTGCAAATCCAAGGAAAACACAGTCTCCATTTCCCTATGGCACCCTGTGCACCCCAGCATGAATTCAGAGTCTGTGGCACATCTGATCCTATCTCTAAATCGTGTCATCCCCTTGAGAGGAGAGGAGCAGCCCCTTTTAGCTGTCCCCTTTCAAATCCTGTCAAACTGATACCACTGCCCCGCGACTTTTGGGAGCATGGGTGGGAGATGACAACAGAAAAACAGAGCTGTGCTGCACAGAGGAGCAACCCAGGGTGCGAGAGGAGCAGAGATGCGCTTGTCTGGGAGAGGAGAAGCAGCAGGGGAAGGGCTCAGAGGCTCCAGGGGCAGGCAGCGCATCTCTGCCGGTGACTCCGGGCACCCGCAGGAAATCGCACCTGTGGCACAAAGACATCGGAGTCATTTACACAGCCCCGGCAGCGGCGAGAAATGGCTCCTCCTGGAGTCAGACACTTGGGAGCAGATAAAGCCCCTAAAGAATGCTTCTTTTCTCCCTAGGAGATTAATGTAGATGTGAACGCATTAGCGCTGTTTAAGGGAGAGTATTCTCTTTGACAGATAACTGGGATTGGGAATATTAGATTACCAAATAATGGACCTTTTAAATTCTGTCATCATTACTTATCAGGTACATTAGTTTAAAACCTGCAATTTTGAACTTAGCATTATTGAGCTTTTGAAAGATTAAATTACGGAGCTTTTGTTTGTGAATGGCTCTGTGAAATTTCCTGAAAAGGATAGTCCTCGTCCTTCATTGTGTCAATGTGAATGCCAAATAACATACTTTATTGATATTTACAGACATACAAATGATAGTACTAATGCACCTTAATGTCTGTCTCCCCGAGTGAAAAGCCAGAGCTCTGTTAGATAATATGGTGCACTGTATCTCTTTTGTAAACCTGTTTGGAAGAGTTAGTGTTTACCCTCCCCTCCCCTTCCTGAAAACCTCATTTGCACAAGTAGCCTCTCATGGGCAGGATTGCAGTACAGACAAACTCTAAGGGTCACTTTCTTTTACTCATTAGACGGACCAAAAAATACAAAAGTTACAGCCACAGCTTGCATGTATGGGTTGGCTGGAGAGCCATGTCCAATAGGTTAAAAATTAGATAAATATTAGATGAGCACATCCACAACTGTGTTAGCTAGGGAGGGTAAACCCCATATTCATCAGGTGATGAGTCTCAGTCAAGGGTTTAGGAGCAAAATTCCCTTCTGGACTGCTAAATCTGCCATCTGAGGGGGTTCAGGAACAGGGTGATCCAGCAGGATCTGCTCCAGCAGCTGGGAACTCGGCTGCCCTGGTGACACAGGCACCACCTGTGCCCTGGACGTGGCAATCTGTGACCTGCCCCTTCCACCCACGGAATTGTGAGACTGAGCCTCCAAGGCAGGTTTTTCAAAGCTGAACAAGGAAATCAATCTCACAAATCCCGTAGACATGGCATGCAAATTGGGTGTTTTCTTTATACCAATACTTTTGGAAACTCACGCTGAGTTTCTCAGAGTTGTTTGGGGAGAGCAAGACTTTTTATTTGTCAAACTTTTCCAGCTTTTTAAGAAGTCAATAGAGTAGCGAGCCAAAAAATATGAAGAATGATAAGCTACTGCCATGAAATGCAAAAGGAATGTTTGTGAGAATGTATGTTTGTTTAATGAGTTAGGTTCAAATTATGCTCATAGAACCAAATCAGAGAAAAAGAAAAGATATCCAGGAAATATCCCTGACACTCCATTAGACCCCAAATGTAGGTACCGCCTCTGCCTAAACAACTCTAAACACTTGGAAACAGTTTCAAATATATTTTGTTTTGCTTCTCAGTCTTTATGTGTTTTTTTCTTTTTCTTTTTTTTTTTTTGTGTTTTTTTTTTTTTTTTTTTTTTTTTTTTTTTTTTTTAATTTACCACATTTTTTCATGCCTCTGAGATAAAACCTGTTCTATTTGGGAGCCAGACTTCAAATAGATGAATGTTCTGTAAATGTTAAAAGAAAGAAAATTATTTCAAAAACAAAGTCTCTTCTTCTGAATGATGCTTTTTTTCCTTTTTCTCCCCCATAAATGAAATATACTCTCAATTAAGATGGAAAAAACCTGGACAACTATTCAACTCATCAATTCAGCCAACAGTGAGGAGCAAACTAGCTACAATATTAATGAGTTGTTCTTCAGGTCAAGCTTAAAATTTGTATGTTTTTGTACGTTCTTCCAAATCCTTGTATGTTCTTGGGGGTCTTTGCCACAGAAGTTTCATTTTGTTTTGTTATACTTGGATACTTGTAAGACTTGCAAAATGTCACATATTCATCCAAAAAAGGCAACCAAGTTACTCATCAAAAATCAGTTTCATTCTCTCCTCAAAATGGTATTTCTCTTGTCTGCACTCACTGAGAGAGAGAAAGATCAAGATAATTTACTTCTACTTATTTTTAATTTGGAGAAAATTTGTTGAATCTCACCTGAATTACTCTAGGCATAATTCATGGCACATAACAATGACATTATTTCCTACAGATTTAAATTCTCTTTGCTATTTCTTTGACTTCTAAATCACTGAGTGTACATTTTTCTGTACTGCTACATTTTGAAATGCACCTTCCACCTTCCAGAGGAAAGTGTCCCTGCTTGTGACAGGGGTAGGAACTGGATGATCTTTAAGGTCTCTTCCAACCAAAACCAGTCAATGATCCGATGGAAAGACAATAAGGATGTGCAATCATAGGAAAATACCATCAATACAAAATGAGTATAATGATTTCCCAGCCCAAAATTAACAAAGCTATGGATAAGAACACTAGAATATGAGTTTGGAGATATGAGAGCATCTTCTTTCTGTGTGACATGAGGGTTTTTGTGTAAAATGAAACAAGTCAGTATGCCTCACTCCAGCCAAGGCTAACATCTGCTTTTGTATTTGGGGAGTAACGTGACTCAGAGACCCACAAATGCTTTCTTTTGCCTGTACAAGCTCTTTTCATTATGCTAAAAGCTCATTACCATTTTAATTTTTATATCATGATTCTCATTAACTGCTACTTAAAAAAAAAAAAAAAAAAAAAGCTTAAGGTTTGAGCTGTGTGTAGTGCTGGAGAGCTTGCACGAGCACCAAAACTTTTTCCCCACAGTGCTTGGGAAAGCACTCAATGGCTCAGCAGATCCTGGGCAATCCAGAGCCCCAAGATAAGGGTGGTAAAACTGCTGCCTCCTTGAGCTTTGTTCAGGAGGGTTTTTGCACCTTATTTGAAAGGCGTGGTTAGAAATGGATGCTAAGATCCAAAGGAAGGTTTTAGGATTTTGGGAGATATGGTTTGGGGATGATTATCATGGTGCTTGGCCTACAGCTGGAATCAATGGTCTGGAAAGTTCCTTCCAGCTCTGACAGTCCTGTGATTCTGTGATCACCTTCTTGGATCCAGCTTTCTTTGGTGTCCTCCTCAGAGGGACAAGGTCTCTGGCCCATAGGTGGCGAATGCAAAACAGCTTGAAATTAAACTTTTTCTGTTCAAAGATGAGTGGGAATATATTCAAACTGCTTGACATGATCTTACTCAAATTTACAAAAGCCTGTTTAAAGAGCACATCATACTCCTACCATCCCAGAGCATTTTTTAAGCATTTCAAGCCATATTCTATGGACATGTACAACATCACAAACACCTACTGCCACTCATACAGGCTATGTGATATGAACATCTCCTACCCTGTGGAATTTCAGAGCACTCCAGTGAAAATGATGGGAAAGTGAGGAAATCCAGCTTTTCATTGCTGTCCCTCCTTCAGCCTCCTCTCTTCTGCTCCTACAAATCTTTACATACTTTGCATGTACAATCTGCAATCTTTACATTCATACATGAATGGATGAAATGAAGTTTTTAACCTGAGGTCAGCTGCACACTGGCCTTGCAATGCCCAGCAGGAAAAGCCTTTGGGCACCTCACAGGAACAGTACTGGCACCAGAGTTATGTGCATTAGGCACTGGCACTGTTATTTATTTATTAAAAAAAGAGCCTTTCAGAAAATGACCAACAAACCACTTCAGTTTAGGGCACAGAACAGAAAGATTACATGCTAATGGCAACAGCCAGGAAAGAAACATGATAGGCAGGGACAGAGAAGGGTAAACAAGGGAGACAGAATTTGGAAATGGCAAAGATGCAAGCAAATATTTGTGCAGGCTAGCTAATGTCAGCCTACCTCCAGAGTGCCAGGGGGCTGTGGCCCTCAAGAAGGACCCTCAGCTCCCTCCTGTCTGTCTCTCAAGGGGAACAGGATTACCCAGCTAGAAAATGCCCCAGCACTTTGGGGAAGAGGAGATATTCCTCAGACATACACTTGAGAGTGGAATTCTCACAGAGATACCTGAGACACTTTGTGAAGCACAAAACCTCAGAAGCATGGCTGCAAGGTGCAGGGGCAGGCAAAGCCCCCGTGGGGGATTCTGAGGGAGCAGAAATGCTGCCACATGTCCCTTGAAGTGTTTGCATTTTGTTAGATGCAGAACTAAAATCCAGCTAAACAGAAATATTCCACTTGAAAAAATAAAGCTTAAATAAGCTCAATGCCCAAATGCCTGCGTTTAAAGCTCAGGTAGATTTGAAGTCAAGAACAGAGCAAACTTTATTGGGAGACAAGATGCAAATTAGAGAGTCTAATCTCTGTGCAGTGATCAGAACACTCACTTTATCAGGTTTCCATCTGTCATCTGAGCTGCAAGTTTACAGGCAATGTACTGTCTGTCCTGAAATCTACATCTCTGATAAGGCATTCAGCTTTCTGTACTGGAGAGTCTCCTCCACACAGATAACCAGTCTTTTATTTGGGGAGAAAGGTAAGGGAATTTATTCACAAACATACTGGAAAACTGACAACTTTTCTGTCTGTTTTCACTTCTAAAAGAATATTGCAATTTCAAAGTTTTCTCCTGGAATGAGAATAAAATTTCCAAGCTCAGGAAAAATATTTAGAATAAACAGTTTTGGGTTTTTTTTTCAGGTGATGATAAAGAGTCAATGGAACTAAATGGAATTTAAAGGGCTATTAGATTAATATTTTTTTCTGAATAGTTTTCCTATAAGTTATTTTTCTAGTAGATCACAAAACTCTCTGTTAAAGATTCGAAAATATTATTACACAAAAAAATTTGAAGCATAGTGCTAGGGTGCCATACTGGACAGAAGTCTCTGTGGTGAATGTTGAGGAAGCAGAAATGTTGACATTTCTGAGTACTGAACACTGTTCATATAGGGAGTTTCAAAAGCCTTTCCTCATTTTATGTGAGATCGAATTTCAACCTAAAAATTGTTCTATGCTTGCAATAAAGCTCCAGGAGCAGCAAATCTGAAACCAGTCTGTAAATGAGATATCCCATAGATAGGGGAAAGGCAGAAGTGTTTGAATCAAACCTATCCAGCCCCTAAAGTCAGCTGTGCATGGAATCCTTTATGGCTGTCAGGTAAGGCTGGCCACAGACAATTTGGGTATTATTATAACATAGAAATCTGTAAAATTTACAGACCTTTTTATTCATGCTCATTTGTTTTTGCAAAAGGAAATAAACACTTCTGAGACACAGACCCTCTGTGAGCAGCCCCCTGATAACAAATCTGAACCACTTCTAAATAAATCTATTGCTGCTCTTTGTCCACGTATAAAACATGATTAAAACAAAAAAGTAGAAAACCAGAGGACCAAAAACTTGCATAAAACTCATAAGCCCTTTGTGCAACAGGTGTTAAATCTAGATGCAATGTGCATTATGTTTCCACCTGGGCTCATCTTGTTCTGGCCAAAACAATATCCTCTGCAGGTGTGCAGGAGAAGCAGGAATGTAACAGTGCCTTGGAGAGAGGGGAGGAAGCAGCAGCTTTGGCTGAGCCTTTCACATCAAGGGTGCACTCAAGGAACTTTGAGCTGCTCAGCAGAGGATGAGCAGGTCTGTGTGAAGAAATCTGTGTGTGCAGAAACACGTGCAGATGTGGGCACCAAGAAAAACCTTTTGGCAGAAACATTTCCCTGAGTACTTCTGCTGACCCAGCTGGAAATGGCAGCACATGCCAGTAGCAATATTTCCTGGGATTAATAAAAGAAGGATCAATTAGACAAACATAGTCTTTCATATTTATCATAATCACCATATTTATGAGCTGATTCTGACATTTCTTTTTCTTTCCACTTTTCTTCTTTCTGCTGCAGAAGTAGCTGGAGAATGCTGATGAGATATGCATGACAGTAATTCAATCCTTAGCTGCACCCAGTGCATAAAGTTCAAACACAAATGAGAGGGTTTTGGATAGAGAAGTAACAAATTTCACTGGTGATCCTGGTTTCTCAGATTCTGTGAAGCACCAGGTCCACCAGTAAAATGTTGGTTGCTTCATGAATACCTGATATTTCTTCCTCATCAGTTCAAAATTTGTTAAAGCTTGAGTGAGATCCTGGAAGATTTTGCATAGACCTTCTGCATTATTTTCTGCATAAGAAATGTTTAATTTACATCCCTCTCATTCAGCTGTGAGAGATTCTCAGCAACATCTCTCCACAGTGACCTGCATCACTTCTCTGCAGCTATTTGGAAGCTAGAGCATCCAAGCCAGGGGAAGAGATACACTTTGAGCATTTGCAAGACTTTGTTATTCAAAACACAGTTTGAAAATGGCTGTAGGAATTTAATTAGAAACTTCCATTAGGAGATTAGATGACTAGAACAAAGAAAACCAGTGAAAAGGCTTCTTATTAAAACCAGTAGCACTGCAGAATATTGATAATATAACAAAGGAATGAGTGGATATGCATAGCAAATTATTAAAGGTTACAGATAAATGGCCAAAATTTGCTTAGTTCCTGGTTGTCCTGGCATATACAGAAGTCACTGAGAGGAGATGACACGTGGTCCCTGCCCCTGCAGAACACAGTGGCTGAGGTAGCCAGAGGAATCAGAGCACAAGGCTCGGCAGTGCTGTGCAATTACTTGTTTGCATCTTTCCAGCTCTAGTGCACAAGTGAAGCATGAACAAACACACACAAGTCCACAGGCTGCAGCACGAATTCAAGCCACAGAGATTAGTAAATGTAAACTCCTCTGATAAAGAATCATGCCTGGAAGAAGTTGAGTCTATGCCTGGAAAAGGACTGGAGCAAGAAGAGGCTCACAGTTCTGGAACCCCTCAATGCCCTCAATGGCAGCTCAGGTGAGCTTAAACCCTAGAAACTGCTGCCCAGAAAAGTGTCTGAGCAGATTCCCTGGGCAGAGAATAAGAAAAAAAGACATTGAAAGATTTAAGATCAAACTTGAACATAATTTGATTAGGTTCATCTTTCTGGAATGTAGATGAGTTGTTGCCATTTGTGATCAGTACTTAGAATGTTCTCACTCAAAACAGTCCCACTGTTTCCATCCAAGAGTGGCTCACATTTTCAGTAACTATCCAACCCCAAATTCTTATGGTTCTATCCTCTACAACCATCTGATCTGTGCCTAGTTTTATAATTTCTATAACTAGAAGCGCAGCCTCACTCAAATCAATCTTTCTGATGCAGTCTGGACCTCTTTTGAATCTGCACTGCAAATTTTCAAGACTCAGCCAAGAGCAGTCAGTGGATTTGCAGTATGTGGGAACAAGTTGAGGCTCAGAGCACCTTCTTTTTCACATCAGAAGTGCTGGATTTCCCCAGACATCAGGGATGACACTGGTGGTTATTCCTACACAACCTTGCAATCCTGAGCTTGCCCAGGGCTCCTCAGCCAGCTGAGCACCGTGTGGATGTAGATGCTTTGTTGTCAGTGTCTGAGTTAGGTCATGCAGAGTCAGATCAGATCTCTTTGCATGATACTTCAGAAAACATTGAATGATGAATTGTAATTAAAAAAAACCACCTTTCTTACCAATGATATACAGAGTTCATTTATATGAATACAGAAAAAGATGCCATTATTGACGGAGAAAGAATCCTTAAATAATCGAGATAAAATCTGTCCATGAGCAGCACTCAGCCTTGCCTCAACCAAAGATCCTCCCATGTTTTCCACATTCCAGTGGGCTCCAGTGAGCCAACACCAACTGCCTTGTGCCTCGTTGCACTGCTGTGAAAGATCCTTTTTAATGAGAATAATTTGCCTTCCTACCTCCCTGCCCAGGTGGAAGTCAAAGCAGTGCAGGTAGCAGCTGCCCATGGCAATATTTGGACATTTTTTTGCTATAAAAAAAGGGGAGAAAACCAATAAATTAGCACACCAAAATTTGCACAGACAAGTTTCCTCTTCGTTAATACAGTACAGCACCTTAGTGGTTGCCAGTCACTAAAAGGTTAATAAATTTGAATATTTCCAAGAAAAAGTAAGGGTATTATGAGATGAACAGATAGCTAGATGGATGACTGTAAAATACTAGAAAATTGCTGATTGCTTTGCTAAAGGGCAGAGGCAAATTACAATCATTGTCTTTTGTTCTTGTGAACCCAAGGCATTTTTTTTTTATTATTTTTTTTTCAGTCAAGTTATTTTAAAATGAACCATACAAGAAACTGAGAAGTCCTAGGAAAAAGTGAATATAGCCCAGGATATTTAAATGGGTCATGAAGCCAACCTGGAGCAATACTGAAATACCCCAACATGTTTGCACATTTCAGAGGCTTCATGCAGTTTGGAAAAGGCAAAAATACATTCAAATGTCATTGTAACAGTACTAAAGTACTGTTAAGGTCAATGTTATGGAAATACAAACTTCTTCCCCTTTGAACATAGAGAGGAAATTTTACAGCTACTGCAATACAAAATCTCATCTAATTTAGTAGTCCAAAAATTTAAAAATAATTTCTTCTGTAGTACTTGCTGATGAAACTAGATGGGCTTACCTGCTCAGGAAAGCAAGAACTAAGGAGGAGAAGCATGTGATGGTGGCAGAACAGCTCTGAAACAGACCTTGCTTGGTACTTACAACTTTTCCATAATAATTATTACAACTCTACTGAAACAAACCAATCCCCTCAAACCCAAACATCACAAGTCCTCCACTTTTTCAAAAGCCTCTGATGATTCCTGGTTATACTGTGACTATTTCTTTCAGAAACTCAGAGGAAGAGACAAAATTTCTGTCTGAAGAAAAATTAACCCATCTTCATTCTTTGAGGTTTTTACACAGCATGAGTACAGCTGCCTTAGCAGGATTCCCACAGGAGCTGGTAACTTCTCACCCAGCAGCAATATGGACTAGAACGTTTTTTTATTTGAGTGAATCCTTGTTTTGCCATGAAGAATGGCTGAACCACTGATGGCAATGATTTCAGGGAAGAGTACAATAATAGCTGGGAGCACCACCCCACTCTGGCCATGGCTGAGGGCTCCCTTGAATCAAAGCTCAGTAGAGGAAGGCTTTGGTCTCCTTAAACCCCTGCTCTGGCAGCAGCCTGGTGACAGCACTGGGGACAGCAGTGCAGCAGCCCAGGAAGGCTCTCCTGGCACATTCCCAGTCAAGCTGAGGAGCCTGGCAGCCTTTTCCAGAGCCAAGGGGTCACCCTGAAGGCAGCTGGGACCTTTGGAAGTCAGCAGCCTCGGGAGACCCTTGGCCCCCTTCTTTAGGCAACAGTTCCTTCAAATTTCACTCAAAATAACTCTACTATTCCCCCAACCACACAATATCTACTTCAAACTTATGTTTATATGGTAATATTTAAATTATAAAGCACTAGCCTTTCACCTTTAGGTTCCTGGCTGGATTCAAACATTCTTCCTATGGGAAATGAGTTTGGTGGCCTAAGTGGAGTCTTGAGTAGACAAAAGTCCTTATCTCTAAACTCCAAACATAATTCAGCACAACATTTCATGATTGGAATTCCCTGCTCAGGAAAAGACAAGGAATGAGCTTGTGTCAAAAGTAAATTACCTAAGTAATCAAATCAATATTGAACTTAAAGTGGAAATATCAAAATTATCAGGTGGTGCTGTGGAGGCTACAAAATTGCTGTTTAACACAATGTTTTCCAGCTATATTCAAAATGAGAAAGGTCATTTAGAGCAGATAAACTACAAAAAATGAGGTCAAAGCTGCAAAGAAGCATTAGCTGAGAACCTTAATAAATTAAAAAATTTCCTTGAATAGCACCTTATCTCCCCTGGAAGGATGCATCCAGTCTGGAGCTGTGTATCTTCCCTCCTCACGAGTATGAGGCAAAGAACCACGATCTGCATCTCAGATACATTGGAAGATGGCTGAGCATGGGGTAGAAATACCATTTAGAGGTGAGTCCTTACACAAATCTGATGAGTTTGAAATTGGACATTGCATATTGTGGCAAAATACCTACAGATGAACTCTTGAAACTTTACGTTAAAAGAAATTCAAGAAAATGAAAATAAGTACAGTTCATTTCTCAAGCTGGAGGGGATAAAAAGATGTAACAGGCAATGAACCTTTACATTTGATGATGAAAAAAGCAAAACTAAGTAGCTCTTAGCAATGTTGTGGTCCTTGAAGCACCTCGTGGTCAAGTTCACATGGCATCAGATATCCACTTCATCCCTGCATGTTTGCGTTACAGTATCTACCCTTAACTCCCCACAAAATGGATGACAGTTTCATTACAGAACAGCATCACTTGTCAAACTTTGAATTACTGATCATAAAAATATCAGTTATTCTTTGAAGGATTGTTTGAGCACTCTTTTTTTTTTTTTTATCAGCATTACTGTTTAGTGCAACGTACACAAGGGGTTGAGTGGGGGAGCGATGGTGGGAAGAAATCAAACCTGGCTGAAGAGCTAAGAGTTTGCAATACCCTACCCATACAAACAAGCTTCTATCGCAGTTATAGACAGCAGAAATAAAAGGGAGCTTTTTGGCTCACAGCTATAAAAAAAAAATTATCATAGTGATGAAGTTCCTCAGCCATCAACAGAGCTGTGATAACGCTGTTTGATGATGATTTTCCCATGAATGTTAAACAGCCGCCACTGCGGAGGAAAAGGAGCTTATCTGCACCTAATACTGATCTCTAATTCCTGCCCTTCTTGAACCATCCATTTTCTAACAGCATTAACTGGCAAATTTACATCCCATCTTAATGCTGCTAAAGAGGACAGGAGATGAAGAGTAAATGACAGCAGTGTAATGAGGATGGCTTTTTTCTCCTTTCTCTTTAATGGCTGAAGATTTACACAATTGTCTGTAAGCTTATATAGAGAGCTTACCTGAACCTTTTGCCAGCATGGATTCAACTTACAGGAGCTTTTGTTAACTAAATACACATAAATATTTTTAAGGAGGTTTAATATTGTGACTTCAAAGAAAGCTAAAAGACAGGATGAGAAAAAATATTTTTTTAGCATTTTGATTATGGATAAAATTTGCTAATATTTCTTTCTTAAGCAGATGCAGTCGTATTTACAAAAATACAAAAATCAGATCCTAATAATTTTTTTTTTCCACTAAAAAAAATACTTGTCTTTTTTTCTGTCAGTCAGAAGACGAAATTTTTTTCCAGTTCCAGAATTTTAGTGAAGAATTATCTGCAGAACTCAGAAATCAATGGTTATCCAAATACATTATGTAGAGCTGTGTTTCACATGTCACCCACAATATGGATTGCTTTCTGATCATGGCGCTGCCTTCGGAGTAGAAGCATGGCAGAGAGCAGAGCAAGGAGGGAATATTCCAAATACAGGAAACCACAGCAACAACACTTGGCCACAATTCAGCCAAAGTGTTTTTATCACAGATCCAGATGATAATTTCACTGGAAATGAGAACCGGTTCAAGATGTGTTGCTGATATTCAAAAGGCTCTTGGTCTGACTCTGATACAAAAGACTAAATTTAATTAGCAAGAATTTTGTTTAAAGATAGCATTTTTTTCCCCCTATGCTTAATTTGTTTCATATATACTATTTCTCCAGGGTGTGTAAGGAAGATGGGAGTTGAAAGGGAGAATAGAAAATATTGTTTAGAAATGCAAGGGTGGAGGCTTCCAATCTCACTTCATGAGTATAACCCAGCACAGCAAAGGTGCATGAAAGAAATGCAAAATGGGGACACTGCTATTTTTCAAAGACTTTTGTTATAATCTATTCAATTTAATCTCCAGAAATTTCAGTATTTGTTTAATACACAGTGCCACAATTTCCATGTCAGGCATGTTTCAAGTATTTAACACAAGGTAAATATACATCTGTCCACATATGCATGGATATACACACATACACACATGGAAGTTTAATATTCCACCAAGTGTACATGACCAAAAAACCACAAATCATGATTAAAAATTCAAAATTAATTTTTATTCTTCTGTCAGTAATA
The DNA here is from genome assembly GCA_013397245.1 of Thryothorus ludovicianus. NCBI lineage: Eukaryota > Metazoa > Chordata > Aves > Passeriformes > Certhiidae > Thryothorus > Thryothorus ludovicianus. The sequence continues at coordinate 561,976 of VZTB01014367.1, forward strand.
TAGGAAACCTGTGAATGTACCTTGAGAAGAGCACCTCAGCAGTGCCCTGTGTGCTGCCATACACCTGTCCTACCTGTTCTGATGGAAATTCAGGAGCCCTGAAGCATTGCTGTGCTGGAAATGGGAGCAGAGAGCAGCCCCAGGGGCTGTCACTGCAGTGGCTGTGGTGACACTTATTCCTGGAAGCACATGCATCTCAGAATGCAAACTTCCTTTACTTCAGGATATTTGGCAGCTACATTTATAGAGCATTCTCATCTAAGACTCCAGGGCCTAGATTTCCTAAGATGTTTAGGTTTATAAACTGCTTTACTACCTTTGATTACTTTGGCATTTATTTGGAGGACATTGGAATGTGGAAACCAAGACATCCAACACAAAATGCACAGGACTAATTACTGAAAGACATACTTTGTCATCAGCTATAAAAGAGAAATTGTGTGCCTGTTCCTCTACATCAATATCTTGGTTCTAAGAGGCTGGTAAAATAAAGTAAGCTAACTTGTAATCTGCCTTTACTGTCCATAAAAATATAAATAATGTGAGCTTCAAGCCAATCTAGTCAGCCCTCAACCCCAGCAAATGGAACACAGCTTTCTTCTAACCATTTAAAGACACTTTAATTACCTGCAATAAGGAGATCTCAGGGAATGAAATAAAAGTTCTACATACACAGAATAAATAAGAGGTTCATCTGAGGGATTCTGTTTAGTGATCAATCCAGATTTTTTTTCCAAATAATTGAGTTTTAAGTAGCACATTGCCATGGCCCAACACTACTTAGGTTCCAGAATCACTAAATTGTCACTTAGAGGTCTTCACAGAAGAAACAGAGAAACCTGCATTTTGGGATGTACAGATCAAACCCATTTCAGAGGCTGGAAATGTCTGTATAATCCTGTTCTGGTTTAGATTTTCCTTTGAGCATCAGCCAAGCCTTCACTACAGCTGGCTTTTTGGCAGACAGAATTGTCCTGTCACGGACTTGTTCACCTCTTCCAAATTGGACCCAAACAGAACAATTTTCCTCACCTCTCAGATATGAAATAACCACATGCTTTTTATGGAGCTGTCTGCATGACATAACAGTACTCTCCAGGCTGATTTTCCTGGCAGCCCAACCTTCTCCTTGCATAAAACTTCCTGAAAGAACAAGGACACAAAGGAAGAGCCCTAAAATCAGAAGAAAATGAGAACTTAAATACACAGCAGGATATAGATGTGGAGGACACTGGAAAAGATTTAAGGAAAAACAACTGCCATTCATGTTTCACTCTCTCTTCAAGGCTGTAATCATGAAAATATCTCACTTCAGCTGGGTGAGAATTTCTTATAAAATACTGTTTTCAGGAAAAATAGTGCTTTTGTCATAAGAATCAAAATGTTATGATTTTCTTATGAAAACTGAATACATCTGTCAGTCAGGAACTCCCTTTGAAATAATGGGAGGAGGTTTGGGGTTTGCTTTTGTTATAAAATGAAACTGAAACTGATTAATTGAAAACGTCTGAATTATACTTTCCATGAGTCACTGCAGTGTATTGTGAAGAAAAACAGTTTAAATTACACCATAGAAAACATCTGGTGAAACAAACCAAAATGAAACATTTTAACATTTTTATATTATTTATATTATTTATATTAAACTCAGTGTGATATAATGAACCAAGATAGATCAAAACTTTAGCAGAGTAGATATTTCTGTTTACAGCCAGTTCCTCCACCCCCACACACAAACTTAGATCCAGAAATCAAACTGGTTTACAGGTGGCTGGATGGCAAGAATGTGCAATGCCATGTCAGCAAGGCAGTGTTTCCAAAGACCATCCAATTTTCATTTTGCTGCCCACCATAAATAAATAGAACAGTATGAAAGAAAGGAAACTAGAAGCAACAGCACATGTTCACCTGCATTACACATTTGAACTAAGATTAAAAGACAAAATTTTGTCACAAAATTTCAGTGTTTCAGCACGTAGCATCAGAATCACTGTTGGAAATATAGAATGCTAAGTGTACCAAAACCCAATCTTCCTATAAACTGCAGATCCTTTTCTGTGCATCTAACAAGCATTTTAGCATAACAGGACAAAGCAAAAATGCACCTTCGGCTGTACTTTGCAAAATACTTTCTCCTGGGCTTTGATTTTGGAAAAATTAGGGGCAGGGAAATAATGGAGGAAAAAAAAATACAGGCAGAAATTAAGGGTTTTAAAAGCAGACACACCTTCACAACAACTAAACAGAGAAACAAAAATCAGTAAGTGCCATCCAAATTGCTTGAATACATCATGAAGCCCCATATTCTGTTAACAACAAAGCCCAACAGTGAGAGATGGGAAATATGATGTAGCATGACTGCATTTAATCAAGGTGAATCCCTCTCTGATGATTATCAAGTGAGGATAGATTTCTTGCTCCACTCTCTCTACCGTTGTACATGAAGAAAGATACTGAGATAACATCTAAAACCATAATAAGGAAAAGAGATTATTTTAACTGTTGCTTAAGAGATTTCTTTGTACCAGAGTAACAAACAAATTGAAGGCTTTAGAAATCAAAGGGCAATTTAATGTAGCAGTTCCACACAAACACAAAAGGACTAATAAAGAGCTGCCTCCTCTTGTTGCAGGTAATTACAGAACTCTCACTGTTAACAGCATGTCAACAGTGGCTTCTTACTTCCACCATGTCACACCAGCCCTGGGCTCACTGGCTTTACCTTGCAACCTGGACTACAGGCTGGCCAGTTTAGCTTTATTATAGTACCTGATAGAAGAAAAATGCACTGGGAAGAAAACATTCAGCATACCTGCATAAGCAAGGTGTGTTTTTCATTTGTGATGTGGCTGTTTGTGACCTACCACCTATCTGGAATACCAACCCAGGGATCCCTCATGAACTACAATGGTACTATAACAGAAATGGAATTTATTTTGCAGAAAAAAATAAGCTAAACACAGAAGGAACAAGCTGCATCAGGGCCCAGAACAATATGCTTGACTGAAAATCCCTTCTCACATAAAGGCTGTCCTGGAGACTGTCTGAAGGTGTAGCATCTTCAGAACAATGCACAACTGGATTCTGCTGTAGTAAGAAATGTTTCTGACCACAATGAAGGCAGGGAGGGATTTGTAGGTGAGAGATTGCAGTGACTGTTCTGCAGTGCCACAAGTCCCTGCAGGGCATTGCAAGATTTCCCTGCACAATGTGTGTGGTTCACCCCAGGTGCTCGCCCTGATCTTTGTCTCTCTCTCCCTCCCACATCCTGGCTCAGAGATGAGGATGTGGAAACTCAGAAAGTTCAGCTTTGAATTTTCCATCAGCCATTCTAAGGCTGTCCTAGAAACCCTCTGTATCCTCATGAGGCCACACATACTTCCAGTATGGATTTTTTGCCTTATTTTGCAAACCAGTATATTAATTTCAGTTAATGTGACCAGGAAATAGAAGAAAACAGAAGAAAGAGGGAGTCATGCCAAAGTGACTTTATATCCAACCACTCAATATTGGGCATGCAGACTTGGTCAAATAGATGGAAACTGTCAGTCAATTTTTTATACACAAAACCCTCTGTGTTTTGCTCGTAGCTGCAGACCTACATTAATTTTTGTGAATGTGTCAAATTATGAGGCTTATAATGCAATATTGTGGATCCAGCCTCTGCAAAATATCACCAATGGCATTTTTAGTGGTCCAGTTTGAAAACGTGACCCTTAGAGACTTGATGAATAAAATTAGTCAACTCTGTAACTTTAAAATAGCTCTTTTCTAATTAAAGTGTGATGAAGCTTTCAGCCTATCTAGCTAGGGATGCAGAGTGCACGAGCAAACCAATTAGAGATAGTGGCAAAAACAAAATGGTGTCACAAAAAGATTTACCACATCAGTCCCTCCAGTAGCTGTACCATTTCTGCTGATAAAGGTGAAACAACAGCTACTGCTGCAGCTAAGGCTGAAGCTAATGTTAAGCTGACAAATCAACTTTTGGAGTCTTGGGAGATTCAGCAAGAGCTATCAAGAGGCACAAAGGCTACTAATGCTTATGTCATACTTCTCAACTCTCACATTTTACCCAGGAGACGCCAGATTTTTTTGGCTTAAAATTTTTTTGATTTTTGTATTCTCTTGGGCAAAAAATCAAAGAAGCCCATTAATTCAATGAGAATTTCACATATCTCGCTGTTTGATTTTTTTTTTCTTCAAGACTCACACTGTTTGAGGTTGAGAAGTGTGCTCTACTTTGACAATGACACCCTGAAGGATAGCACTGGTAGCAGGATGAACACACAACAAAATCCCTGCTGCTGCCATTCAGGGCAAACATTCAGGACATTTGATGTTTGAATTCAGGTGGAGAGACCATCACACATCAGTGCACTGCCATTGTGGGGAGGCTGTACAGCCAGACCCAAATTCAGGCAGTGTTTAAAGCACCCAGCACAGGGGAGAGCTTGGCCTGACTCCTGTGAGCAAGCACAGCTAGTAATAATCTGTCAAACATTTGCACGCCCTGTGGTAATCTGGTTCACCACTTCTTAGAGGACGTGATTACATGCTTACTTGAACAAATCTCCCTGGCTGTCTAGTGGTGAGCATTAGTAGCAACGGGAGGAAACAAACAGATATGATGCTACAAATAGAAAAAGCAATGATTTTTATGGCAGGCTTTCCTTATGTCATTCCAATCTTTCCAATATCAAAATACTGAGGAGTGAAAACAATCTTTTGCAGAGATTGAAGACCTAGACAAAAGCTAAAAGCAAAGCGAGTGTTAGAGGCTGAAACATCTGGCAAGCAAAGTACTTCTCCTGTTAGGTTCAAATTAGGTTCCAAAACCCGGTACAGGTCCTTTGTGGTCAAAAATACACAGATTTGGGCACCTGAGGGCAGAATTCCTGGACCTTCAGCAAACTGTGTGTCACCAAAATCACCCAGTGTACTCTGTATTATATTCAATGTTATTCCACGTGGCAGAATCTAAGTAGCACAAGATTAGGAAGCAGTACCTAGTTTACATTTACAAGATCTATATCCAGCTTCAAACAAATATATCCTCCTTTGCTTTAGTTCCAGATAATTCTGTAAAGAAAAAGTAAGTGCCTAATATATACATTATTCAGAAATTAAGGTGAACTATAAATTGAAACACAGATGCAAATTTTCAGGAGTCAGTAACCCAGTGTAGTTCACCTATAAAGTTCAGATCTGAAAACTAATTCAAATTGAACACGTGTAGCTCTTCAAAGCCATAGATTTACTTCAAGCTTAGCTGAAACATTATTATTATGAAGAAATAGTAATTAAAAGACTAAGTTAGCCAGAGGAATTGTGAGAAAATGTAAGACAAAGTGTAATTTTAAGATGTAGGTAAATATGGGAGAATGATGTCTAGTTAATTACATGCAGGAGAATAGAAGTAATATGAGTTAGGAGCATGACAGTATTGAAGGTAATAACATCCAGTAATACACCACAGATTATAGGAGATAAGTGAAGAAGAGTAGACTCTTTTCAATGCATTCAGAAAAGGCTACAAGAAAGCAACCAGCACATAGATTCCCACCTATGGATGTGATATGGAAACTGCCTTAGAATACAGCACAGGGATGGTGGCTGAAATTCTGTATAATTCCCACTAAGTTCTTCAGGGAAAGAAGATTTTCTGACTCATTGGATTACCAGTACCTGCAAAACATGGTGAAAACGTCTGCATATTACATAAGAGAATGTAATCATATTGGAGGAGACTTTTGGAACCAGGGAATTGTGTTATGGACCTGGTGTCAGAAGCAGGAACTAGAGGGGAGAGTTACTAAAGTCATAAAAACTCAGAAAAATATTGTAAATACTCCAAATCAATATTCAATTTTCAGTCTGCACAAAGGAGAGGAAAAGCATCAGAATAAATAATATTACGTGTCCAATAAAAACACAGTTCCAATTGACCTAGGCCATTCTGCCTTTATAATGCTGATACCTGTGTTTCTGAATTTGTCTTACTAAAGATGTTCTCTAAACCTGTCATTTTAAGCAGCACGTGCAAAACACAGTCTGTTTTTTCCTGGGGCCAGCTTTTTTTTTTTTTTTTTNNTTTTTTTTTTTTTTTTTTTTTTTTCCCTGGGCCCTGAAAGCACAGCTTTGATACAAATCTACATCTCTGTGTGCCTGCTGCATTAGTGATCATACGCACTGGCCTGTCTGCTGTGTGAGATTATGGGGATACTGCAGGCAGGGGGCAAGGGATCAGCCAGGATGTGTACAAACTTCAAATTGCTGGCTACACCCCTGACTGAAGTCTACATAAATTATGTCCACCACGTTCCCATCATTTATTTCTTTTGTCATTCCTTCAAAGAACTCGGTCATATTCTGTCTGACAGGATTTATTCTTGGTAAAACCATTGCTGATCTTCTTTTAATAACCCTTTCTCCGATAAATACCCAGCGCTTTCATCCCTAATGATTGATTCTCGTATCTTAACTTTCAGCAATATATCTGAGGAGAGCTATTGAAAAGCAAGTTTCATCTGCTGAGGCAAGTTTAAAGATGAACTCAGGTGGCTCTATGCTTAAATGTCTATGTATCTATTTATCATCTGTTAAGGTACAAACAGCTCATCATTACAACAACAACCACTGAAGATGAAAACGATATCCTTCACTCAGTCAATTCTAAAGCAGGAATCAAGTGTCTGGAAATAACAGTTTAACTTTTTTGAACATGAAAAGGAAAAAGCAACCCTTTATCACAGACATTTTTCCTGTCAGAAAACCATTTCCCACCCTTTCCCTCAATACATGCCTGCTACAGCTAACACGTACGTGTGTCTAGTCTATATCAGAATATAGACTCCCAATTTTTATAGATTCAAGATTCAAAAGGCACTGGTTTAACATATTTGCTTGGTGAGACTTAATGACACAACAGCAGGCAATAATTGAGGCTGTTGTATATTCTAGTATTCATATTGAGTTAGCTACTGACAGGTTTATTTCCTTCTGTTTTAAAACCCAGAAAACCCCCCATGGTATCTGCCCTTGCTGATCCAGGTCTGTATGGCTGTGCCCACTCTAGAACTCGAAAATGCAATTCCAGGTCAGCATTTTGTCCCACTATTGCACTGATGAAGAAACTTCAGTTAGTCTGGAACTCAGCTGCTGAAATTTTGACTGACACCATGCATGAAAATCACATTACCCTGGTTGTAAAAAACCTTCTCTGGCTACCTGTAAAGTACAGGATTATGTGTAAAGTCCTAGTTATTAACTTACAAGTCCTTAAATTGACTTGGGTTTGAATACCTCAGAGACATTCTGGAACCATACATCCCCAGTCGTTTTCTTTGGTCTCAGTCAATTGGATTAGTTCTTTTTGGCTGAAGACATTGAGCTACAGGGCATTTTTAGTGTTTGCTCGCTCCTCATGGAATTCATTAACCATGGAGGTCAGACTGGCTGACTCTCTAACATGCTCTAAATCTGAACTTAAGGTACACATTTTCAGATTGCTTATATTAGGGTGTATAAAAGGTACATGATTATCTCTACTAAGTTGCAATAGTTTTTCACATCTGTACATATCCTTGAGTGTCAGTATTTCAGAGCTAGAATTAGTCTTGTCTCAGAGTTATTTTTCCTATGTGTACCACAAGAAAAAACACTTTTTATTAGTGTAACTTTTCCTGATAACTTTGTAATGCAGAGAAAAGACTTGGCAGATGGAAATCTAATGCTTAGACAAGACATTCCTGCTTTTAAAGTCAATTTGACAATATGATCTAGATCAATATTTCCAGGAAGCACAGCAGATGAAATAGAGAACAACTCTCTTTTGAAGTTTTTGAAGTATTTAGTGCAAACATTATGAACATTTGTTTTTAAGATATTTATAACTTTTCCTTTTTCTCATGAGTACACACCCAAAGAGGTTTCTTTGGTTTAGCTGGTCTGCACCACAGTAAATGAGCACTGATCAAACACCGATGTAAATAATTATTAAGACTTGATTGGATCATAATTTTACTGTACTAAGAGGTCTTCTGATGAACTCCTGTGTGGTGTGACACGACTTACATTCCACAGTGCTACTGCAGGTGGACACGTTTTAAATTATGAAAGCATAACAAACTTAAAAGGTTGACAAAGGAGAGTCTAAGGGGATTTGATTTGACCCTTCCCCTGTGTCCTGGGGATAAGTCAACTGGCTGCAGAGAGGATGATGCCATCAAAAGGAGGAGGCATGGATGCAGTTAATCCATGAACGTGCTCTCTATATTGGTGAATCATAGAAAGAACAATTCCCTATCAGCAGTGGATGAATAACTGTGTCTTGGGCTTGCATGCCAACAGTTATGGGTAGATGTCATCACTTTAAAAAAAAAATAAAAGCTGTTTCTACAGACATGCAAGACAGATTGGTGAATTTGCCTGGTTTAAATTAGGCTGAGTGGTTCATGATGGTGTAAGGAGAGGAAAGATATTTTAATAAAACCAGCCAAATCAAACCTTCCCTGCCCAATCGACTTTTCACAGAACAGGTTGACAGGGTATTAAAAGCTGTTCCATTGCATTCTGCATGTGAAAAGGGTGCCTAGCATCTAGATTTAATAGAGCCCTAAATAGCTATAGATAATTTATTCTAGTTATAGCTTTAAGTTCTGTTTTTCAGAGAATATGAGTCTTACAAAAATGGTTTTCATGCAAATCAAAACCAGCTGAAAGCTTGCCAAGGCCAAGATGTAATTTAAGATGGCATTTAAGCTGCTCTGTCTTTTCTGTCTCTAGAGATATCATCATAAAATAAAAGAATTCATCAGGTAATGTTTTCTTCATTATTCAACTGCACAATTCTGAAGTGAAAAAGTTAATTAGACATACAGTGCTGTCGACACATAGTTTATTAGGAGATTCTGATTAATTAGCTATGGTAAAGGGTTTTTATATAGTCATAATTAATTTATATTTCAAGAAAAAAGGCAAACAGACAGTACACAGATTTTAGTATTTCTTCCCTCTGACAAATTTATCACTGTAATTCTGAAGTTCTGTTGAACCTACTGCCATTCATTGTTACTTTATAAAGCAGGAAACAGACATCTAAGAGTACAACTTCCCTGGGAGTCAGCTTAACACTCTCACACTGTTGTGAAAAACCATTTTTTCTCTGCTAAACTAGCAAATGAAACCACTGTGAACTGCTCACCAAGACACATCTTGATTTGGAATACACTGAACCAGCAATGCAAGATTTTGATGTAACAGAAGTGGCCTTCTGAATTTTCATATTTCCTTCTATGCAACTGACCTGATTTAAAGTAGGACTGAGGTAAAAAGCTGATTATTCCATATTGCTTTGATTTTACATATTGAGTATTATATACCAGTTAGACTTTCTCTCTTAATCTATTGTCATGTTAGCTCCAGACTCGTGCTCACACTCAAGCCCAAACACCCCTGACAGACCTCACAAGAGTTATACATTAATTTATGTTTTGGCCAACACTGGAATGAGTCAACTGGTGCAGCAGGCAAAGAGAAAGATGAGATAAACTCAAGAAAATTCAAGTACATAGAAGAAATGAAACTTCTTCAAACATATGGTACAGAAAAAGTGAACCTTGACTCAAGCACAGACAACAAAGATGAAACCAGAATTTAACTGCTCTATCTTCACTAAATTACTGGCAGGGATCAATTTAATCCAAACAAAAGAAAAACTCAGAGAAAATATCACTGGTCTTTGAGACAATCTTTAAACTGCATCAGTGTGTGTTCAGGTTTATTAGCCATAGCACCTACATACTATGATATAAAGATTCATTTTTGTGAAACAAACCCTTTATGAATCCATGTTTGGATATGATGCTAAAGGTAGAAGCACAATGCAATCACCAGATATGATCAGGGTTTGTAAATCACTTATTCTGAGAGACTTAAAATGTCCTCTTGGGACGTTCATCAGCAACTACTGGACACAGCAGGGCTCTCTCCAAAATAATTTGGCTCAACCATTTAAAAATGCTCTGGTGGCACTTCAGCCATGGCTAGAAGGACTGCCAAAACCACTGTTTGTACTTTTGTTTCCACAAAAGCCTTAGCGATAAAAAGCAGTTCAGAAAAGCTGAATGCAAGATCCCAAGTAATGTCCATTCAGTTTCTGGTTAAGCTTATTTGATGCAGTCCATTACTCAGAATGATTTAGAGCTATAAAAAAATGTTACAATAGTGAAGATTCCTGAATAAATAATTCTCAATTAAGTGTTAGCACCTAATTATATTAACTTATAGTAATTACTGATTCAATTATGAAATTGAAGATTAACCTGAAAATGCAGACTGGCTAATTTATTTTTATGATAGCTATACACTAATAGCACATGTAGTTGGGCTTCTTTGGGCACAAGCAAGGTAGGGTGAATTTAACATTCTTTTAGGAAGCCAGATTGTCTTGCTGCACTTGAACAATATCTGACTAGAATACATTACATACTGGATTGTGCCTGAACAATGTTCCATTTATTATTCTACAGCCTCATAGCACAGAAATAGGGGAAGGAATAGAACTTTCTTTTTATCATCTCTGTTTATAGTTTCATTTTTTCAGTCAAAATTTGCATGGGGCATTTAATGACATATTAAGTACAAGAAGCAAACATATGCCTTGATCCATTTGTGTTTGGATTTTGTCTCGTGAACAGGAAAGTTAGAGAATGGTTTGTGGCTCAGGTTAGGTTAGAGGGGAGAATAGGTTCAGCTGTCAGTCCAAATGACATCAGTTAAGTATTTAGGGAAAGCTTTTGGCTATTAAGAACTGTGAGGTAGAGTAAGATACAGATAACATAGTTAGGCTTTTTTTGGATTGTCCAAAATTGACTAGATGAACTTAAAAAGTTCTTTCCAGACCTGAGATTTTATGGAAGTGTGCAAAATAAGACTTCTGGTGTTTTGATCTCTCATGTAATCTCATGATTACATATTTTCTTTCCATATGGGTATAACTAAGAACAGAGTTTTGCCACTGATTTTCACTTAAAGTCACATGACTAAAAAAAAATAACAGCATGCCTTGGAATCCAAATCAGCTAATTTCTCCCAATCCAAATTTTCCGTGATGATTTACTGATTGTGCTACTTACAATAAATATCATGATTCTCAACTAGAAAGATAACAAGCTGCATTTGTGAGTGGTGCATGTCGTGTTTTTAAAAAGCAACAAAGCAGCAAAGATTACTTCACGTGTACAGATTATGTATTATTTGTTAGTGTGTCACTTCCAGAACTCTTTCTTTTCCAAGGGAAAGTATAAAAAACATGTGATTAGCTATGACGCTTTATATGTTAGCTTTTACCCAGATAAATGTCAGATTTAGGTAATCCTATAGGATCTATGCTTCAAATGCTTAGAAACATGACTCTGGAAGTTTAAGAAAATACATATATACATATTATTGAGATTAGTACACCAAATAGCACAGTCCTGCAGTAATAATGTATGGGGCAGATTGAGTTTAACAACCATCTCTGAACATTTTCTGTGTGAATCAGTGGAAACCAAGTATATGGGGAAGGGGAGTGGATTATTCACTAAAGGCGACTAATAAATGTATCCTTGCTCCCTAATCCATCTCTATCTTAGCATGTTTTTAAAAATTTCAATCTCAAGTATACTCCTACTTTCAGAAAGATAAAATATAGTACAGATGGCTTCCAAAAGTGACTGCTGTGGATAATTTCTTTCATTCCAATGCATGGACTTTTGCACAAGTAATTGTTTTTTCCTCTATCATCCCTTTTTGTTTATATTTTTTATAAGTTTGAAGGGAATACTTGAGAGGACTGCTGCATAGTACTCCTTTGGCACTTACCTCGTTGCTGTACAAGAAATGTGAAAACTTCAGGCAATTTGTGCTTTTGAGGTGTTCCCCTGATCAGAGTGTCAAACTGGAAAAAAAGAAAGAATGTAAAGGTAATTTTTAAAAAGTAAATTTTTTTTGGTAAAAATCCATTTATGTTTTAAAGTCAGATTGTTCCATGATTATATATAAACCTGTCACTACCCAACACAATGTAAACAAGTTTATAGGAGTTCATTGTCCCTTTCCACTTCATGACTCATGTACCTCATGTGTCAGGTACTTCCAAAACTCACTGTATTACTCTGCATTCTCATAAACACTCAATATTTTAAGAACTCTTTACTCTTAAGAAGTTGGCAATTTGAATGCATGAAAGCACCATAGGGGAGGAAATTGAGCTTTCCAATACAGAATTTGCCACTGGCTGTGTAGAAGTGTGAACAGCAAGGTTAACCTTGCACTCAGCTCCTCCCCTTCCCATTGCTGCTAAAATCTATTCCTTGCTGATGGTTAACTCACAAATGCAAAAATTACACACCTGTCTGCCAACCACACACAGCTGCACAGATCTCACTGCTGATCCAACATCTGCAAAATGCAGTAGCCACTGAATGAAGAAATTCAAAGCACTTTTATAAAACAATATTTTATTTTCCAACTGGTGCTTGCACCTCAAAAGAGGCATCCATTCTTTGGGACTCTTGATTAAAAGTATTGGATTTAATTTGGGAACTGAAATGGTCTGAATTTAAGCCTGATTTAGTATTTCTGAGTTTTATCAAGGGCCTGGTACAAAGCAGCCTGGATTTGATTCCTACACCAAAAGACAGGCTGGAGGAATCAATCTTACTGGTGTCTACCCACAATAAAACAGTTATAGTAAGGAAGGTGCAAAACTTAAAAAAAACCCAAACCACTCAGAAATCCACATCAGTTAGATTTCTGCTGTTTTCACACAGTTCAATATATAGAAAATATCTGGACCTTTCTGACACTTTGAAATAGATGAAACCAAATATATGAAGAATTTAGAGCAGGAACTCTAAATTTAGAACTTAAAATACTCAGCACTGATTTAAGTGAACCCTTATCAAAGTATGTATTTTCCCAGGGGGAGAAAAAAAAAAGGAAGCAGAGCAATACTATGAAATTTTGAAGAAAAAAAAGGATGAAGAAAATATCCTGGGTTCTTGCAACATAAATGATGGGCTGTTAAAGGATAAGAGATGGTATAGATGATGTCTCCATTGCTAAAACTACATCTTTCTCTTGGAATCCAGCTCTGTGTAAACTCCAAGTAGAAAGAAAATGCTTGATGAGAAAAGAATAGGATTCCGTTTATTGTCAGCATCACATTCAATTTTTTAACATTCCAACCTTAAAGTTTTTGGAAAATTACTCTTGAAAAATGATGAGACACAATAAACCTATGGTTAAATGTGCTAAATTATGATGATGTGTTTTATGTAGAATTAAGAAAAAACATTTTCCAAAATGTATGTTGATTTACAACCATTAATTCCTTTCTTTATTTAAACAAATATTTCTTCCTGACATGTTTATTTCTAATCAAAGACCATTTAAGATATTAAAAGAAATTAAACAGCACTCACTTAACAATGTGTGTTCAGGACCCTTTCATCCCCTCAAATATACACACCAATTACCTCACCTTTTGCAGTGAGTCTTCTATCCCAAAGAATCCCAACGTGCTTTGCAAATATAATTAACAACATGGCATGTCAACGTCCACTGTTGATATGTAACTGCTATTTCTGAAGCTGTCAGCACTTGGCAATACTGTGTAAATGTTTAAAACTAAAGTGAAGAACTGGTTATCAGTCTAGGGGGCAAATATAATCATTGAACTTGGAATTTGATCGGGATTAAGCTCTGGGGTTTACAACACTGCTCTTATTGCATTCCCAAGGTATCTTGATGGTTAGCATCCTTTAGCTGCACAATGAATAATGATGTTTGATTGGGTGACTGCATCAGAAGGAAGGATAATACACAATGAAAAAGCCTGGTTTATGTTTCCTTTGTTGTTTTTTTTGGTTTTTTTTATATAAGAGTTCAAAATTTTTTTCCCAAAATACCTGTTGGTGTAATTAAAAGGAAAGCAGTTTTGGGGTAGGGATAGGTAGGCAAGTTGCAACTGCAGCTTCTGGAATCTGCTCACTCCATGTCCTTTCTGGATGTGCCCCCTTTGAAGGGATTAGCAGCAGCCAGCTCCAGGCAGTCCCCTGGGTCCCAGCTGGAATGCTCCTGACACACTGCCAGCAGTAAAATGAGTTGATTATTGCAGCTACAGAGACCTGACACTCTGCAAGAATCTCCAACTGGTCACTCAGGCTGTCCATACAGCCTGGCACGCTGGTAGCCAACAAGGACTACCACAGGATACACCAAAATACAGCACAAGGCATGGCAGCTGGAATGCCCAACGATGGTGTGGTTCACAAATTGCGTTTTATGAAACAATAAACGCTGTTTATTTTCCCTGGTTATAAAAGAGGATACGAGAATTCCTCGGTCGTTCCAAAAATGTAAAACAGGATCAGCAGTAAGAGATGTTGAAGCAGCAGCATTTCCCTGAGAAGCAGCCAACTTAGAAGTGGAATATGGATTAGTGTCATCAGGAGCAGCAGCAAGAGCTGCACAGGCAGTCTGATGGGGCACTTTCTTCACACATCATTCTGAGGCTCTACAGCTGAGCCACTCAGAAAATCACAGCTGAAAAAAATTTTGTCCAGAACTATCAAGCAGATTTGCACCTTCCCTACACTCTGAATTTTACAGGTTACTGAATAAAGATGAATGAATATCTTATGTAGCAGGTGGAATTTCGATCTCCCGAAAAGAAAAAAATAGCTCCACTACCATAAACAGCAATGGCATGAACTGGAGTTTGATGTGTCATTACAGGGTCTTTGCAGAAGTCTGTAATCTCTTGTGGGATGAAAAAAAATGAAAGCTCTTTTTAAACAATTCAGTCAATCTCTTCTATATTTATTCTTCTATTTGTAGAAAATGTAAGTGGGAAGTCTCTAATATTGGGATATAACAAGGAAACACTCAATGAATTTTCTTCTTTAACATTTCATTTTGGGATTATTTAAATATTCTTATTAAATATAAACAAAAAACATGCTAGAAATCAGCCTTCCACACAGATTCAGTGGTAGCATTAATTTCAGTCTCTAACTGGCTGAAGTCAACAGGCCTTCAGAGATCTTGTGAATCTCCTCTCTTAGTTGAAACTGGCCCTCAAGACCAAAAACTGTAAAGGCATTGATTACTGAATGATTGATGTCTGACTGGAAGACCAACCAATATTTATACTTGGAGTTTTTGAAGTGGTAAAATATATATTTAAGCTCCAAAGCTCAATAATGTGAGGTTTTCTTGTCTGGTTTTTTTTTTTTTTTCAATTTTAAACCACTTGGAGTTACTATAGGGCAAATTTAGATGACCTGACAAGGTTCCATTTAAAAAAAGTATTCTAGAAGTCTGGGTTTACTTTCTAAGATGTCTCAAAGCAGGTACCTAAAATTGCAAGTACCAGAATACTTTAGAAAACATAAGCTTCTATTTCCAAAGCACAGAAAGTTATTATTCTTACTGATGTCCAGACATGAAAAAGCCTTATTTATTCACCACACATACTCAGAACCACATGACTTTGTTTGCCTTGTCTGGATTGAGTTGGATTTTCATGGTGCCCATATTTCAGTCACTTAAGTTTGCTCTTACATAACTTTTTTTGTTCTTACTCACATTCTAAAGAAGTTGAAGAATTGAAAGTAATGTTTCCCAGGATGAAGATCTATAGAATTTACCATTTCAAAATTAGCTTTAAAAGACCTTCATGCTACCTAAAGGGCTGATAATCCTTTTTTTGTGCAAAGACTTCTTGTCTTGACATTGAAAACTTTCTTGTGTTCTTCTCTTTAAGGTGAAACAGCTCTGGCCAGGAAGAACCCAGCTCTGTAAGATGGAAAGGAAATGACAGAGTATGAAATTCCTCCTTGGTCATAGACTGTCCATTCCATGGTGTAACATAATCCCTTGGCTTTCACTACCTGGAACATCCTGGGAGCAGGTAAAAAATATTCCTAATTTTAATACTAAAGAACAACTCCACCCAGAGAATTCTTTTACCCCTATGTGTTATTCCTTTGTGCCATCAGGAAACAGAGCAAACTTCTGATCCTCATCTTACAGATGGGAACAAACAGTGAGGGAGCAAGTGCCCTATCAAACCTGTGGGTGATATCAGCATCCCAAGCAGGAGCTCACAACTTCAGATCCTCCAACTGTGACCACAGGCCCCTTGAAAACTGTCAAATTGACCCTACAGTCATCATAACTATGCATTTAAATCACCCAGTTTGTTATAATTACAAATTTAACCTGAATTCTGTGTGCACAATAAAATTTAGAACTACCTCAAATATGTTTCTCATAGCAGATTGCAATTTCTGGTTTCTTGACGCTGCGTAAATGTCAGGAAAGAGTTACTGTGATCTCTATATCTTTTAATATGCCCTAAAGATAAGTGAATCAAGATGAAAAAATCCAAGAACCATAGGCAACCTCATAATCCATACTCTGCGCTGTTCATTTCCTAAGGAGTGTTCTATATGAGGAAAATTATCTATATTATATGTATACTATAGCAAAACAGATTTATTTTCCATCTGCTACATTTTCCCCCCTTCAAACTCTACTCCCTCTGTTGGTATAATCAAAAGATGGCCACTTGTCCTCAAAGAGAAAAATACAGTAAACATCTAAATTTGTATCATTTATTCCATACTTTTCAGCAAAATACACAAAAAAGCAACATAATTATTATAAATTCTTAGAAATGAGTTAGGCCTTAACAGTTAGCTACCTCATTTTATTCTAAAATTCAACAAACTCAAGGAAAATCTCTTTTTTTATATACAATCTTTTGGATATGTCATTTGCCATTTATATTTGATGGCCTTAAGGAAAAAAAAGTTACAAAAAGGTATTAATGCAAGTAGATAATAAAGCTGCATTCTATAAATCTATAGCAGCTTACAGTAATCATTAAAGCATGCAAAACTCTTTCATCTATTCAAAAATATGCAGTGCACAGAATGCCTGCTAAGGTGCATGACAAGTCAGAGTTAAATATATATTAATAAATGAATTAGCTTCATAAATAATAGCCATAATGACATTTTAGGAGACAATAAGTCTGAGGATTGTCAGAAAATGGTTGATGTATGAGCTTCACGTCTCAGTGATTCTTCAAAATGAATAGGCTTTGCGAGATAGTTCAGACCCACGACCAGCCTATTTCCTTGAATAATTTACTTGTTGTCAATTTGTACAGCCACATTACACATGCAAATTGTGCTGCCTGTGCAAACACCACTTGGAGATGATAAAAACAAATTTACGAAGGCTATAGAGGAAGGATTTATTTCACTTTCTCGCCCAGGTCAAGCAATACATGTATCTGACGATTGTGTGTACCCAATTTTGTTGTAATTATATCAGCAAATTATTCTTTATAATCTTATTATTTTTAGCAGTCTCCTTGTGCTTGGGATAATTAGCTTTCTTCACTCAGTGTAAAAACAATTCAACTTGCCAGCTAGGCAGGGCACAGCTCCATTATCTGTTTTGGGTTTAAATTTATTCCCTATATTCTTGGACACTTTGTGTAAATTAAAAATTTCATAGTCCCTAATACTGTACACGCTGTTCATTCAGTGATGAATTAAGGTCCCTAAACCTCTACGTTTGCTATTAGATATCTCACCCACTTTATATGTTAATCTGTGCTAATGAATTCCACAACCCCTAGCCACAGCGAGATGACTAAAATTATTACCACTTACAGAGATATGCCTTTTTCATTTAAAGTTCAATTCAAATTGCTCCCATAAACAGTCTGCCACACAAAGATACCTCCTTTAAAGAAGAGTTACTTACCTGTAAGTAGAGTTCTCTGAAGGTAGCACTATCTGTGGATACACATTCCTCAGCCACGTGACCCCTGGTTGGTGGCAGGGGGGAGTGGATCCATCCCTTGATAGTTCAGACTTTTTCCTCAGGGCATTTCATTACCTCTGCAGCTCCCGTGCCTCGAGGGCTGTTTATATCACAGCCTGTCAACACAACCACCCCACACTTTGGGAAGGCCCTGGACCTGGCTGGAGAGCAGAGAGGCTCCTTGGAGTGGTGGCCATTGTGTTGCTGAGGGAACATCTACACAGCAGCTCTGTGCTGAGCAAGTCTCAGGTGTGTGTGTGTCTTCTTCCCTCTCAGGATTGCCACCTATGAGCCTTCACGGCAAGAATAGCAAATCCATGAAACAAAAACACAGAAGGCAATGAGAAAACTGGCACAGAAACACACGTGTAGCACAAGAGTCACCCAGGGGTCAGCTTGCCCGTGGTGCAGCTCTTTGCACTTCACAGAAAGCCTGGCTACACAACCAAAATTCCACTGCTCTCAAAAGGAAAATAATTCAAATATTCCTGTTTTCTCAATAAAGGAGAAGAGCAATACCCGTGGTTGAGCGACTGTGTTTCAAACCAGCAGAGGGCATTGGCATACACACAGAATAAATAGGTTTGTTACAGGAGCTTGAAAAATCAGCTGTTATTTATAAAAATGAAACAATAGCACACTTCAAATACAGTACAAAGTAACAAACCCAGCCCTTCAAAGTTAAATCAATGCAAAAATAAAACGATTGAGATTCTTATAAGACTTTCCAATTATATAAACCTTTATTGCAGTACAAATACTAAACTAATTAATTTTATCTAATATCCTTGAAAAGTAGTTAAAATAGTGTTGTTTGTTTCGCAAACTAAACCAAGGAGAGGTTAAGTACCTTGCCCTAGCTCCGTATCTGAGTGCCACATGAGCTGTAAGACTCCCCATTGTACTTCTAAACATCCATTAATACACAAAGCAAAACTCTGAGATGTTAAGAAAACTGCTTTCTGACCCCTTTTGTGTAAAAAAAGTCAGGTGCTGCTGCATTTGGTGATATGGCAGAGGAGTGTTTCTCTTCTATTGCAGAGAAATGCATCCATGATCCCAATCCAGCATAAAGACTTTGTACTCATTACAACAAAATTGGGACTGATATATCTGGGTCAATGAAATTTGTCCAATACTAGGTGAAGACCCTCACACTGTAGTGAATTACATGACTTCAGGTTCCATAAAACATAATCCTGCCCTCAAAATAACAAATGCAGCAGCAGAGGAGTCAGGTCAGAAAACACAACAGTCCCCCTGGCCCAAGGGAACCCCCAAGGGATGAATAAATGTTAAGGCACACTGAGGAGGGAACTTCACACCCTCAGTGCCTGCCCTTGCTGGGATCCAGTGAGCCAGGTTAGGGCTGGTATGGGTACATCCATGACAGCTCACTTATGCTTTTGCCTTCTGCAAAAAGCTTATTCTAGAGAACCCAGATCATCAGCATCTTGAAGCACTTACATCTTTTTATCAGACCTACATTGCAAGATTAATTTGTGCAGTTGTTATTTGCTCCTCAGCTTGACCCTCTGAAATCCAGAGCAGCCCTGGCCAGTGCCTGTTGGTGCCCTGGAGCCCAAATGGGCTCAAGACCTTCAGAGTTTATGCTCACAAGACAAAGATGATAAAAACTTTTCCACCTCTGAGGCACAGGAGTTGAAAATACCTTGTTCATTGCCTGTGGCAATGGGAACTGAGTACAGATCTTCCAAGCTCCAGTCTGGGATTTTGAACAGGTTTTACCTCCTCCCTGAATACTCACTGTGTGTTAGTGCTTTAGAAACGCCTTTTTTAAAGAGCAGACAAAGCAACTTGTTCATGGGCTGCTTAAAACCACAGACATTTCTTTCTATGGTCAGAATTTTAATCAAAATGAAAACCTCAGAGGAGCAAGCACATTGTAAATGGTGCAAGGAAAGTATTCTCATTAAAGCTCAGGGCTTGATGCTACATTAATCAGTTATGTACTTCTCTAAAATAAGAAAATTTAGAAACATCTGGGCAGACTTGCTTAGATCTTATATAGCATATATAAGTGGGGAAAAAAGCCATCTGTAAACCTTTTAACTGACTTTAAATGTTCATTTGACTACAATTACTTCAAAAGATTGATAAAAAAGTATATTTTAAGTTAGCAACAAATTAAGTTTCAGAAAGAAAACTCAGAGGCTATTTTATTGTCTTTACATCTCTCTTTCAAATCATACTAATTTTCCTTTCCAACACTATTTTATTGTATTAAAATATAACCATGCTAGAAAAATTTCTCATTATGTTAGCAAAAATGAATACAAGGTAGATAGTATACTAACACAATGACTGTAATCTGCTAATACAATAAGGCCTTCCTATTATGTTTAAAGAATAATCCAGTTCTCGATCATTTTGACACAGTTTGAAAACACTGTTCTAAAAGGATAGAATGTGGCACATTTCTCTGCTTAAGAAAAAATTTCTTATGTCCTCACTTATTGCTAAAAAAAACAGATAATAATGCAAAATTTATGTTGGAGCAGATTTCATTTCTGCACTAGGAAATTGTGTGTATTTTGTGGAAATAAGCATGTACAGGAGTATTTGTGATTAGCTAGAAGTGTTTTCAAATCCATACCCAAGGAACTAGTTCAGGGTGTTCTACAGCTGGCCTGAAAATGTGAATTGCACTGTGAGAACCTGCCAGGGGTCCTGGCACACACACAGCCTTCAGCTTTTCTGGCCTCTGACAACTCTGACCATGTCTGTGACTGGTACTCATTAAGAGAGTTTCAAAAAGATCCCAAAATACATCTGACAAAATAGACTATCAGAACTGGGACTCATGGTAGTATCTGTAACTATCCAACAGCAGGTAAAGGAAGAGATAAAGAGAAAATTGCCTACAACCTGACAAATCATAGAGATACTACAAGATTCAAATTAAACATGATGTTACATTTAATTGCAGTAGTCCTTCTTTCTAAAGTTCAAGTCATTTTTAATAACAGCATCAGAAATAGCTAAGCTGTAATTACTGCGTTGTGCCAGTTTGATGTTCCACAGGAATCTCAAAGGCACGACTCCTTTCATTCATGGGAGTCATTGCTTGGCAAGTCTCCAGGACAGGAATTCAAGTGAGAAAGGAAATTAGATCAGTTGACCAAAAGGAAATAAATCAGATTATTCGAATATTTGCTCAATGGGGAACAGAAAATTGCCATCAGAAAAATTCGACACTGAATCAAGGGTTGGCCACAATAGCAACCCTCACAAATTTGAGGTAGGGACACCAGAGTCAGTCACAAGGTTGTGCTGCCTTCTATTTTCTTCTGCAGATAAAAAGAATTTATACATTATTTCAACACAAAAACCCAGCAGTAAGTTGCAAATTCTGATAAGTAGCCAACAATCTCTTTTGCAGTTTCATCAAGCACTGACTTTGTGAATACAAATACTTCTGGCAGGAGCTCTTGCCACCATTTTTCCTATGGAAAAACCTGGGAGAAGTCAGATTGTTTTTGTGGAGGACTGGAGATTACTCTGAAAATGTGGCTTTTAAAGTGACAAGTACATTAAATTTGTAATTATAAAATGGAATTAATGTGGATATTTGAGTACTTCATTGGTGTGCACCACCAGTGCCATTCTTGTGGATACTAAATAAAGAGAATGATGTTTGGACATAAATTGCATAATGAAATTAAATTTGCCTTCTGGAAATGTATCCCTACCAAATAAATAAATTTACAGGTCATAAAGATGTCACACACCTTTTAATTTTTTGAGTGTGTTAAAATTTGGTCACATTAAGAAAACATCATGCAGCCTAATGGTCTAACAACTAGCTAGAAAAAATGGCAATGAATATCCAATATCAATACAGTTATTCATTAACAGTTATCTGTGTACCAAATACAAACAATTATTGAATGTAAATAAAATAACTCCCTTAAAAATTGATTTCCCAGATGAGAGGAAAATCTAGTTAGCAAGCTGAGTGTGAAATTTACATGTAGTTCATGAAAAAGTGATTACTAACTGAATTAATTGACTTTAGAAATGAATCTGGGGATATAAAATTATGACATAAAAAGGAAAACAATCTGAAGATCTGATTTATGTCCATGAGAAAGGCATTTAGTTTTTCCTTCCATGCACAGCCAATCCCAGAAGCTGGGATCAACCAAGAAATCCCTACTCAAAGCCACATTCCCGATGATCCATCTTCATAACTCTTGCTCTTTTCTCATCCTCCTCTTGTTTGTCCACAACTGAGTCATGTTGTGGTTTGGAGTCAGCAGTTTCTTTCTCATAAATCTCATTATCATATTGAGATACAGTTTTCAACCTGTCAAACTGTCACTCAGAAATGCATTTTCTCACAAATTATTTGGAGGATGGGAATCCTCCTGGCTTTCGGACACATTTCAGTGCTAGGGATGTGAGCCTTGTCCCTTCATCTTTTCCTTGTGCCTCCCTTCCTGCTGCTCCTTCTGTGCAAGATGTTTTTGCTGGATCACGTTCAGGCTGCTCCCAAACACTTATTTCTGCCCTAGGAAAGCTGAAAGGACAAGGCGGAACAGAATCACCCAGATAAACAAGTCCTTTACTCAGCACAGACTTTACAATTTTGTGGTTTTCTCTTTACCACATTAATTCGAGGCACTACTATGAACTCTGGAAGGATTTTTAAATTCTTGAGGAGTACGATCCTCATCATTCTGTCCCAGCATAAATATTTTCCTGTGGCTGAACTACAAGGCTTAGTGTTGGAAGAGATACCATATTCCTTTATGTCAGCAAGGATTGCTGGACAATTTAATGCTTGTTCTTCTAAAAGAAGCTCAGGCCTGATGAGGAGCAGCTGAGGGAGCTGGGGGTGTTTATTCTGGAGAAAAAGAGGTTCAAGGGGGAACCTTATTGCTCTCCATAACTCTGGGGCAGCAGGTTGGGTGTGGGGTCTGCTCCCAGGAAATAAGAGATATAATGAAAGAAAACGGCCTTCTGCTGCATCAACTGAGATTTAAGTTGAACATCAGAAGTAATTTTTTCACTGAAACGGTGACTAAACATTGGAATGGGCTGCCCAGAGAGGTCGTGGAGCCACTGGCCCTGAAGGTGCTCAAGGAAAGATTGCCATGTAGCACCCGGTGTCATGGTCCGGTTGGCGTTGGGTAGTAAGTCGGACTCTGTGATCCCAGACGCCTTTTCCTTCCTAAATTATTTCGAGACTGACAATTCCCGGCCGGAGCGCCGCCCTCACAGCGCCGCCCTCACAGCGCCGCCCCGCCCCGCCCGCTGCCATGGCGACCGGCGCGCCCGCTGATTGGCTGCGCCGCCCCGCCCAATCCGCGCGCGGGGTGTTCCGCCGGTGCCAAGATGGCGGCCAGGTAAACACAGCCGCGGGCGGCGGGCGCGGGGCGGCCGGGGGCACCGAGGGGGCACCGAGGGGACACTGAGGGAGCTCCGCGGGAGCTCCGCGGACACTGCCGGCCGGCCGGGGGCACCGAGGGGGCTCTGAGGGGACATTGAGGGAGCTCCGCGGGCACTGCCGGCCGGGGGCACTGAGGGAGCTCTGAGGGGACACTGAGGGAGCTCCGCGGGACGGCGAGGGCCGGCTGCCTTCCTCTAGGCCGGCGTTGAGCCGCGTTTCTCCTGGCGTCGCTCCCTCCGGAGCGGGCCCCGCTGGTTTCCCGGCCTGCCGCCTCCCCTGTCGCGGCCCGGCGGCCAAGGGAGGTGGGTGTGCTGTCCCGGAGGCTGCCCCTGTGCAGGCACGGGAGGCGTTTGCTGCAGTGTCACCCCTAAGCTGAAAGGAACTGTAGAAAACGCATAGGGGCTCAAAAGGACAAAGAGCGAGCAAAAAAGAGCAAGTAGCCTCAGCCTCTGTAATCAAGTTGTCTTCTTTCTGAAATAGTAAGTATTAGGACCTTTATAATGTGCTTGTCTAAAACATGTAGGTAATAGTTACGTAAGAGAAGCAAAAATACCATCATTTCTGATGACGTGTTTTGCTGTTTCTGTTTCTCTCTTCTGCAGGTGTTTTTTGTGTTGGGATGGGTAACCTGGCATCTTTGCAGTGACTTGAAATAGTTTGGACTTATTTAAACTCTAGAAGATGTGGAGTGGGCTGTTACCTCCAGGACTGAATGAAAGTGATGTTGATTTAAGTTCTGATGATGAAGACGAATCACCGGATTCCTGCTCAAAGCAAGATGCAAAAGAAGAAACTGAAAGAGTTCTGGGGACTGGACAGGGGAGTAGTGCCAGCAGTGAAGCTGTTGTACCAATGACAGATGAAGACAGTGAATCTCAAACGTGCCCTCCTGGAGTTTCTGTAAATATCTGGAACGTATGTATCATTACAGGTCTTCAAATGAGCATAATGCAGTGTACTCAAATAGCTGATTTTTAGATTAAAATAATTCAGTGTCGAATAGTCAGTATACAGATCTGAAATGAGATATAATATGATCTGAGTATACAAACCTTCAATTGTTTAAAGCAAGGTGAAGAGGAATTCAGGAAGGAAGTTATTAGGTGGTGATTCAAAGCACAGCAAGGAGTTGTCATGATTATACAGTTGCATAAAACGTGTGTTTTCAGTGGCTTATGGGCTCTGAGGTGGTTGGTAGGTGCTTTCTGTGTGGGTAAGGATTGACAGCTCTGTGGGAAGGGGAGGTGTGCCCTGCTGCTGCTGTAGGGGTTACTTGCAAGCTTTCAGTCTCAAGAGTTCCTTACAACCTCCTGATTTTGCAGTTGCATGTAAAGACTGGGGAAACCAAAAAACCCTTAACAAAACAATGTGTTTTAGGCTTTGGCTTCAAAGCAAGAATTGGCAGAAAATAGTTGCCCTCAATCCTTGTAGGCAGCCTGCTGTGCAAGGACCGTACTGTTATTGTGGGGGTTTTTCCACCAGCTAGGCAATAAAAATACATGGTACAGATCAGGAGTGCACAACAAGCAAAAGTGTGCTCTGTGACACATGCCATGAGAGAACTGTCTGATCTGAACAGTCCTGGGATGTAGGGAGGTCAGAAAGTCAGAGAGAGGTGTTGAAAGATTAGCACCACTTCCAGTTTACCACCATCAATGTTGCATGGTCTCGATTTATAAATTGGGATGTAATAGATAACACAAGGCACTGTGGGTAATTAAACATTTTTCTATGTAATTTCTTAAAAATGGGGAAAAAAATTAAAAATGCTGACTTGCTTTTTCATAATCTTTTAGAAATTTGTGGAGCTTCAGCAGAAACACCGTGAAATGAAAATGCAAGTAAAAGAGGAGAACAGATGCCGGAAAAGAAAGCGCCGCCGAAAAGGTGTTTTTATTATGATTAACAGAATTTATTTTTTTCAAATTGAATTAGTATCAGTAAGTGCTCTTTTGTGGGGTTGGTATTTTTGTTTTTTGAGGGGTTTTTTTGTGTGTTTTTTTTTTTTAATAAAGAATTGTGTTCTAGCTTTTATCTAGGATTTTATTTTTTCCGTTTGTTTACGTCACTTGCAATGTTGTAATGAGGTTGTAGGTTGCCACATAGAATGCAGGTTATATATTTGTCCTCTTCTTAAAAATGAGGCAGAACTTACTCAGGTAATACTGATTTATAATGGTTAAGTAGTTCTATAGTGGTTTCAGTAGTTCTGTAAAACTTATTGTGCACATTCTGGTTAAAACTTTACAGGTAATTCAGGATTTTCTTACAGTGGTTTAAATCCACGTGGCCATTGGGTAAAAATCCCAGTGTGTTGATCTTTCAAAGGAAGTGTGACCAATTAGAGCTCTGTTAACTTCATTGGATGCTGTGAGGTATCACTGTGTAATGTTGGATTTTTTTTCTTTTTTTTCCTCTTAGCAAAACAGAGACAGACCGATGAAGTGGCCAAGAGGTATAACCAGGTCAATGGGATTACCTGAGGTCTGTTAGTGACAGGCAAAATTGTAATAAGCTTGATCACATTCATAGCCAAAGCCTAGCTTTGAACACTGTAAAATATCTTTTAAATTTGTTCAGTGTCTCTGTTGGGCGGGCTGAATTTGTACCAGTGATTGAGTGTTATTGCTTGATTTTAAAAATCAACACAAATTTATTATTTACTGTAACTTAATAGACTTAATGTTCTTCCTTCTTCCTTCATACAAGCTGCTCTTCAGCTGCTCCTTCCCTTTTTCCTCCTTGGCAGCATTAAGTTTATGGTTAGACTCAATCTTAAAGAACTTTTTCAGACTAAATGGTTCTATAATTCTATAAGCTTGCTTTCATGATTGTGAAATAACACTTACAAAGGGGAAGGAATAATTAATTTCACTTAATTTTAAAACTGAATGGGTGAAAAGACCCATGTCTGCCAAATGGAAGAGTTTGTTTTAGCTTTGAAAAGGATATTACAAGTTGTGGAAAGGGGAGTGGTTATAGTAATGACTTGTTTGTTTGTTTATTTGTAGTAGTCAGCAGTTGGAAAATGAAGACAAATGGAAAGAACTTACACAATACTTTGGAATCAATGATAGATTTGAAGCACCTGTGCACAGCAGGGCTCCACAAAAGGTGACTTATTACAAAAGTAGTGTCAGCTTGTATTTGGCAGTAAAGGAACTTGTCCTTAGCTGAGATAGGAATGAAACTGAGGCTATTGGAGAGTAAAGGATACAATCACTCTGAGCAAGGATGATTTTTTGAGCTTTTTAAAAAAGTGTCCTTGAATGGTTGCTGTGCTTTCTTTTAAGATTATGCAGGTTTGTGTCCTGCCTGGTTTTGTTTTCTCCTCTTGTGAGAGAGAGAACACTTCATATGCATTGTTTGACTTTTCCTTTTGTTTTGTTTCATTGTGTTTTCACTTGAAAATGTGTCACATAAATCCTCCAGTTGGCACCAGTGGCTACAAGAATTAGAGGGGCAAACCTAGCATACATCTTGACTAGATCCATAGCACCTTCTGTTTACAAATAATACTGTGTAACTAGTCATGTCTGAAATAATTGGCACACTTGATGGATAAGTTAAGAACCCCACTATATTGTGAGTTTCTGGTAGCTCTGTTGGTTCTATAATATTTCTTGTAAAATTCTCTGTAAGTTCTATTACATGAAATGTTCAGTTAGCTTCTTTATGATAATTTGTATTTTTCATTTTCTAAAGTTTCTACATCCAGATCATGAAGATGTGTTTGCTTCTTACTTTTGGTGGCTATTTAGTTGTCATTAAAGTGCTCAGGATAGATCTGGAATGAGGCCCAAAGTGTTAAAATGCAGATGTAATTCAGTGTAATTTCAGGGATATTATCACTAGTGGAAGATACATCTTGTTATTTCCATGAAAGGCATCTTAACAGAATTTGCCATCACTGCAACTTCAATTATGCATTTTTTTTCATCTACTACCTGAAATAATTCAAGTGCAGTGTTTGCAGATCACTGTTTCTCAAGAATTCCATTAGCTTTTTCACTTTTATCTCTTAAAAAAGTGTATGTTATGGAACTGTCAAATGTGTTTTCTTTAGCTTCACTAATATTTAAAACCAGCGAGGCTGTAAATTGTCTTTTGTTATGGGATTGGGGTTTTTTTTTGTGAAATTCTGAAGTCAGTGCTGCCGTTCCATCAGAAGTTTACAACTATAATTTCCAGGAAATAGTTACCTTTTATTGTTATGTTATTTGTGTTGCCATTAAACAAGTTATGTTTACCTCTGAAAATAAGAAAACAACCTTTAAATCCTGAAGCTTTTTCATTGTTTTCCATAGGGCTGCTAAAATTTTTAATTTATTAGCACAGTGGAGTGGCTTTGTGCCAGAACTCTGTTTTTTGGGTACAGATAAGATCTTAGAACTGTAACGATACAGTGGTAATTGCCATTCTTCATGTTACCTGACACATATATTTCACATTTTGTTTAGAAAGCTCCAGGGATGGAAGAGATAAGCCAGATCTTCAGATGAAATTTTATTGTGACAGGCATAAACTAGCCCGTGTAATTTTTTTAACCTATAGTATTATCCTGCACATAAGGTGGAACTAATGCAATGATTTGTGCTCAGGCGGCCTCTCAGTGCATTCTTAATTATACTGTCCATTACCATACACAGCCAGAGTGATTTGTGGTACACAGAAATTACAGGTTTCTGTAGTGTCTTAAAGAATTTTGTGAAAGAAATATTTTTAGAGAGGAGGTACTCCCTTTAAATATGTTCTTTTTGTTCTAAATGCATTTATTTTTTATTTTTTTTTTCCCCTAGTCTGGCCTTGAACTGAGCATGGAGAAGTGTGTGGCTGAAGGTGACATTGCCAAGGCTGAGGAGCTGAGTGACAGATTAGCCATTCGTGAGGTAAGTGGGCTGTTAACAAAAACTCTGAGGGATCATTTGGTTTGGCACATCTGGACTAAAAGTGTCCTGAGTAAAACTGCATTGAAGATTGTTTGCAGCATCTTTCCTGTTTCCTGAGCAGATTCCTGTCAGTGACTGCAGGACTTTGCTGCTGATCTAGCAATGCTTGGGCAGCTGTAGCTGTGTTTAAGAATTGAAAATGTAGCCATGAACTGTCCTAAGTAGCCTTGCTTTAGAGCCTTGCACTCCACTGCTCAGAGGAGTTGGGGTCTGGTTGTCTGTGTTGA
Source organism: Thryothorus ludovicianus (assembly GCA_013397245.1). NCBI lineage: Eukaryota > Metazoa > Chordata > Aves > Passeriformes > Certhiidae > Thryothorus > Thryothorus ludovicianus. The sequence continues at coordinate 590,463 of VZTB01014367.1, forward strand.
GCTTTTGGTTTTTCTCCATGTTGCAAGCCAAGAGGACAGGAGTAGGATGTTCTCTTCCTCTCAGTTCCCTGTGCTTTATAATTTTTTTTTGCATTGCCTCACTCATAAACTTGGAAAGCCTGAAGACAGGTAGAGATTTTGCAAGCTTAGAGCAAATAAGGACATTTGAACCCCAAGTTGTATGCCAGGAGTTGTTTTCTGTGTATTCATATGGCCAGGAGTTGATGGCTGTAAGAATTCTGAAGAAGAATGGGAGTGGATGGTTGTCTCTCTGTACTGCTGCTGGAGCCTTAGAATTGTCTTGGGTATTTTATTTCTTATCATAATTGTTCAGTGTAAAAACACACACCTAAAAGAGGTCCAGAGTAACACAATTTATTCAAGATGTTGTCTTGTTACTTGGTGTAGCTGAGTAATTTCTTGAAAGGTGTGCTCTCTGTCCCACAAAAATGGGAGCTTTTAAATCTTCATGTACTGCTTAGTGAATACTTAAAACTGGTGAGGAATCTATCAGATAGCTCTGGTAACTTCATTTAAGAAATTATTCAGTTGATGCACATAGGGTAGGTGGTAGCAGCTGAAGTAAAAATAACTAAAATCCACAAAGGTTGTTCTCCCCACTGCTAGTTTTGCATAGGGGAGAAAATAGAGAGGAAAACATTACAATAAAAAGATAGTTGAATAGTTTTGAAGCCAGGTAAGAAAAAAAAAGTACTATTTCAGTGAGTGGAGAAATGATCATTTCTAAGTCACCTGAGTTATATGATTTAAACTATAAATCTTCAGATTTATACTCAAAATTAATTATATAATTTTTGCTTTCATTCCTTTATCTTGCACGTTCTTCCATCTTCACAGAGGTAATGGGAATTTTCTGTCCACTGTATATGCTTGCAAAATTCAAAGGTATTAGAAAAGGATTAGGAAAGCAAAGACAAATTTTAGCTGCATCTCATTGTCATACAAATATTTTAAATGTTTCTTAAATGCAGTGTTTTAAACTAAGCTTTAATGTAAAATTGCAGATTTAAATCTGTGTAATGCAATGTATTACAATATTGTGATGGCTTTACAAACAGGCAGCTTTTGAAGTGGGAAATTCAGTTCTTAATGTTTTCTGAGGTAAGGTAAAAGTAGCTGTTCCTCAGTGAGTGTTCTTATAAAATCATTAAACTCCTCCATTTAGTCACTCAGGGCAGTTTCTCATGACTAGACTCTTATCTGCCTTGTCACCAGTGATCACAAAACTTCAGTCTGCAAAGATAACAGCTATTGACAGTGGTAGCAATGTGTCCTGATGTTCCCTTTATGTCTGACCAGCTTCTGACTGTTTTATTACCTTTCATGTGTACAACATGAAAAACACTTGCTGTTCTCCTTCACAAATGTCATTATCCCATCTCCTCTAAAGTGGTTGGAGTATTATAATCAATAAAACATACTGAGGTTCTAGTGCAAATTGTTTGACTATAAAAACAAATTAATGTAAGAAGTTTTAAGGTTTTGTAATATTTATGATAAACTGTTATCTGATTTTGGTAGCCATGGGATTATACAACATCCAGCGTATCCCAGGTGCTACAGCAATGTATTATTATTTGTGGAACATTAGCTCCAAATTGTTGACTTTCAAATATTAGCATGTTGTAATTCTGAAAACAAAATGCTTGAAACATTATTAGTATTCAGAGCATTGACTTGGTTTTGGTTAAGTGGGTTTATCTGAACAAATAGTATGTTGAAAGAAGGAAAACTCAAATGACTGGCTTGATCTCTCATGAGGAGTTCTGTCGAGGCAGAATCCATGTGAATTCACTGGGGTTCTCTGCTCTTGTAAAGATGTGCTCCATTGCTCACTGCAAGGTTCATTTCTCTTTGTGATTTTCAGAACCTCTTTTTTTTTTTTAATGGATCTTTTAAAATACTTTTTTCCTAAGTAAATTGTTTTAACAGTGACTGTTTCAGTGAAAAGCTATAAAAAGAGGATTTGATTATGGAAGAGATTGATTGAACAGTCATTGTTTTGTATACAAGTACAATTAATAAAACATTGCTTTCATGTTGTATATTATTCATTCAATTGCTACTTTTCTTCTCTTACCAGTTTACAGAAATGTCCATTTTAATATACAATGCCTCTAAGAAGTGAGTTAATTTTTAAAATATGTGGCTATTTGTATCCCTCTAACTTCCAAATGCAACACAGCTCTGTGAGCAAGTCAGGCATGGAACTGTGCTGTGGCTGTATTGAAGTGCACCACTTCTGAAGTCTGGAGTAATAAGTGGATGAATTATTGTTCCTTTATCTCAACTTCATCTCTTTATGTATAGTTTTCATTTTTCTTGAGCGGTGTTACAGGGCTGGGGACAGAGAGTGTGTGAGAAACAGCTGTGTGGTGTTTGGGGTGCAGCCCCCCTTGCAGCCATGTGAGAGATGTTCAGTGGGTAGGTGTTCTTTTTGAAATCAGGTGTATGGGGTTTTAATCGGCACCATTTTCTTTTGCGAGAAGCAGTGACTGGAACCTGCTGATAAAGCTTTTGCTTTGAGGCACAGATCCCAGAGTTCTTAAAGCCGTTTCCTGCCTTAATAAGTGAAACTAATTTTTGATGTATAACATTTATAAGCCTGTGAAACTGATAGGGCAGCTTCAGTATTTAGAAAAATGAAGCCAAAAATAAACAGATGATTGAGTATAGACGGTAAAAACATGTCCTAAAAAGCAAAGGAATGTCAAAATGATGCTGTCAATATCCTGTCGTTGTGACACAGTGAGAAGAGATTTTTTAAAATCAGATTCATTTAAAATCAGTGATGACTTAGGCAATATGCATAATCTAGCAGCTTTCAAGTGCATCATGAAATTTTACATTCTAAAAACCTAAATGATGCTGCTTTGGGTCTTCAGGTTTCCAAGTGGTACTTGTTGCAGGTTCTTTAGGGAAAATGTTACTGCACAGCATTAAATGAGGCTTTGGGCAATTTATTATTTGTTGTTCTCTTTGCTTTGAGAAATACTCACAAATGCTGATTTAAAAACAAAGCTCAGTTTTGGAGTGAGAATTAGAACTTGAGTTCCTCCTGCATGAGGCTGTATTTACTGGTGACTGCATGGGTGGATTCATGTGTAGCTTGTGAGACTGGCTGGTGTGTTCCCCCTTTTATTGTTGGCAGTTGTATTTCTATTATAGAAATAAGCTGTATGTATAACACTGCTGAATATTTTGTCTGATCTCTGGGTAAATGTTATTAGAGTATTACTCCTTGTCTGCTGCTAACAGTCTCAGGGTAGCTGGTCTCTACCTGTGGCATACCTGGCCATCCCCACAGCACGTTCTCTTGTGGGGTGCTGTGCTTCCCTGAGAGGTCTGGTGACCCTGAAGTTCTTGATTTCATTATTTATACCTGAGTTAAGTTTTTCCTGAAAAAAATACAGGCATCCCTTCATTACGTTGTAGACAATAATTTAGGCCTTCAGTAACTCTGATCCTTCAGCTTGTGGCTGGAGCACCTCAGTGCTGTGATGCAATTCCAGTGTCTAAGATCAGCCCTGCTTTGATAAATGTGTTGAGCAACAACATAATGCAGGTGGGTCATACCCTTTAATTCACTGTAGATTTTCAAGCACAGTTAGATTACTGAATTATTTCTTTAATACCTGCAGTACAGCACTATTAGTATTAAGTAACTGAGCATTTAATTGCAGTGTGCATGGTACAATATGCACAGTTAATGTTTATTATTGGAATCCAGTTGCTGTCTTTGTTATCACATTCCAGAGCTCCCAGCATTGGCAGAGTCCTTCACATTTTATAGCTGTGCTTTTCAGATGTGGACTGGCATACCTAAAGCTATTGTTTGAACACTACATTTAAGGATGACTTATTTAACTTGAGAGATGCCAATAGAAATGTTAATGGTAATGTAGGAGTTACAAAAAAAAAAATCTGATCCTTCTAGAATGAAGGTTATAAAGAGAAAAAAGTTTATGTGAACACTTATGTGGGCTGAAATGACATGATTTTTTGGTGATGCCCTAGGGTAGGATAGCTGAGATCTAATAGTAGCAGGTACTTGGGGTATGGAGCTGGAACAGACACTTGGAATTATGTCAACTTTTTAATGCTTTGTAAAAATCTTACTGGAATTCTATCTTGAGATGTAATTAAATTGTTCCTACTGTGTTAGTGGGAATGCACCTAGATTTTTTTTAAGAATAAATGTTGATAAATTAGAGCACTGTGACTGTGCATAGCTGGATGTGTTTATCCCTTTGAGTGAGGATGGTATGTGCAGGTATCTGGTAGTTTCACTCTACTGTCAATCAGTTTCAATTTGGAGTGATACTTGCAAAAATTATTTTCATAGGTAAACCAAAAAATCTTAAAAGACTTCCCATCACCACTTCTTAAATATATTTTCCAAGCTTTTTTTCCCCTAGAGAAAGAAGGGATTTTTTCATAGTGCTTTTGTGCTCAAATCATGGTTTGGTGTCTCAAAATGCAGGATACAGATTTCTTATGGCTCTAATATTGTGAGAGCTAATCTGACTAAAGCTCAAACTGCATTTGTGGGTGTTTTTTGTGCAAACTGCCTGGTAGGTAGGTAGGTGCCACATTGTCTAAGAACACATTAGCCTGAGGACTGTAACTTGAACACAGTTAAATGATCTTGACCATATTAGACTTACTTGTCAAAAGTAATTTTTAAAATATTCTGTAATTTAGTGTGCTAAATTGCTGTAGCACTTGTCAATCTCTAAATAGCACAGACTTTTTGACAGCACTTCCTAAGCTTAGTGTCTTCTGGCATTTTGGGGAAAGACTTAAGAAGCTGGAATTCATAGGGACACTGGTATTTAATCTGGCTTAATGAAAGATCTCATTGTAATTGATGAAGTTAATTGGCTATTCACTGGAATATCATCCTTGTATTACTGCAAGATCAGTCCTGCTGTTGTCTTTAAAATTTGATGCAGCAATTTTGACCATTTTCTCATGATCAAGTCAGCATCTCCTGTCTGCAAGTAACCTTTAGTCATATAAATTAGAAAGGGAGGTACACAAGGCAGTTTGTTGGTTATAAGTGTTGAGAACTATTCTGGAAATGGCTTTCCATGTGAGAATCTGGGTAGGAAATGATTGATTGTGATGACATTACTGTCAGAGATGGACAGGAGTTAGTACTTGATGCTCTTCTGTTGGTAAAATAAAATTTCTAAGTTCTGTGCAATGTTCCAAATTTGTCAGTGGTTTTGGGTAGCTGAAGTGAAGCAATTTTGTATGGAGTGTAACCAAACACAAATTAACTTTGAACTCTTGTTGTGGAAGAACTGCCCCTCCACCCCCCAAAAAAAAGGAAAAAAAAGAAGGATTGTTTAATCTGAGAAGGATTTCCTTTTTTACCCTGGTGAAGGTGCTTCCAAATATTCCTCTCCATTGAGGTGGTTTTCTTTTAACCTTTGGAACATGGCAGGGTTATCACATAGAATTACATTCTTATGCTCCCTTAATTATGTATATCTTTTCCTTAACAAACCTTAAAAAAAGATTTCAGATGTTACAAGTCTAATTAAAGAGACAGACAAAGCACAGTTTATACTGTAGATTTTTTCTGCAGTTCAATTAATCAGCATGTTTTCTCTTTTAATTAAAACCATTTTAGTAAATTAAAGCCCACAGCAAAACACATATATAATTTGTTTGTAATTAGCTCTTAATTGGTGGTAGTTGAAGCTTAGCACCCTTGGTTTCTTTCTTCATGATTGCCATTTTATTAGCAGCCAGTCATTAATTAATCTTTTTTTCTAATTAGCTTATAAAACTGTTGATGGCACATTATTGTAAATGTGATTTTAAGTTCAAAGCTTGTTAATAAGCTTTCTTACTTAGAAGAACAGAGATAAAGAAATTGCTGAAAACAGTACTACAGTTCTTTTTTTAAAACTGCCTTTGTTATAAGGGGGCTCTGTAAAGCATCTAACAGCTTATGGTTAATTTTTTAATGCTGTGTTTTCTCGTGAATGGAGGAAGTTACTTGCATTTAAATGTTTAAGTCGAGGAAAGAGCTTAATATCAGAACAGTTTTCTGTCCTTGCTCCATTACTGTGTCATCCAAATATAATTTGATGTTGTAATAAACAGCATAAAAATACAACAAAGGTATTACAAAGTATTTTACAGGGGAAGTTGAGCACATCATTGAAAGGGGACAATTTTCACTGCAAAATCCACTCGGTATTCTTGTTTGCTTTATATATTTTATATACGTCAGCAATGGATAACATTCCATAACATAAAAGGAGAAAATCATTGCTAGAGGCAAGCCTGAAATAACTAGATTCATATTTGATGAGAAACTGTAACACTGTATTAAAAGGCTGTTTGGCTTCTCTGCTATGATCATAGGATATTTCAGGACCTGTTTGAATATAGATGTTTTGTTGGAGCCTTTGTAGGTTTAATATTTTGTATTTCATACCTCAATATTTCTGGAGCAGTTCTTGATTCTGTTGTCTCAGTACTTGTATCATTCAACATTTACATTTTACAGTCCTATCTTAAAGACAAGTCTTTGCTTTGAGATATTTAATGTTAAATGTCCTGATTTGCAAGGAAGTTTTCTGGAAGTTACAGTAGATTCTGTTGCAACTCAATAAAAATGTTTACTCTTCTGCCTGAACTTTACATTCCATTTCAACTCCAGCCATTTCTTTGCTTGTTTTAAAAGTGTTTTATGATGCTGTGCAAGAAACACTAGAAAGGGATAGCTGACAAGGAAAAAATTAAAAATTGGATAAAAAGTAAATGAATAATGTCATATTACTAAAAAGATGAGAGGCTAATTTGTGCCGACTTTTTGCTAATTTTGTTCAAGCCTCAAAATGAGGAGCTGTCACCCGTTCTGTGTAGCACTGATGACAGTGCCAATGATCCATGAAATAAGCTGCCGCTGGCTTTGTTCTGATAAGAATGAACAAATCTGCACAATGTACGGCTCCCAGAATCTCATTTTCATACTTGCATGCAGGCTAAAAGAAATAAGCTGTTTGCAGGCTTGATTAATCAGACATTTGAGGGTTTTTTGTCTCTTTGATCTCTTTCGTCTCCTAGGTAACTTGCTTGACATTAATGTTGAGCTTGAGTAAAGACAATCAGGAATTGTAGACCAAACTGATATAAAAATTAAAGACCTTAACACTTTAAGTACTCCAGTAATGGTTCCGCTTTACTTCAGAAAACATCTGTTTTCATTTAATTAAAGAACAAAAGAGAATGGCATAAATATTTTTCATAGAGACCTGTTATTCCATAAAAAGTTAAAGTATGATAATTGGTATTTTTAAATAAATGCCTTGAAAGTGTTCAAAAAGAAGCAAAGCTTCAGATATTTGTTACAAGGTAACAATTTCAGATGAGTAGGAAATTTTCATTTATGCTACATTAAACATGTAGAGGAAGATATTTGACATGATTATTGGTCAACTTCAAAATGGAAAGGGCTTTGCCCTGTTGAAACTAAGTTGTTTTTTAAGTTTCTCTCAAAATACACACGCACACACATATATATAGTGTTACAAGGATGAACCATTATATCAGCTTTACTCCCCAGTATGATTTACACACTTTAAACCTGTAAAATTGAAAGGAATTTAAAAAAAAATGTCGCAGTGCGTTTGCTTGAGGTTATGCAGACGCTTTTACAAATCTTCCAAGTGGCTGTAAAGATGAATGCCTCAAGGGTCTAGCCAGGGCCCTGCTTTTCCAACCAGCTAAAGCCCTTATCTTAAATCCAAGCAAAGTACCATTAATCTTTTTGAAAGACCTTTTATGGCTTTTAATATATCCCAAATTAGAACATTTTACACCCTTGGTTCCTGAAATATGGTGATAAAAAGCCTTTAGAGCTTAATTTTCCTTACTGCGTGCTCTGACCAATTTGCAGTTCTTTGTGATAATGTTTAGACACCTTAATTAAAATGCAGCAAAATATTGGATGTTCTATATGGAAAATGCTGATACTTTGACTACACAAGAAATTGTTGTATATATTTTTATTCATGCTTTCTTATTTCTTTTAAGATTGTATTTTATTGAGTTATCTGATGACCTGAAATGTTAGTGTGGGCTTTTTTTTTTTTTAATGTAAAATCCATTGACCAAGCTTTTATGGATTTCTCCTTGGGGGGAGCAGGGAGTGAAGATGTATGTGTGGGTTTGGGTGGGAGCAGAAGACATTTAATCTGACTAAAATGTTTGTGTGTGTTTATATGCAACATTTGTTTTCATGTCTTGAAAATTTGACTCTGTGTAGCCTAGAAATTGTAACAATGCTGCAAAATGTTTCTGCTTCTACTTCCACACACACTGCAGAGGATCTTATTCAATTTTTTCTGTACTTTTCAAAGATGGAAGAACTCATTCTGTCTTCCAAAAAATGCAGATGAAAAGATTTTTCTGCAGCACTTGTTTAGGGCTCGCCTGTGTATATTTGTAAGTGCTCAATAGGCCACTAGAATATATTTTAAGGAGATTCTGTTATTCATCACACAGTAAAAGTTAATTTTCAAGTGTGTTAGGAGGTAGAATACCTCTAATAAAGGCATGTTTCTGCTGCCTGATTTCAGCCATCAGATTGCTCCATTGTTTAAACTAATAATTACTCCTGTTTCAATTTAAAAGTAAACATTTTTTGAATATTTTAGGTGAGTTTTCTTAAACATTTTTATACTGCCATTATATTAAGGTTAATAGCTGCCCCTAAATATTAAGTGACAATGCAAATAAAAGAATGTTATGTTTTAGTCTTTGACCTGAAATTTAGCAGTTCAGATGTCAGCATTGAATTATTGTTAATAAAAAACGTTCATGCTCAGGGGAAATGTACGTGGATAATATAAAAGTTTTGCAGTAACTGGTCACAGTGTTTTGTGCATCAAGATGATTCCAAAGGTGCATTTTATAAGGTCATTACACATGCAAATAGTGAATGAGAAACTTGTTCAGCGTTCTTGTTTTCCTTTTTCAAGATTATGTATATGAAAATATCTATTTTCCTTTCCAACTGTTATGCTCAGCTCCTAACTGCTTGTGTTGCCAGCGTTTAGAGCCTCAAACTTTCCTCAGGCTGATGTTGTGCTTGCTGCCTTTCCTCAAAGGCTGCTGCTTTCCTCATTCTTGAACCCTGACAGGACCATAAGGTACAAGAGCTTATAGTGATGATGGTTAGGGTTGTTTTTTGTTTTTTTTTTTTAAACTGATCACCTGCCTATTGTGTGTTTGATGGGATAGTTGTGGAAAATGTGTCAGTGCATCTGCACCTGCAGATGTGTTCCTGAGTCCTGTCATCTTACCTGGATAAAGCATTTCTTAGAGTAATTATTTGCCTGCATAGATGCTGCAGGTTATTCAGGTGTGTTACCATTAATAGTGGAACTTCAGCCAAGGTGATAAAGAGTATTCTTCCCCTTGGGTCTCTTGTTCTTTGGTGCTCTCATGACATTTTGGGGGAAATTTAGAATATACAGTCATAAACTGTTTGCTAATTTCAATAGGTTTAGGTGTGGTTTGAAGGAAAACCTGTTTGTCCACATCAGATTGTAGCAATTTGGGGTAAATGACCTGTTTGTCTTGGAGAATAGCAGCAGCTTCTGAGAACAAATTCCTTCAAAACTCATAATGTCAAGGCAGCAACAAAATGTAACTACAAGGTACAAATGCTGATTAAGGGAAATAAACTGGTCATAGTTCACTGTGTCTTCTTCAATCTGTTTTACTTTACTCTTCCCTGCCTTTCCCTTCTGTGCTTGACATTCACTAAAGTGAACTTAATTCTCACAGTTTGCATAAGTTTATGGAAGTTTATTCACCCACATGGAAAGCTGGCATACCATATCCTTGCAATCTAAAAGATAAATGTGGAGATAGATGCTAAGGACACTGCATCATTTATTTTCGGACAGACTGATTAAAACATGTCTAGTGGTTGTACTGAAAAAGGTGTGGTAGTAGCAGCTCTTCCTGTATGGAAGTGTCTTTCTGGGTGTTTTTGACAATGATTCTGGACCTGATTCTATTGTGTTAGCATAGCTGAGGTCACAGGCTGGTCCTAATAATGGAGACTGTGTATTTGGATATGCCTGTCTATGTAAAACAAACAAACAAAAGGATCCAGTGAGCTGTTGCCCTTTGCTTTTGTTTCTGAAAATGAAGGGTTTGGTGAAAAGGGTGGCTTGCCCCAGGATCCTACGCCTTTGTATTTCCCTCAGGAGACATTCTTGTTTGTCCAGTGTAATAGTACATCATCAGCCTAATATTTGAAAGATATTTTAGTATCTGTTGACTTTTGAGAAACAATATCAGACCGAGTAATTTGTGAGGCTTAAATTTCGTATGAGCCATTTGCATCTAATCAGTTTTCCTTTGTTCCTTTTCATGTCTTAGCTTGGTGTGAAAATTGCCAAAGCTGCCGCTTGCCGCAACTTTGTAAAAGCCAAGCAAGAAGCAGAGGCTGCCCAAGAAGCTCAAAAGAAAAAGAAGCTTGCTTGGGGGTAAGTCATTTGAGTATGGAATTAAACATTTGTGGTTTCATTGGCACTAAGTGTGTACAATACAATCTCAGTTAAATGTTTTCTTAGTTGAAATAGGCTTGTGCTAATCTTATTTGTTTAGTTTAACCTTGTTGGGTTTTGGTGGGCTTTTTTAGGAGTGTATCAGACTTAAATACAGAGGCTTTATCAGAAACAAAGTGGTGCTTGTATGGCTGTATTTGTCTTCATGCCTTTATTACAGTGTTAAAAATAAGTTTTTATTTTTGTTGTTGTTAAGAATAATGTGGTTAAATACCTGAAGCACATACACTCGTCATTCCTAATGTGGTTTTTGTGTTCTGTTTCAGATTTGAAGCCAAGAAAAGATGGGAAACAAAAAGCAACATGGGATACATGTAATCCATCGTGTTTTCCTCAGGAGTCAAATACCCATTGTTACTTGAAGAATTTCTGTGGCAACTTATTAAATGTAAACATAAAACTCTCCAAAACAAATCACAACACATCAAATACCTTGTATTTATTTTAATGCTTTTGGAGTACACTGTCTTGTCTTGGCACTCTCTTATAAATAATACAGCAGAAATACTATCTAAACATGAGTTTTGTGTTAAATTTTCCTCCTAGATATGCAACCTAAAGATAATGCATTTCAGGATGAATTTGGAGTCTGGTAGAGAACTCTCTGAAATTGAAATAAAATCCTTGGTCCAAATGTGTTTTGTGCTGTGCTGCAATTATAATGTGTGGGTATAAGAGTTTGCTTCTGGGGCTACACAGACTTAATGCAGTAAGTGATTTTCTGCTTGAAAGTTGAGGGAAGACACTAAATAAAGAAGAGTAACCCCAACCTATCTTTTTTAAACCAAGGGCATTTATAGCCTTAGTAAATAGAAACAAAAAAAAAATGCTGGAAAAATGTCCATCCTCCCTCTCCTGGAAGGATCTGGTTCTATTGGTCATATCCTGGTGCCACATTCTTCAGAATATTTCAGATTGCCAGTTTTCTTTCCTTCCTAAGAACACAGGTTTTAAAAGTCCCAGATAAAAATACATAAATAAATCTCTTGGGAAAATATCTGAACTGTTATGTTGTACATTTAACTGCACCCAAGAAACAAATGCAGATTTTACTCCAAGTCAAATGTTTTACAGATCAATTAGGATTTGAATGTTTATGTTATAAGATTATAATAAGAATTGATGATAATGTTTCTTCAAAATTGGTCTCAGTGAAAAGTAAGTACACATTCAAAACTAATAACTTTTCTCCCTGAAGCTCTTGCATATATGTTTAGTCACCACAATGCCTGAATTGAATTGGTAATGTAAATGTCAGTTATTGTTAACCAAGATTAATATGTTTCAGGCCAAAGGTATGGTATTAGTGTAATGGTGATTTACTGTGTAAGTACTTGGGGCTAAAACAACTTGCCAACAAATAGCAATTTGAAGTTTTACAGCAGCAATTCGAAGAGTTCAGGTTTGCAGTCCAAGATGGAATAGTGCATTTTTGTTCATTAGCCCTCGGGATATTTGATTCTTTTTTTTTAACATCATATTTCTTTCACACAGATGAGAGTTTGCAATATGGTAATCTGCAGTTAGCTGTAATTAGTTATGATGACAGAGTTGAATACAATTGCCAGGATTGTAAATTGGGGGCTAAACAGGTTTCTGCAGTATAACACCATAAATCTCACACTGTAGTTTACAAACTACATTGCTTTGCAAACTTTTGTGTGGCAGGAAGCAAATGTTATCTCTAGTGAAGTGATTGAGGAGGTAAGGTGCATGTTTGCATCTGTAAACACACAGGGTACCATGAGCCTCCATGAGGATCTTTCTCAGTTCCAAATATTCCTGTCCAGTAGTTACAGGCACTCTGTCCATAATTTCTGGGGTTTTTTTAAGCATCTGGGAGATGGGTGTTGGATACAGTTGACCTTCGTTATTTGCTGAAAAGTAGAATGATGCTGATAATTAATGCCAAACCCACCAGCAGCATTCCATTGAACTTTAGGAATCATTTATTAAATAAGCTGTTTTCTTTTTTGCAGTAATTGCTCTTAAGGTAACAGTATTTGTCAAATCAAGATCTTGATATAATTGCAAGAATCAGTGCTCTGTGTTTTGAAAATGTGCTTTAACAGAAATCCAAGCCCTCAATAAACAGCTATTGCCCAGCTACCTATAATATTTTACACTAAATCAGTTAGTTTTATGTTAGACCATTAGCAATGGAACTGTTTAGGAAGTATGTAGAATATTTGCATTGGGACACTTGTGTGATGAATTTAAAAATTACCACGTTTTAAAACTTTATATCCACCTAAATGTAGGCTTAAAATATTAGTTGATTTCCAGAATTAGACCATATTCAAAAATCTCCAGCAGGGAAAATGCAAAAGCCTAATGCAGCTTTATAGAGTTCATATAAATACATAAGAAATAAATGAATGCAGAACTGTTCCTTTAATAATAATCTTCCTAAGTTGCTGATATGTTTTTAAATGTTTTGCATTGTGCTGACATTTTCTTTTTAAAGTAGTTTTAGTCTATGATGCAGATTTTGGCCAAACAAGTCAAAGTGCCTTCTGAGACTTAACATTTCCTGTTTAACAGTGTTAAACCAATCCAAATGCTTGTTTTAGTTAACTGAAAGCTTTTTAATCAGCTGAAATATATAACCTCTTACAATGAACTAAATTTGAGATGTAATAATAATTCTTCCAGGAGATGAAACGTTTGCAATATCTCCTTGTTTGATTGAAATTACCAATCTAGAGGAATGTACTTCAATTATAAATACCAGTACAAGTCTGTTGTGAAGCCAAATATTTATTAGAAGTTCATTTGATGCTATCTTGAGTTGGGCAACAGTTTAAAGCCTTGCTAAAGTACTTCCTCCCTCTCAGAAGTCCTGAAAAATATAAATGCATGCACTGTTTTTGCCTGGTTTTTTTCTCCACCACAATTTCATATTTTATCCAACATCAGTCATTGTACTCTCTTGGATATCCTGAGTAGCCTTCCTTCTTTTGAGGAAGAATTGTGTAGGTTCCCAAGTGTGACTCTGCAGTAAATCAAGAAACTACCTGGAGAGTAGAATGTGCTCTCACAATTTCTGTTGTTGTTTGAGCAAGGCTGTCTCTGGAGCATCCTGCCCCAGCCTCACTCTGTGTCTGTCCAGTGACATCTGAGCTTGTCCAAACTCAGCTGCTGTGCCAGGCTGAGGGGTTTGCTGGGAGGTTTTCAAAAGCCCTAACAATGTCAAGTTGGGTGACCCTGCACAGTTTCACTGAGTGTTGATGCTCCTTGAATGCTTCTCACTCCAGTGCCGTGTCTTCATTTCTGCTCCCATCTCATGCTCTTGCAATTCTATTGTGATTTAAGGCCTACACGAGAAATTCTTTTATCAGCTCCTCTGATAAAATACAGCCAGTTTGAAGTTTGACAACAGCATACTAATACAATTACTTGTATTTCTTAATACTGCATTCCTGAGCTCCTTAACCAAAGAGTGGCTGCAGGGACAGTTTGACAGATAAAAACATATATATAGTTGTTAGAGTTTTAATAGTTTTTTGCCTGCAACCATAATCTGTATCATTATTTTTTTAGTTTAATTCTGTTGGACAAGTTTCAAAGATAAATGTGGGGTGTAATAAGTCTTTGCAGCCTCTAATTTGTGAAGGAGTGTCTGTCCAGTTAATACTTGCTCATTGAAGCAAGGGGTTTTGAAATAGCTGAAGTACGAACTGTAATTACTGATGTCTGTTTCCTATTCACCTATGGCTTCTGGCATTTGATCAAAAACTGTAATGTGTTGCTTAATCTCAAAGCATTCCCCATTTTCAAAAATATTTACCTCATGAGAATTGCACAGCACTAAATGACCTTAGCAAAACCAGAGTAGATTTTTATTTGGCATTGATCGTATGTGGCTAATCCACCAAGTATTTTTCCTGTTATTTTTGAATGTTGGTAATTTAGGTACGGATGTGTCTATAGTGTACTTTTAGTGCAAGCTCAAAACATCTTAAAAAGTATTAAATAGATTAATAACAGGGTGGGATTTTTGCTTCACAAATGGGGTGGCTCAAAAGAGGAGTACAAAGGTCGAGCAATTTATGTGAGGGCAAGCTCCTGGCTGGCAGCAAGGTGTCGAGTGGAAGGAATCTCCTGGTTTGCTGGTTTGTCAAAGCTGAGGATAACAGAGAAATCAGTCTTGAACAGTTTTGTGGCAGGTGCTTAAACCTCTTTGAAAGTCACTGGGAATTGGGCACCTCATTACCCTCTATCCCACCACGAGAGTAAAAGAACTGTGATATTGAATGCAGATGTTCTGAGCATCACAAGAGTAAGTAAAAGCCCGAATTTCATTTGAGAAAAGTTATCTTTCTTGTTGAAAAATGCCTGTGTTGCTTTGATCTGTCTCCAGCTGTGTTTATTTAACCATCAAATCTTGTCTTCCCAGTTTCTGTGGGATTGTAACAGAGTTGAGAGATTTCTATTTCTTTATTTGTAATTAGACCTGGAATAAAACATTTTGCTCTGAAAAAGCATAGGACTTAGACACTGAGAAATGCAAACAGCCAACATTAGAAAAGGAGTTCCGCCTATTTTCCATGTGATTGTGCTTATCATGCTCATTCTCTGATACTGAACCATCATCCTGACTTCAACAGTGTTCATTTCTCTTGGAGTTTCCCAGGTGTGCTGGCTGCCTGACTCACTGATGGAGGTGACTTCAGGCTGGTCTGACATGACCACAAATTGAAATGAGCATTTGCATTTCCATGTTACATGTCCTAATGAGTCAGCCTTTGGCAGCTTTTCCTGTAACTGAAGAAAATAGATAGGATATAAGAGAAAAGATAGATACAGAAATAAGGCTTTTTACCCAAATGAGAACTGACTGCTTTCTGGTAGCCAGAGAGGGGATTTTGTTCATCCTTTTTTCACAGCCTCTGAATTGAACAATACATTCTTGTAGCCCAAACAGCAAGTTCAGATATCAGGCAAAGTGTAATGCTGCCTGTGCACTCTCTTTAGCTAGGTAGTGTTTATGGTATTTTAAGAATTTCTCTGTGGAGAAGTGGTTGCTGACCTTGTCAGATCTTTAATACTAAAGTGTGAGTTGTCCTCTACTGTTACAGACCAGTTTTAATTCCAAACTAGTATGAATTTACCAGTACTGCTGAAAGAGAAAGAAAAATAATCTGCATCTTCTCTGATTACTCTGATTCTGCCCAATAATCTGCACCTGTGATGAAAAATCTTTGCATTCTTTTGTGGATTGAAAAGATTCCCGGCGTAACCAAGGATCACTGAGGTTGTTTTAACATTGATTACTTTTCTGTGGAACTCATAAAAATACGTTTTCCACACTTATATTTTAAATATATTGCCAGCTCCTCAAACTGCACTCTGTAATAGCCCAGGATTGTAAGAAAGCCCTGAATTGAACTAGGTGTAATGTGCTGGTATAAAGTGTAAACATGCAAAGAACATCAGAAAGTTGACGCATTGCATGATTCAGCTTCTAATTACCACCAAACAATGTAGGATGGAGCTTTTATTTTTTGCAAGTTAATGAAGAGAGTGTTGAGAGCAGCCTGCTAGCAAGAGCTGTCCTCTCTGTTATCTGCTGGAGGAGTACACAAGCTGCAGAGGGGGAGAGTCAGCCAAACGGGCATTTCCAATTTGAATAGTTCCTCTTTTTAGAAATACGTTTATAAAATGTCCTCTACTTTCAGCACATCAATGCCAAGGGCCATTCTCACAGAAATACAGACATCACAGAATGCTCTTTGTTAAGAATTACTGCCTTTGCTTCTCTTGTTATGTTTTTTGTTTGTTTGTTTGTTTAATGCTGTACACTTTAAAATGTGCTTTGCTTTCAGTCGCTTTAATTTTTAAAGATCAGCTCAGGGGAGGGATTTGGGTGCACTCTTTTAGGCAACAGCACGTTTTTCCCAGCTCCATGGGGCTGCTGTTCATGCCATACTTTTAGCAGGCTTTTTAAAGATCAGTGTCACATCTCTCAGGCTGGTGTGCACAGTCTGCCACTGGAGTCAGGCCTCAAGGTTAGCTGAGGTGTGTTTGTGCAGATGCTGCTTTCTTTCCAATCTCTTCTTCCTAAAGGAAAAGTGTATTTTTCTTATAGCAGTCGTTTTTCAGTGATCTGGTTTAGAAAGTGCATCCACAAATCATTGCACAGAGGTAATTGGAGCAGTGGTAGAGAATGGGTTGAGAAGTGAGAGCAAAAGGATGAGATTCCTGTAGGAGAGGAAAGAGAGAGGGGAAAATGTCTTATACTGGTATTATCTCTGGTCATACTGTACTCAAGGGCCTTGTGCTCAGTTTTAGTCTCACAGCATTTCCACTGGAGTCACCTTCATTGTTTTGGATAGCTGATGATAATGCTGGACAGTGTTGTTAAATATTATGGATTTGAAGCATAGAATTATCTGATGTAATTAATTTTCTTTTCTGATTCAATCAAAAAGCCTTAGCTCTAGGAATACATTCCCAGATTCTTTCATGATGGAAGTGGCACAGTTTAGCTACAGTCTAGTCTCTGGGGATCATATTCTGCTGCCCTCAATCAAGGAGAGCCTTTACTCCAAAACTTGTCAAACTGGAACAAATAAGGGTGACAAAATTTGTCTGAAAACAAAGGACTGGAGACATGGACCTGCATTTGCTATGGAGTGTGGATATTAGCTCCTATTCAGTGCTGACTGCAGAAGGGTGTATGAATCTTTAAACTCTGAAGGCAACTCTTAGGTGGAGAAAATTAAGCAGGCAGTGCTGTACTTGGTGCTGCTAAACAATCTAGCACTTAAATGCTGACACAGCCTGTAGAGAAAGAGCTCTCCTGTGTTTTAACTGCCTGTAGATACCTGAGCTCTTCTGCATTAATTTTCAGTGATCCAAGCACTGCATGTTGTCAGAGTTCTAGCAGGTGTTTACAGATCCTCAAATTGAGATTCCCAGGGGATTTAAGGGGCTACATCAAAAACTCTGTGCCTTAGCTCTGAAGTTTCTGGAATATTTGCTTTCTCAGAGTCTTGAGGAAGCTGAAGTGGAATGAGATCTGGAGAAGGGACTGTTGTGAGATGTCCAGGCTTCAGATCCTATTTCTTTGATGCAAGGAAAATGGTATATTGAAGCAGGGGAAGGAGTGAGGAGTAACTGAGATCAGAAAAGGCTGGAGGACCAGAGATAAGGGCAAGTGTCTTGTGGAAACTCTTCCAGCTCCACTGATGTCAATAGTGAGAGTCTATTTTAAAAAAAATACTCGGTTTCTACAAGTTGAGGGTGCATGGCTTGTATTATTTAGGTACAGGTAAGTACAAAACACCTTAAGGCTACCTGATCTTTATATTTCAGCGTGTGATCTCTGTGAAATTCAACACAACTGCTGCTGTCATAACAAAAAAAAAACAAAAACCTTCCCAGAAATGTTTTTTTTGGTTGTTCAATGAGAGCTTATCACAGTTGACGCATCCTTTTTGTTACTGTCACATAAGATAACCAGATGACTGCTGCCAGAGCCTTACCAGTCACCACTGCCACCACTGTAGAGAGACTGGTAAGAGCTGGAAAAACCCCCAGACTGATCATGTAAAACACATTTTTGGTGCCAATGTGGACTGCATGCTTCTTCCTCAGAGCCCCTTAATTTAGAAGGAGGAAGTTCATGGATTATACAAACTGTTCAGGTCATCAGTGTAATCCAGTGGGAACATTTCTGTAAATGTCTCCCTGTGGCCATGCAATAAGGAAAATAAAGCAGTAGCATAACCTCGTGCCTGAGCTCCCTCTGGTGTAGACAGAACATGTGCTGCTTGCACAGACGTGAGCTAAACCCCCCTGGGGTGGGATTGCCCCTCAGTCAGTGCTGCTCATTCCTGTCACACTGGCCATGCCCACAGCTCAGTCAGGCCCATTCGCTCACAAGGGCCCAGGTACTGGGGTCAAAACTCCTTTTTTCCTTCCCAAATAATAGCACAGACGGGTTAGGAAAGTTGGCCAAAGGTGTGGAGAACATGACTCACAGGATAGAGAGTTGATCTCACATAATTGTAACCAAGCACAGGAACCCTGACATTTGACTTTTACACAGTGAAAACCTGGCTGCAGCTCTTGTGATTCACACCTACCCTGCCATGAGCACCTATTTTCCACTGCTCATAACCCTCTTACACTTTCTGCCTACGTCTTGCATTGAGTGTTTCAATTGACCTAATTATTGTCCTAAGTAAATGTTAACTAGAACTTTACAAGCCATCGTGACAGCGAGGATGCAAATTTTTATTGAAATAGGTTTTGGGGAAGAATTGTTAGACATTCACAATTCTTTTGTTATTTGTTGTTAAATTCAACCATTCTGATGACATTTCAAGGGCTGTTTAATCCTTGTTGCACTAATTTGCTGGTGGAATATGCCACAGACAAAAGATTTGCTTTACCAAGACTGAGCAGATGCTTTGTTTGCAATTTTTTATGTAGCCCAGTATTTCAGATGGAGCATAATGGCACTGCAAATGTTAATGCACCTCAATTGATCCTTCCAGCACTGCTCAGCAGTGCAATTCATCCTCTAAGCACAGAATCTTACTTCTAGAAAAAAATAAGTAGAAGTGCTTGGATCACATAGACTCCATTAGAAATAGGATGTCCATTTAATAATAGAAAAAAATGTGTGAATTCATCCTGAGGATAAATGGGCACAGATCTATTGAAGCAAGCAGTCTTTTTATGTAAGTGGAGTTGCACATGTTTTCTCCAGGGATCAGTTCAGTCCACTTTGCCTTTGTAGTTTATGCTGAAATTTTTCAAGATAGGAAAAACTTGCAGAGTATTTGCATGTACTAAGTGCCTGGCATAGATCAGAGTCTTTACTTCTCACTTTTGCTAGCAGTACAGTCATTTAAAATTAAAGAAAAAAAATAAAACAAGTAATTAATCCTGTATGAATGTTCAAACATTTGGTTACTAAGTTATTTCCTCCCTCTAGACCTTGGACTTCCTCTGTGTATGATCCAAGAAGGCAAGTAAAAGTCTTTTGCAGGAAAATACAATTTTCAAGCACCCTGATTGTGCTATGATACTTGCTCTACCTGAATCTTTTTAGATAACAGGCATCATGCTGCCTTTCGTTTATTTTTCTCTGGTTGAAGAGCCGGGGAACAGAGAAGTGGCAGTCAAGGAACATGTTAGAGGTGTGTATATAGTTTGTGATAGTGAGATCAAGCAGAATTTGTAACAGGGAAAATTTACCTCATCTAGAAATACAGCTGAGCTCATAATAAGATCCTCCCTCACAAAAAAAAAAGAACAATCTGGAAAAAAAAAATCTTCCCCACCCGCTTGAAATGACAGTCTAATCTTGTTTTTAAGGTATGGATTGTGACTCTGGATATTTTTCCATGGTCTTTTGCAGGCCAGACTAAGATCATCCAGTCCAAGCTCACGAGGAACCAGCCAGCTCCACTCCCAAGTCTGTGCAGCTCTGTTAGTGCTGTGTCCACTCCATTAAACCTTCTGAGAGTCCCTAAGCCTTGTTTGAAGAAATCTGGACAGACATTCCTCAGAAGAGCACAGTTCAATATCCAGCACTGGCACCATTTCACTGTGACACCCTGGAAAATGTGCTCTGAGCCAGGTTTTGAGACACACAGAGCCATCCCAGAGCCCACTGGTAAAATGCTACTGATCTTTTAAAGGCTCCTGCTCAGCTGCAGCCTCTGGTTTTGCCAGAGGGTGTGTGCAGAGCCAGTCCAGCCCTGACACTGCCTCACGGGGAGGCTGCGAGTGAATTCCTGCATTAACCCACGAGCACAGGAGTTCTCATTCAGATCCGCTGGAAATTTTATTATTTACACAAACCAACTCAGCACTTTTAGGGAGGATCAGTCTGCCCTGGGGTACCTGGTGCCACAGTGGCTGGGATAGTTCCCTAGCTGTGGGAAGGATGTCCTCCAGACTACAGTCCAGATGGAAAGCTCAAAATTCAACTGTGACCTATAGGGAGAACCCTGGTGAGGAAGGACCTGTCTGGTCTCAGCAAGGTGCCTGTTTTTAGGATTTTTTGTATAATCTCAAACTGCTTTCTTCACAGTTGAGCTCTTCAGGTCCTCTGTAAGGGGGACACATGGTGAAATCTTCCATGATTTAGACAAAAATCTGTGAAAGAAGGAAGGATTGAGTCTGCTTTACACAGGGAGACAAGTAAAGGCTCGTGGAAATCCCAACTTTCAAATCCTTTTAAAATGGCATCTAAGAAGACTGCTTCAAAAAATATGACCTTTCATTTTTTTTTAACCAAACTTTTTAATTAGCATGAATTGAATTTTGGCTTTGCTTGTGTGGAAAGAAGGAATGTAAAGGCAATTTTTGGATATCATCATGCAATAAGTACCTCTGAAGAGGGCTGCACTCAGTTCAAAAGAGGCATGCACTTGAGAGCTCATAGGCCATACTTCCAAATTGTATTACAACCAGGGCTTTAATTTTCTTCTAATTCTAAGACAGGAAGATCAACAAGACGGTTATTTGCAGGAGATATTGGACGTAGAATCTCATTTAGGAATATTTATCTGATCTCCTCATGCTTCTCTAACCATGGGGCTTATAGGGTTGAAGAAGTCTATGAAATGAGCTATTCATGTGGGAGAAAGGCAAAGCTACAATTTGGCTTTTCTTCCCCAGGGGGGCTGTTGTCCTCCCTGAAGAACCCAGCGCTGCACAGGGAGGTGCAAATATTACAGGGAGGGTGGGTGGCGTGCACAAGCAGCCAAATTTTTGCTTCAGCATTGCCTGGAAGCGGCTACGAAATGAGAAACAAAGGCTGTGGTGTGTGGCCACACCTCGAGAGGACGGCAGCACCCACGCACAGCGTGGCAAGCTCCAGCAGTGCCCCTGTGCCCCTGCAGGGATGTGCTGCCCTGCCTTCCCCGGTGGCTGCAGCTCTGCCATTGTCATTCCGCTGCAGTCGTGCATGCCGTCGCAATTCGTTTGTCATATTCCAGCAACTGGAATCCATCAAAGCGCAGTCACTGGCCTTTTAATTAGTGTTAGATTAGCATTTTAAGATATGGGTAAATTCCCAAGTCTAACTTTGTTTAAAGGTGCATATTCAATACAGTAGCCAGGAAATCATGTATTCTCATGTACTTATTACCTCAGTAATGTAATGCTGTGAGGGAAAAAGGCAGATAATACTTCTGACAAATATTAAATGTTATTTGTATAGCTACTGTCTGTGAATTTAAACAGAAAATCATTCCTCACGCTTCGCCATGAAACACACACAAATTTCTTTTGTGGCTTTCATGTTTCATTAAAGCTTTGTATGTGGAGGGGAAGAAAATCTAAATTGCTACTTAATTAAAGGGATACTGTCAGATTAAATATATTTTGAAGAAATGAACTTTGCTTTTTACCTAGGTTGTCAGTAACACCTAGGATTATTAAAAATGAAATATTTTTTAACATCTAATATACTTTTCACCATTTATCAAGCTGGGTCTTTTCTTCTCCTTGGCTGGTCTAAAACAGTCTCTTGCCTTTCCCTGCAGTCAGCTTCATTGTCTGGATCCTATTAGCTAACCCAATATTGGAGAGCTTTAGATTGTAAATACCAGGAGGTGAACCTTACATCTAAACCAAAAAAAAAGAAAATGTATGGCTCTTTCTTTATTCCATTAAAATATTTCTCTAAAGCTGGACATAATGTAATATACTCTCCTTTAATCACGTTTTCATCACCACACAGCATGTGCAGAGCGGGTTAAATGCTGGAAAGTGCTGAGCAGTGTGGGGTGTGTGCCTTTCCCTCTCACCGAAGGCCAAAGGTTCTAAAGGTGCTCAATTGCATGGAGAGGGGTCAGACATCTCTGCCACAGTGTTTGGAAACCGGAGCCCAGCCCCGCTCGGGGAGCTCCTGACTGTTGTGGTAAAGGATTTAAATTAGGAGCAGGGCAGGACTGGAAAATATGTGGGTACATCTGACAAGTGAAAATGAGAAGTGATGTGGAGCCCCTCCAGCACCTTGGCTTTCCTACAGCATCTGCGTGGTTCTGTGTAGAAGGGCAGACAAAATCTTACCCAGGCAGATGCCAGGTGCAGCTGTGGAGGAGACTGGATTCTGCATGAGTGGCTTTGTTGTTGATTTAACAGGAGCTGCAGAAAGAGGGTAGAGAAGGTGTGTACTATGGGTTAATATTATTATATTTGGAAATAATAATACATTCAACAATCCCAGAACTCAGCAATATCAGAAAGGGCATTATTTACAAAATGGCCCTATCTACGTACACCAGTGAAAGCTGGTTTTGGAGTTTCATATTAATGCACATTAGCATCCTCATGAACCTATCTGATAATACTTATACATGGAGACTTAAGCTCCTTAAGCAATGTTCACACCTCCATGAAAAATAATACAGTTAAGTTCTTCCTTTAAATAAACTTTCTGAGCAAGTCTATTAACAGTTATCTGCTATCTGCCACAAGGGGAAACATGTAGACAGTTCTGTAGTGTCTTATAAATCTTGGGCTGCTGAGTATTAGGTAGTAAATTAAATGAGAAGCGAGAGCTCCTTTCACTGGATCCTCCTACTTCATTTTACCACGTGGGAATGTTTGAGTCCTGAGGAAACAATCTGCATCCCCAAGGGATATGTTCCTGCATTCTGACAAATAAGTCTCCTATGTAAGAAGCATTTTCGAATGCTTTTGTAGTGAAGATTTACCATGGCCTGGGTGTATAAAAGCCTGCCTCGGTGTTGTTCAGTGTTGTATCATTTTGAGATGAGTGTGTGCATGGCGAGACCACTGACAAAATCTGACTTCAAATATCTGGAGATGTCCACAGGCTTCAATAGCAAACAATAGCCTGTGGTTTGGCCCCTGCTCAAGGGATGAGCAACTGGAGCTCAATTCCCAGGTTGGCTATTCCCTCTGACTGTGAGCAATTCACTTCATCCTTCCCTGCTCCACAGTCCCCTCTCCTTAAGGATGGAGAGGGGATGAAGGAATATATTCCTGGCCTTGCAGTGGCTGGGATGCCCAGGGATCTCCACAGTGGAAACCGTGAGGGTCGCTTTGGGGACAGAGGTTCTGGACAGGGCCGTGGCAGCTGATGGAAATTCTGCCTGCTGTGAAATGCTATCACATCATTAAAAGCAAACTCCAAAGAAGGGCAGTCATTGTAAATGAAATCCCACAGACTTTTTGGTTTGTGTTTGATGCATTTGTATGAAATCTGACTGTTTTCATCCCATTTATTGCCACATAAACCTTCCACAGTGGCAGTGGAATTTCATCTGAAAAAAAAAACCACCCTCAACAACCGGAGGATTTGGATTCTAACCATAAAAGTTAAGTTAGCTGGATTGACAATATGCCATAATCAAGTAAAAATACATAAACAGGGAATCAGACATGTACAGACAGCACAGAACATGGATAATTCCTTTTAGGATTTAGCATATGGCCAGCAGCTGGCAGATCCCTGTGAAACTGGATGATAACATAGACATCCTTTGCTGCATGTTCCTGGGTGACAATAACTGGTAGGAAGGAAAAGACTGGCCATTAATAATCTTTATTTTATTTAGTGAGACTTTTATTTCTGTTTTGAAAGGGAGAAGGAAGACGTGGAAAGGCAGAAGCTTCCTGGAAAGTAGAAGCCTGTATAAATGGCACCAATGGGAAAAACAGGCTTTTATTTTCTTTCAAAGACATAAAATTAAACAGAACTTTCCAGCATATGTTAGCATTCATAACTCTTGCAGACCATGCATCAGAACAGAAGACTTGTGATGATTATTAGTCCTTTGTATTGCGGTAGGTCCTAGAGATCAGGGTACTATTGTGCTGGTTGCTCATAATTAGAGATTGTGTACTCCCTGGAGTAGTGACTATCTCAATAAACAAGACAAAGGGATGAGAAACAGGAATTGGTATTGTTCTCACTGCACAAACAGTGCACTGAGAAACTGGCATATTAAATCATTTGCCCAAGTTCATGCGAGATTTGGCAGAATTTGGCAGGAGAAGCTTCTTGGATTTTTTTGCCATGTAGGTATTTAGTGGATTGATCCCCTTCTGCAAAAGAAGGAAAACATAGTTTTAAGTGTCAAAATAATTTCAGATTTAAGAAATAAATAAATTTTTTTGTCCTCTAAATCTGTTATGGTCACATGAATAGGAGATTTTTATTTGTGAAAAATTTTGATTTTCTTTTCAATTTCCCCAGTTTATTTCCACCCACCTCTCTCTTTGAAAAGAGATGAATAGGAAAACTAGGAGAGGAAAGAGCTGAGAGGCCTGGTGTGGAAAAACAATAAATCAAAGTTCTAATTAAAGCAATACAACCTCCCCATTGTTTCCAGTTTCATTTAAAAACTCAGAAAATTGGTCAATGTGAAAAAAAAAGCATTCCTTTTGTGAGGGACAAAATTAATTTGCTCTCTTATTTCCTTTTCTTTTACCACATACAGGAAAGCTCCCAAAGCCAGTCTGAGAGGAGGCCAGCAGAGCTTTTTGGCCAAACACCCCTGGGGCTGCCCAGGCAAATCAGCCCAGGCCACTCTGCACGTGTCCATCCATTCCTGCTCCTCTGGGAGAACTCCAGTGCCCCCCTGCCCAAACTGGCAGGGTGGGACCAGTGCTGGAGTCAGGATCCAGAGCTCCCAGTGCCCTTGGACGTGTGAGAAGTTGTGCTGCACCCCTGGGGTAGGGTCAGGGTTTGGGAACTGTGGGTCTGAGCTGGGGCTTGCAGCACTGGGAGCATTCCAAGAGGAATGGCTGTGACAGAGAATCTGTGATCCTGAGCTCTTGTTCACCACAGGGTTCTAAGCCCATAATTCTCTTCCCTACCTGTGGCACACCTAAAGCAGGCTCCTTACAGCAATTTCCTGCCATGTCTGCACCAGCCAAAACCTGTCCTTTGGCTGCAGAGCTCTCTGGAACTTGTTTCACTCTTCCAGTTCTTCATGTGGTGTCAAGAGTCCAGAATACCACAAGGAACTTGTTTATGTTTTTAAACATGAACACATGAAAAGAGAGATGCTGCATGAGCAAGGAAAGGGTACCTTCCTCTATCCCTTCATCCACCCTGTCTCTCCTTTAGTACACTGGAGGCAAATAATGCAGTTTTTTCCTTTTTATCCTTGTTTCTTAGTGCTAGGATTGCTGTGGAATGACTCCTGTGCTCACACTGAGGTCAAGGGTTTCCCCCTAAAGGTAGGGCTGGGGTCCTTGGACATCACCCTGGAAGGTCCTGAGACATAAACAAGTTTTAAATATGTTCTGAGACCTCCCATCATTTGAATGATAATGATGTAACATTTTTATAACACTTAACAACTTCAAAACCTGAAGGAAAAGCAACCAAATTAGCAAAACAAAACCTTTTTCTCCAACTTAATACTTTTTAGAACACTAAGTTGCCATAACAACTTGATGCAAAAGTCTTTGGTACCAACTTTGTACTTGGTCCTACTGAGGCTAAAATAACCTTTCTCTTGTGTTAATACTTAGCCAGCATAGTAAATACTATTGGTTACAGAAAATTAAAACTTTTAAATAGTGAAACTACTTTTACTGAAGTAAAAGAAACCTCTTAAATCTAAGTGTTTTTCTTCTTTTAAAAAAGCATAATTTGTCAGACATTAAAATAACAAAAGGTCTTTGAAAAAGGATTATGGTTTCTGATGTTTCACTACGAGAATGGATTTACTTTATATCCTACTGATGTTGTAATCTTGAATTCTGAGGTAATGTTTTAGCCCTTTCTTTTCACATAAATAAAGATTTCAATGATAGCACTTCATTTCTTCTGTAGAACTTTCCTTTATTTTTCAAACTACTCATTTTCTCTCGCTTAAACCGTTTTATCAGAATAACATACAAATTGGATGCAGTGCTTATTAGGAGGAGGGGAACAGTTAGAAAGGCAAAGCATTTCAAATCAACACACTACTGACTGTGAGGTAGATTTTACAAGAAGAATTTCCATATTTCTTATTACTTATATGTTTTCCTCCAAGATGTTCTTTAAAAAGAAGTCTTATTTTTAAGATATCCTTGTAAAACATGAAGGTGCATTTCTTTTTAGCATATTGGGGGGTATTTTCGAGTCACTTGAACTTTCATTGCTTTGGAGCACAAACAATTGTTTTCCATCAGTTGTAAACACTGAATTTTAAGAATCAAAAAGCATATTTTAGTATGATAACAAAACACTTGTTAATCAGACTGACTTCATCCCTCCCTGAAAAACGGTGCTATATTTCTCTTCGGGCTGCATAGGTTTTAATTAACACTAAGTGCCTTTAAAGAGTTGCAAATTCCCACCCTTTCTGAAAGGAAATCCACTCTTTGCACACAATTGGGCTGCTTTTTGGGGTTGTTTAATATCTTATAGCAGGGTGAGTGGTGGAGACAGCAGAGCATCTTTAAAAGATAATTGTTTACTACCAAGGGAACAAAGAGTGCTCGAGGAGGCTCGACAAGAGATTTCCCTGCAGCAACTTCATCATTATTATTAGCCTGCCTTCCAAATAGGGACCATTCTCCTGACTCTCACCCTACAACCTGCCTTTGAAAGTATAGAAAAAGTGGTGTTTATAAACCAGATTTTTTTTTTCTTTATTTTGTATAGTGAAGTGAAGGCCAAAGCCTTTTCCGCTCCAGCAGAACCAGCAGGGAGGAAATACAAGCAGTAATTACCTTAAACAAGCAGGAGATAAAGACAGCCGCCCCCAGAGCCGGGTGCTGGAAGGGTGAGAGGAAAGGTTGAGGTGTCAGCACTCAGCCCACAACAACTGGCTGGAAATCTGGCATCCCTCTGCTTCTCCAGCTTTGTCCTGTGGGCAGGAGTCCTGCCTGGGGACACTGCAGGACATTGGTCCCCAGAGCCAGTGGATGGCTTTGTTCAGGTGAGTGATCCCACTGATGGGCAGGGTGTCCTTTAGTGAGAGAAATGCCAAAGCATCTTGGAAATCAGCTGTGGGGAAGACAGAGTTTAGTTCAATCCCCTCAGAATAATTCTCTGTAGAAATTTTCAGTCATCTAATTTTTGGGTGTGGTTTATTTATTTATTTATTTATTATTCTTGAATAAGGATGAAATTGATTTTAACTTTCAGGCTGAACACAAAATATTCTTTTCTTTTTTCTCTGTCTCCCTAGACACAGCTGCCCTGCTATGGGGAATTTGCTGACAGAATCAAAGCCACCACAAAGGGCCTGGGCACGAGACACAGGCTGGGAGGTTTGACAGAGAGGACGTGGTGCTTTGTGGGTTCAGTGCAGAGAAATGCACGTTCCTTAAAAATGCTGAAGAGACCAGCTGGGCCCCACTCGTGGTCTTGTTGCCTCCTGCAGCCCCACCATGGGCCCTTCTGGACACTCGTGTCCAGCTGGTGGCCATTGCAGGTGGGATGGGAGCTGGATGGGGTGTCCCACTAATAGGATTCCCTTTGGAGGCTCCCACCCCAAACAGCCAGACCTTTGTTGCCCTCTTGAGATGTGTGGCAGATTTATTTCTACTAATGTTTTAAGTACCAAGTGTATCTGGTGTACTTATTGCTCCTAATTAATGTGAGAATAAAGAATCAAAGAGGGCATTCCTCCAATGAGTTGTTTTTGAAGAGTGACAAATTAATCCCCTTGGATATGGCTGAAGCCAGGGAAGATCTTTTTGTTCCTCTAAAAAACTGCAGCAATCAGACATCCAAAACTCTGCTCACGATAAATAGATTTTAATACCTATTTATTCTCTTATTGTAGGCCCAAATCCTGGGCCTTGCATCCTTGAGCCACAGGTCCTTGCAGGTAATCAATGACAGAGTGTGTTTCCATTTGTCAGGACCTGTGTGCACACACGTGTGTAAGACACTGTTGTCAGGGGTTGCATGGAGCCATTTACATGCAAATTTTGTTAGACTTTCCCTTAGATTCTGGTGAGTGTTGGACTAAATCCTAAATTTGGTCCTTTGTGTTTTCCAGGCCACATTTACTTGCAGTTACCTGTGTTGACTTTCCCTGAACGAACCTTTTGCAGGGAAAATTTTGATGGCTGGGTGTTTCCGTACAGCTGTCTCTGTAAATGCACAGTGACATTTCAGGGGGATACTTGTAATCTGCTTTAATAAGGATCAGGTGGCATTTACCAGAACTCGCTCAGACTTCATGGGTGCAACTTTAAATCTCCAGAGTCAGGGATCTGGGAGGGCCCTCGTGCGCGATAAGCCGGAGATGGGACTGACAGCTGATGGGGGCTGGAGATAAGAAACTGGGAGATTTCCAGTCAGGATTGTTTCTCCAGGGTCTGGTGCTCGGCGAGGGTGGTGGGGAAGCCGTGGGAGCACCTTTGTGCTGCTGGGGCTGATTCAATGCTATCAGCCTGGAACAGACCCCGCGGCGCTCCTGCACCTGCCGGCCCCGCTGCTTTGTGCCGGCGCCACGTCCTGCCCGACGCCCCCGAACCCCGGGGTGACAGAACCCCCTGTGCCAGAGGGTCCTCCCACCACAGGGTAATCCTCAATCCCCTCTGTTTATTCAGGCGGCTGCGAAGGGGCAGCAGCTGCCGGTGGTGGCCACGGATGTGCAGCTGGAGGCAGCCGTGGCTCGCACGGAGTGAGGGTGGAAGGTGGATTTTCCCCCCGTGCCTTGTTTCTGCTGTGGGCTTTTGGGGTTTGAAAAAACCTTTTCTGTGGTGCTGTAGATGAACCCTGTGTTGCCCTTGAATTTGCAGCTGGCTAAATGTAAAATCCTTACAAAGTTTACTGCCCAAGGGGAAGTTATGGCCCTTCCACACTCAAGGGGAGGAAGAGAACATTTATGTTTCACTGCAGCCATTCATGGCAAAATAACATAAAGTAAAATCTTTCTGCAGTGCTGAACTTCAGAAAAAGTGTTATTTTCACAGGCCTTTTCTTCTTGGATATCAGACCTTTTTCAAATGAAAGCAGGCTGTAAATAGCTGTGAAAAATCATTGAGAAGGGGAATTTCTACAAAGCACAGTTTATAACACAGGATGCCACATGAATGTAGACACGGCTATATAAGTTTGTTGACCTTTATCTCATATAATACAATTTAATAGTTGGTATTTTTGGTACCCTCAGTTAATGAGTTCTACAACTGAATTCTGTAGTGAAATCCTAGAGCTAGAAGAGTCATGATAGCTCAAGTTGAGGCTATATTCTACTCAGTGCTGTTTGAAATTCTTGGACCAAATCTGAGCTATTCAGCCCAGGAAACCAAAGTAAATGTTGAGGTCAGGTTGGTGTGGCTGTGTCTTTGATGTCATGTAGTGCACAAAAGGGAAATTGTGAGGTCAGAGGGGAGGGAAAATGGTTTTTGAGCCCAAAGAACCAGCGAGGCACAGATGGAAGGTCGAGTGGTGTTCCTGGGGGAGCAGTGTCAGAGACAGTGGGGACAGCCAGATGGTGAAAGACACACTGCAGAGACACACATAAACCCTTGCTCTTGTTCCATACTTCAAGGAAATAATTTTCAAGACTTTCAGACTGCAAGACTACTTTTTAATCACCAAAATATCCAAACATGCCATATAGCCTTGGAAGCAGAGAATGGACCTGAGGCTGAACAGAACCAACTCTCACCTCCTCTTTGATTTCTCACTCTCTCTATCCCAAGCCCACATCGATTTTCACCCAGATATTATAGAGAGAGGGTTGCACAAATCAAGATATTTCTTTGCTTCTTTCTACTTCTTCCCACCTGTGGCTGCTGTGGTTCACACTGGCCCTGCCTTTCCCTCGGCACAAATCCTCGCTGCTGAAGAGCAGGGCTCGACTGCGGCGCAGGCACTTATCACTTTATTTTCTCCTATGAGCACGGAGTGGCAATGTCTCATCTGGCGTGCTGAACTCAGATCTAAGTGCTAAAATGTTTACTGCTTCCAGTCTGCCCAGCAGGATGCTCTGAGATAAAGAGAGGGTTGTGAGCCTGCTGCTGCTGGAACCATCCACCTCACAGGGCTTACGAGGAAACTGCACGGGATCTCAGACATTAGGCTTTTAATTATTTCAGGGGACTTGTTCCACGAGTACTTCAGATGCTTTTCTATTAACATTTGACAACATCTCAGCAATTGAAATATAGTTAGTGAGATTGCAGGGTTTAGATTGCTGTCTGAGAACTTCTGGCTGAATTCTGCTTTTCCTAATTAATGCATTCCGGCACCTCCTTAATGACATTCATTTCAACAAATAATTTCTCTTCTTCTCTAATGATATGCACCATACTTGGCACTAGAGTACAGATAAATACATATATGTTTTTGCTATTCTAGAGGAAAAATCCATATGCTCTGGATAATGAAGGTTAAGTGACAATTTTTCTTTACAACCACTCATGTCTTACAGTCTGTGAACTGAAAACTGGATTAACCTTTAATTACCCCCCATGATCTCTCAACCCTGAAACAACATTAGCACTCCTCCTAGTGTTATTTGCATACAGCATTTAATGAGAGAAACATCTGTTTGCATATTTCATATCATTAATATTATGCAGATGAGGTGAGTTTTCATGTTGCAGTGGGCAATTGTGCAGAAATCTCCTTTTCACTCATTTTGGGTTTATTTCCCTCCTCCAAACAATTTGCTTTGACATGTATTAATTGGAAAAAGAGCTGCCTGGTGCCACTAACCTTGCATATATAATGCATAGGTGCTATGTGATCTGAATGGCATCGTGGCAATAACTTGATGAATTTACAAAATACTCAATATCTAGCTTGATGCTTTTGGCAAACCTGTTGATATGCTCTGAGGCAAATGTACTCTTTTAATGAAATGTGCTACTATAGCTGAAAATTAAATGAATACAAGTAAGATTGCCAACAGAGTTGTTTTTTGGGTTTTTTTTCTACTGACTACATTTATAAAAATTTGTTCTTCTAATAAGATGAATCACACTCCTTAGGTATCTGATCCAAGAGCCATTTGACTGACTGGAGTTTGGTTAGATTGCTGTCTGTGTCTCTTCTTTTCTGAAATGTTCCACATGGCCCTGCAGTGAAATCTTTGCTCTGTACAAAGCCAAGGCCATTGAGAACTGGTGGGCCACTGCTTACAGTGAGTGCATAAACCTGAGTCTGGGAGAAGCTCCTTGTTTTTCTTGAGAAGTAAGGAGAATTTTCCACTTTGTTTAGCTTGAATCTTCTTTCTTGAAGGTGTTTCTAAGAAGTGTTTAAGCCATTGTTGATATTAAAAAAAAAACGTGGCTGAGGGTGGGGAGGGGAAGTGGGGGTGGAACCGTGGACAATAATTACAGAGGGAAACAAGGTATTGATTTCTAGTTTGCTACTTAAAATTCCCTAAGTCCCAGATGTCACAATTTGCTGAATGTTTAGCCAGCCCAAGATGTGTGTCACATCCTGGATGTATTCCCAGCAAACAAGGTACATTATCTTTAAAATTTTAGAAGCAAAGCTGAGGATTTGGTTAGACATTGTTCCTGTGCTGGTTTTGTCATATTCGGAGAGAATTTCCACTCATTCAAAAGCTGAAATTATTTCCTTCAGAGAGATCTGCAGAATGTTTTTCATAAGTCCTAAATTGGCCTAACTCATCACAAATTGCTTAAATTGCCCTTTTGTGCTGCTGAGCCAATGCCAGAGACAACTGAAAATTCACAAAACTTCTTTTGTTGGACTTTTATCTGGGTAAAGGTGAGCCTGGAGCAGCATGGAATTCCCTTCATTGCCTAAAAGGACACCTGAGATATATTTATCTCCCAAACTGTCCCTCTGCTGAAGAGAATTGATTTGGATTCTCTGGGACATGAGGTTCCTACAAATTGCTTGAACTAGATTGCAGAAACAAAACATTTCACATTTAGAAGTACCTTCTATATGGAGACAACTCATGATCCTAATTGTCAAGACCAGGCAAACTTTCAGTGAGGAACAAAATAGAAATTTGAACAACCTACAGGCTTATTGCATAGCAAAATGTCAGTGTGTTATGGAAAAATGGGATAACTCTGTAAAATGGGTGTTTATATCAGGAAGATTTCTTTCCAAGACATTTGTGGTGTTCCATGCCTCAGTAGCTTGGGATTATCTGTGCCCACCTATTCCCAAAATAAAAGAGATACCATACCATAGGTAATACATACTCTGTTACTAAATGAAGATTAAATATGACTGAAAACTATAGGGTTTTTTGCCTGCTTGTGCTGCAAAATAATAATATGCCTCACTTCTAATTCATGACATAAATTTTATGGGAGAAATTTGTGGGATGTTGCCTTTTCTGACGGGAGTCATTTTCATGACCAGTTACATGCTTTGTGAGAACATGTGTTCATTTAAAGCAGATTTTCATAGTTTAAGAGCTGCTTTAAATAAGTAAAGCTTGTTTATCTAAAGGTCTGACTTGCAGGTAGGATTACTGTGGTTTTGTACACAAGTCATTTCTTTGGCATGTACCGGGCCTTTTATGCAAAGAAGAAAAAAATCCTTAATGTATGCAAACTGTTGTGCATGCAAATTATAGCCCTGTGTGTGGAATTTAGGCATGCAAAGGAGCACAATGCTTCCCACATGGAATTGCTCCTGCTTTGCAAATCCTCTCACTCCTGAGCACCTACAGTGCATGGACCGGCTTACAGAGCCAAGTCATAGCTCTGGAATTTAGATTTATTTGGGTAAACAGATTGTGCTAGTGGCAATCAAGATTTAGGCGGGCATAAAACTTTATTT
Source organism: Thryothorus ludovicianus (assembly GCA_013397245.1). NCBI lineage: Eukaryota > Metazoa > Chordata > Aves > Passeriformes > Certhiidae > Thryothorus > Thryothorus ludovicianus. The sequence goes on from VZTB01014367.1 coordinate 623,778, forward strand.
CATAATTCCTTTCATTTCAGGAACTGCTATGCACAAGGAAGGAGCATTTTCCAGGGTTAGACAGAGACCTGGAGAAGTAAATGAAATCTGGGGCAGGGTTGTATGAAATCTTGACAGAGTTTCTGAACAAGAGAATTGCTATTCCAAAGCTGTGCTTTGTAGTTCAGCTACACAAGTAAATTTTAAGTCACCAAAAATTTTTGGATAAAAAAAAGATTTTAGCCTATCATGACGAGCTTTGTTTATGTGATATTATTTAGATTTTTCAGATATAAAGCAGATGGTCTTAATTCACAACAGTGTACATTTAATGGGAGGGTGAGGACTCTTTTTGGGACCCTGGAGAGGACTTAGGAAGGCAAAGGGAGCTTTTTTTTTTATTTGCAACAAACTCTTTGTGCATCCCAAGGCGCTGACACTTCCAAGGCAGGGATTCTTCCAACCACTGACTGCAATCCAGTGGCTTCTCAAGTGAAGTGAAAGTTGTTGATTGAGCTAGTTAAGAAATAATCCCCTTGATTGTTAAGAGCTTTTGTCAACACAAGTTCAAATAAATTTTCTTTGGTGTGGCTCTATTTTCACACATTGCAACCAAGAAAAACAAAACCTGCAAGCGGTGGCTCAGCACTGGCAAAACAATTCTTGCTAAAATCAGCAGCTTCTGTGCCAGGGTTTAACTGAGCTCGGGGTACTTCCAGTAGGTTTTTGTTGGCATTTGATGCAGGGGTGCACTCTCATGCCAATTCATGAATGCATTTTCCTCAGAGCAGTGATATCATAGCAATATCTGTACTTTAACGTGAATGAGATAATTTTGGCATTGGTGAAATATTTCTCCAGTTAAAGAGTTTTTCCATTTTGCTGTGCAGCTGGTTGCCTGAAAAGCTTGTCTCCATGAAGTAGCTGTGTTTGCATGTGCGTAGAGAAAATCACTAAACAAGAAAAACAAGAATAATATCTGTTGTAACAGAGTTTAAATGCAGTGCAATTTGTGTTAATAGTGGCTTTCGTAGGCCCTATTATATAGTAAATTAAATTATATCTTTATTCTTGTATCTAAGATAAACAGTAAGTACGTAATATATCAGTAATAGAAAAACTTTTGGCATTTAAGAAAGAATTGAGCTTTAATGTAAGGACGTTTTTATACCTCAGTAATAAATTAACATTTCAAAAGTACTTTAGCCTGCTGAGATGGATCATTCTATGAGTATGGGTAACACCATGGACTCCAATAATTAGTGTAAATTGCCTTTGAATAATACAGAGCTGGGAACAACTTTCAGTGCTTAATGCCCCTTGCAGTACATGATGAAGAGTCCTTAATGGAGCTTGGAAAAACAAGTAATACCTATAAATCAAAGAAGAAAAGCCGTTTTTGATGCATTTGTCTGAGAGTGTGAGTTTTAAACCAAATTGTTAACACTCCTCCCTGCTGAGGGTCATGGATTAGCTAGGGTGGGAGTTTCTTATAGGATCTTTCACACTAACCAGCAGAGGTAGGGGGTTTCAAATACAAGTGTTTTCTTAACCCTAATCCCTGCCTCCCTGACCAGTAGAGCTCTGAATTTCTCTCTAATTAGCTGGAGAATTAGTAGATGGATAAATGTGTTAGTGGATGAGGATGAAGTGATTAACTTGCCCCAGACTATGATAGTGAGTTCAAGGCGCTACTGAATTCATTTTGTTTCTAATAACTTTCTCCCTATATTCTAGCGGCACCACGGCAGAGGACTTGCATTTATATCTATAATCTTACAGCAGTATATTCTCTTGCTTCATTCCCATGGCTTTATCTGCTATATTTAAACAGCAGTGCAGTATATTTCCCAATGTGCCAGCTCACGTTTATGTGCACTATTTAATTATCTCAACAATTTTGTAACCTAATTTAGATGTATTTATGTTACAGTATGACGGTGTGTGTGAGGAAATATGAATTTTATTGCAAGATAATGAGATTGGAATACTTCCTCCAAGTATTTGCTAACTGTACTTTACAAATATCTGCTGCCTTGCTGTTGCTGCCTGCTTGGTGCTCTTTGTTCAGTGTGTGGGGCTGTGCTGTCACTGAGGAAACACAATTTCACAGCCCTGTAGCCAGATGTGACTCTGCTAAACTGGAGTGGTGACACTTTCTGTCTCTGAAGATGTGTCCCTGTTGACTAAGCAGGGAAGGATTTGTCCTGGTGGAGGGCAGGATCTGCTCCCTGCCATCTCTCCCTCAGCAGCCTCTGGCAGGGGACAGGCTCTGGCTTCACCTTGCAAAGTTGGTGTGAGCTTCTGCCCTTTCACAGCAATGCTGCATCACCCACGTCCACCTTACTTTTGTATTTTATTCTATTTTATTTTTACTCATGGCCACAACAGGGTCTCAGCTAGCCCAGCAAGCTGCTGTCCTGCAGTCTGCTCAGACCTGTGAATTCACTTGGCCCCAAAGTGCAAAGTGTGCTACCTGCAAAACAAGAAAACCCAGCAGGAAAGGAACAAGATTCTCAAGATGTCTCTAAGTTGTGACTCAGACAAGCTGGATCTGAGAAAATCTTTACTGGAATAAAAGTCAATGAGTTTTTCAAGTGTATTCAGAACAAAGGAAGGTGCTGGAAGATGCCACAAATAGGAGTAGGCTAAAAATGTGCATTTTCTGAGTAAACAGTCTGACATCTACAACCCATGGCACTGGATGCTGACCTTAACCAGTAACTAAAATTAATTAATATCTTTGACAAAAGCTGGTGCTTCTTAGCATACACATTGAAGGGAAGCAAAAGTGCCTTGGGGAAATGGCTCAGCTGAAGTAACGTGTACAGACACACCACAGTCCAAAATAAGGTGGGGAGGGAGAAAGGGAGCATGGATAATCAGAAGTTTAGAAAAAAAAAAAATGTGGTAAAGAGTTAATATTAGAGTTAATATTAGAGAAAAGGGAAAGGTTCTGTGTTAGAAGGCAGATGTGAGTGTGTATGTGAAATGCAGAGGTGTGTGTAGGCAGATAGGTAGAAAGTTATCCTCCAGGACCACAGTACACATGACAAGGATGTGGCAGCTGAAACACGGAAGGTTTATTTTAGAGATTAGCCAAAACACACTAACAATAAAAGGATAATGAAATCCTGCCTAGCTAGAGTTGAAAGACAAAAAATAAAATCATTTCAAACTGGCAGTGGCTTGGAATTAGTGGTGTTAGATGATGGTTATTCTCTCTGCACACACGGAGGGAGCTCCAGCACTGCAAACCCCATCCTGGGAGAGGGCAGGTCAGGCTGGGCTCTGTGAGAGGCTCTGTGGGTCAGCCAGGGTAGCTCAGCTTGCATGATTGAGTCATTAGGCAGGGTATTGTGTGTGTACCCAGGAACTGAGGCAGGCAGGAAATTTAAAGGGAAGTATATTTTCTATGCAGTGCAATCAAAGTCCATTTCACCCTTATCTCAGCTGTTTGCTCCAGTGAGCATGGAGTGCCTGGGGAGAGCAGGGCTGCTCAGGAATCTGAGATCCAAAGGGAGCACGGGGATGGTGCCAAGGTCAGCAGGGATCAGCCCTGGCACTGCCAGGCACAGCCTGTCCCTGGGACTTGCTCCTTGCTAAGTCAAAGGGTCTGGGCACTGCAGAGACACCTTAAGGTTCATCCTTAGAGTGAGAGCCCTGTTACCTCAATCCCAGGTGTCTGCAAAATCCCTGGACTGCCCAAGATTCACAAAATATCAAAACCAGCACAAAGCTCCTGAGAACCTTAGCATCAAATCTTGAATGGGCCACTCTTCTTCCATATTTCTGTTTCTTCCTTTCCTTTTTGCTGATGGAAGTCTCTGCCTAAGAGTCCCACTGGTAAAACTCCAAGGTACACGTTTGGGAAGTAAAATGTTGGGGGGTTTTGATGTGTTTGTGACAGTGGTTTGCAAATGGTGCTGTGGGAGTTTTGAGCAGCAGGTGGCAATGGGAGCTGTGAGGTGCCCATGCACAGCTCCTAGGACAGGAAAAACACCTTTCCAGGCAATGACTGGGAGGCTCAACATGCTCAGTAGGTGAAACCTGTGTATTATCAGTTCAGGTTCAGGGTTAGCCCTCAAGAGGATACTTCCCCTGCCCCAGCCTCCCCAGGTGGAAGGATTGTCTTTCTAATGTTCAACTGCATCCATACAGCACATAAAAAGTCACCCTTCATTAGCCAGGATTATGTTGTCTCTTGATCTTATCAGGTTTTGCTCTGCAAACTGCAAAAGAATGCAGCCTGATGCATGCAGCAAGCCAGGAATCTCCACTGGAAACAGGAATTTTGCTGGCTAAAATCTCTCTGAAGTGACTCTCTACAGAGCTTATCTTCATTTTTTAACAGGGGTACAGCTTCATTAAACTGATGGGAGCCAGAATTTTGCTGGAAAGATACAATTTTCTTCATTAAAAACTGGAACTGGAAGTCAGTGAGCAATCCCATTTTCTAACTGGCTACCCTACCCCCTGAAATAGTTTTACGTATTTAAATGGACGAGGATGTAAATTGTACTTCCAAACTATTAAAGCCAATGGCACACATTATAATGTGCTGTGAAAAGAAGATAGCTCCGGCCAGTAACTCTTAAGCCTAAATGAGTTTCTCCTAAGAGGAGAACAGCTGCTTAAAGTACATATATTTAAAATTAAATTTCTTTATTACAAGTTACTTAGAGTATTTTGGACTTATATGTTCTCTTCTTCTTCTTTTTTTTTCTTTCTTTTTTTTTTAATTGCACAAAGCTGTGGAAAATAATCGGAAACTCAGTTAGCATTACAAATTGAAAATCAGAAATTACAGAGATGTTTTTTCAGGTTCTCAAGCTACATAGGTGTATTAACCCTCATTAGTCATTTTGTGGCAGTGAGAGATTTGAAAACAGAATTCCATTATGGTATTTATGGTCAAAATCTGATATGATCAAATAATAGGTTTCCCAATAGAAATGTGCTATGTGCTATGTAGTAAACTTGATAATTGTAAGAATACATTTAATGCAGTAGAACTGAATACTGAACCAGGAGATTAACATTTCTGTTATATAATTACAAGTTCAAGGAGTTCAGCTTCTTATCATACTACAGTAAGTATAGAAAGTAGAAGTGATCCTCTTTAATTTGTAATTATTTAACTGAAATAGAATGTCTCCCAGTCTTATTCTTACAGTTCTACACTGAAGACATTGGTATGCAGAAACCATGCACCAAGGAATAGTACACTATCAGAGTAGGACATGTTTGAGTATTCTTTAAAACCAACTAAGAGAAGTTAATCTCATTGAACTTCTTTTTATTCAACAAAAGAGTTAGATGTTTCCAAGTCTAATGTGACTATAATGTTCATTAAATGGACTTCTTCACACCTTTAAATGGATTAACTGTACATCTTCACAGTCTAATTATTATACATGTCGCTCACAAATCACAGATCTAATTCAAAGCACTATAAAAGCTCTGTTTATGAGCATTAGGAAAGCAGATACAGTGAGAATTGAGTGTGATTTTTATCTGGGTCATATAAAAGAATAAGTGTCGTCCACATTAAAGTGTGTACCTTCACTTGTTGAGTTTTCCTTCAGCTCTGGACTGGTGAGAGCCTTCTTTGAAAAGTTAAGCTACTTTGTCATCTTCACTCCCTCATTTGTCCAGAATCCAAGATGATTCCTGACTAAGATCCTTGCAGCTCTATTGTTTATAATTTTCAGACTCTAGCTGTCTGTTGGATAAAGGATGATGTACAGTTTTACCAGGATGGGAATAACTGTGATTCAGTGTCTTATCTGAGGTTAGGTTTCCTACTAAGATATCTTTTGTGATCAGATTTTAAAAGGTATCTAGGTGCTTAACTCCCTGGTGCAATCAAGCCTGGATCCTTCAAAAACAGCCTTAATCTTTGCTTTTGCCATTTGCAAATTGTTTGTTCACAGAAATCAGTGGAGCTGTGCCAGGCTATGTTGGCTATCAGAGTGGTTAGTTAGCTGTAAAACAAACTTCACTGTCTGGGCAGCAAGAGCTTATCAAAAGTTTTGGGAACATGGTATGACAATGTGGTCCTCAGTGAAGATACTACATCTGTAGTGGGAGCAAAAGTCAGATGATTGCCCAAATTTTCTCATACTTTCATCTATAGAAGAAAAGAAGGGCCTCAAAATAATAATGAAGATGTTTTCAGGATGATCTTAGGGCTTTAGAATGAGAGGCAACAGTAACAAAAGGTTACATATATTACAGAAATATGTTATTTATGAGATATTTTTCCACTGAATCCTGACATGGCAAAAATACCCACATTTCTTACAGACGTGTGCTGGCAGCAGTTGCAAGTCTGTTTGTGTTTATAACGTGACGCCAGAAATATTTCCCTATTTTCTCCCAATTACAAACCTTAGATATTCCTGCCACATTTCTCTTATAAAAGTGTGCAGATTCTTGAAGTAGATGAGAGTTCAGATAATTACAGTTCTCAACTTGAAGACCATCAGTTCCCTGGCAAGGCAGAGCCTTTCAGCCAGCAAGGATCCAAGCTCTCTGCCCAGCAGTGGTGTGTCTGAGGTTGTGCAAGAAGCACAGATAGGGTTTATTTGAAAGGAAGGATATTACAGTGAAAAAAGCACATTCTGTCACCTGCAAAAAGCACAGACACAGTCTGGTATGACAAGATGGAAAGTGATGAGCCTCAGTGTGCCTGTGGTCTGACTTTTCTCCTGTGTTTGGACAGTACAGACCTGATTTCACTGGATCATCCAGCAGCTGCTGTGAAGCAAATCACAGAAATGTAAAATGCAGCCTCAGCAGCATGACAGAGCATCCCCTTTGTATGCCAGTCACAGCCACAGACCACAGTGTTTGGGTATTGGACTTAAATGAGCCAAGACTTTGAAATGGGGAGTTTTGCACATAAGGAGAGTTGTTTATCTCTCACACAACCACACCCATGTGATTGAAATGTATCATTATATTTCAATCTGAAATTCCTGTCTGGAAATAGGCTTTTACATTCCTGCCTTGCCAGGCCACCTGCTCCTGTTCCCTTCCATCCTGTGCAAAAGCCCTTCAGTTCATAAAATAAATAACTACCTGCAGCTCTCTCTGCACACAGGCTGACCCCAGCCATTGTCATGTTCTCTGCAGTGATTTTAAATGAATGTTTGCTCTGCTCTCCACATGTGCCTGTGTGTCCCGAGCGCCGGTGGCAGGTATGTTGGGCAGGATGAGAACCAGGTGCTCCCCCACAATTATTGACTTATTTGCAGACACGGGGGCTGCAACATCTGCTGGAGCCCTTTGACAGTGATTTACCTGCTGCTGCCAGCTGCTCTCTGCTTGTGGGGGCTGAGCTGCTCAGGCTCCTGGGGCCAGCACTCCTCTGCCTTGGGCTGGTGTCACAGCATTTGGGGGCCCTGCTCTGTCATTTTGGTGAGACCCAGACAGCTCCAAGCTTCTTCCAGTGTCTACATCTATTGAAATGACTTAACTGATGAGGTTTCCAAGAGGTTTTCTTGCCTTTCTTTCCAAACTGCTCTCATTTCCACAGATTCCCACTGTAGGGGTGCATGTCAGCCTGGGACAATTGTCTCACCAAAGTACAGCAGCATTTTTGTGTGGAGCTTTTTACTTCACTAAAATGTTCCCACAGGTAAATTTTGTGTGTTTCTGCGGCAACATATTATTTCTTTGAAAGTATTAATGTTATAAATGTATCAGGATAAAGTATCACAGAGCTTTGTGAACTGGATCTTGATGAAGGGCAGAAAGTATTTTTAGTTTCACTGCTGTATATATGAGCAAATGTCTGGATACAATTCCAACCTGCTGGCTGTTCCCTTGACACCTTAACTGAGGGAAATCCAATTCTTGCTCACTGTGCTCCTACAGATGCACAGTGTGTGGCTGGGGACTGGTGTAATTGCAGTGGATTGGATTTTAAATGCATGGGGTTTTGGCAGGGAAGCAGCAGCACAAGGAATTAATTTTTTAGTTCTCTTGCTCTGTTTCACTCTGCCACGTTTTTTGACTGTACCCACTTTGAAGCAAGTGGGCTTTAATTCAGTTTTTTTCATATTTTTAAAGTATTTCTTTAAAATAAAACCCTAAAACTGAAAAAAAACTGCCATATACAGTAAAGTCTCCTATTAGGCTGAATCAGTTTAGATAAAATGATCTGGTTTTTAAATTTTCTAATATTGTTTTTTTTTTTTTTTCACCTGGTTCATTTTTACTTATGCAGCTAAGTAAGCAAACAGATTCTCAGGTGAAGAAGGTTATTTTTTTTTTGTGAGTAAGGATGGAAGTCCAGGAAGGTGGAACCTCTGCTGACAATGGAAATCTCTTCCAGAGATCAAGATTGAGGGGAAAAGAGTAGAAGACCTAGAGAAGACCGGGACAGATTTAGTTAAAAATATAGCTTAAGGGAAAATATAGGGTGGTTTTATGTTGGAGGTTTTTTTGAGCTGAAATTTCCATGAGGAATTTGTAAGGTTGTGGTTTTTTATGTTTTGCTAAGATCATGGAAAGGGTGTTCACCCATCAGACAAGACTTTTCAATTCCAGTTTTGTGCATGTGACAAAATCTGGAAATATTTGAAGCAATTTTGGAGAGAAACAGGATCCCCTTTCCTGTGAGTTCTCAGTGATTCAGGCTCTGGAGCTTTGTGCTATAAGATAATTTAGGCAGTCATCACATCTTTTTTCCAAAGACCTTTGACCTGCTCAGGTTTGCCCAGTGTCCAGATCTCTTTCTTCAGGAAGGGTAAATTAGGTCAGCTTGTAGGAGATGCTCACAAATGTTTCTTTACTGTTCACACTCCCAGATATTTTAAGGAGTTAAATGAGTGTCAATTTAAGTTTAAATGCTGACTATGTAACCTGATTTTCATTAGAATATCCATTCTGGATCAATGTACAGGAATAATCTGTTTTTTTCCCTTTACAAATCCTGCCAGGTCACTTCTGCTCTACAGGATCCTGGCCCTGCCCCTGGCCCTGTTAACCCAGCATGTGTCTTTATGATCAAAATTCAAATACAGTTGCACCAACTGTTAAATAACTTGGATGCTACATTTGTAACTGATCTCAGCAGAGATGTCAATTCAATTAATATTACATTAGGCTATCCACAAGACTATGCTAGTACAGAGCTGATGCTCCAAGTCAAGCCTGGGCTTGCTGTCTGCTACCTGACAAAGCTGAAAAAAAGATGAATACTAAATGTAAGGTAACTCCATTAACTCTTCCTTTCCCTGAAGGCATATTCAAATACTTTGAGTGCTGGGAGACCTGCTTGCAATCTCACTGAATATTTCATTCTGACTCACCACTGGATGTGTTAAAGTTGTTTGTGGGGCAGAGGCATCTGAAATCACTATTCACTTTGGGAAATTCTGATCTTAACTAGTTTTTATATATTTCACCCAAAGTTTCTTACAGTACTGAAAGTGAGGGGGAAAAAATGAAAACACTTTTCTTCTGGGAACTTCAATATCAGCTAATAAAAATGAAGCCTCTTAGAGCAGTGCAGGCAGAGATTAGGCAGAGTTTCAAGGACAACTGGGGGAGAAGAAGAGTTCTTCCTCTGTGGTAGTTATAAAAGGTCTCAAAATATTTGGCATTCCCAAGCCACCTGCTCCTGCTGGGGCTGGGGAGTTGTTTCATGCACTGTACTGACTGTACAGGACCTAAGGGTAGCAACTAAAACCAGAACATTTTCTTCTGTTGTCTGACAAGCAAAACAGCCACCAGTTCTCGCTTTGTAAATAACAGACTGGGGAGCTCAAATACATTTTTCTTCCTTCCTGACAAAACCTGGGGTTTGTTGGTCTGTCTTGGAGCTGCTAATCTCAGAGATATCTGTGTGGCATCAGTTCTCTCCCTAGCCTGCAAGGCAAAGGAAAAGCTGGAAATTGTGTGTGAACCTTCTGGTTTAGAAGGCAGGCAACAAACAAGGGAATCTTCATTATTGTTTCCTTGATTATTAGACAGAAATGGAGAACAATTGTTATGATCCTTTTTCAAGATAATCTGGTTCCTATCACACTTCAATCTTGTTTTGCCACTCTGACTGAGGAGTGTCCAAAACCCTGTGAATCTTGGCCCCTGTGGTCTCTCACCAACACAGTGACAGAGTGGCTGGATACAAGTTACTGGGTTTTGTTTTTTCTTCCATTTTCTATGTCATGACGAGTTGCCTTCTAGCTGTTTTGTCACGAGTGCATTTTTCAATAGGGATTTGCATGTTGATATACTAATTGCCTTGATAATATGTTTTATCATTTGGGTTCCGCTCCAAAATGGCAGGAAAGGTTTCTCTCCTGCCAAAGGAACTTCCCACACAAGACAGAAAATTCTTTTCAGGTGAGAAGTTTTGATAAAATCCCAGGATGACTCTTCATAATTTCTTTTGGATCCTGAATTTTTGGAACAAAACAGTACCAATTCTTACTCTTTGCTGGACTACTGTCATAATGAGCTGAATGGCAGATGAGCAAAGGAATTGGGAATCAGTTAATTTTGGTGTGTTTCTTTGAAAGGGCTAATACAATTGACAGGCATAGTTTCAAGGGACTCCAGGTTTAAAGTTGTTTAAAATATTTGGTGAAGACTTTGATTTGCTTGTTAATTACTTTCCTGTCTTTTATTGAGCATGAAACAGTCAGTGCAAGCCCAGTGACTCATGGATGCCTTCAACAGCTTCAGGCTCAGTTTCAGAGTTGTGGAGCAGATTACCCTGGGTCTGTGCTTGGTGACCTGTTGGGGTCTCATGAGTTATTGGAGGGGACTCAGAAGATTTCAAGTTCCCTCATCAGGGTGCAGTATATTTTCCAAAGAATCTATTGATACCTGGAGGTATCCAAAGACCTTTTTCAAACCTGTCTTCTAAGCAGTGCCAGGACATCAAGAAGCTGCATTCAATCTGTCCAGCTTCTGTTTGACTAAAATGAAAAGCTCTGAAAATGTACCCTAAGGAATAAAATCAAGGTTTTGTCAGTGTACCCCATGATGTTACAGCTGCTGGCTGTACTTTGGGTTTCAAAAGTGAGGAACATATTCCACTTCTTTTCCTAACTGTGGGGACATGCCAGCTTTTGAAAATATGGTATTATTGGTGGGTCATTGGAGCATTTAAGGACTGAAGAGATTATGGCCCATTTAGCACATGCTGATTATACAATCTGTACCATGAAGATGTAAATCTAATTGGAAGAAAAATAAGGAAAATTTTATCTCCAGTCTAGTACCTGAGGCACAAAGAAATGAAGCAATATGGGCAAGATCTGCAGCAGAACTGCTGTTCTTCAAGTCTGTAACTTTAACCAAAAGAGCATCTTGCACTGCTTTGAGAGTCCTGTATGAGCTGGATCACTCACCTGGCTGTCTGCTGTCCATGTTCAGAGTAAACACACAGTGATATGGTGTACAGGGATACCTCACACCACTCCTTCATGAGAAAGAAAAACCTGCAGCCTTTGCTAAATGGCAGCTCTGGAGGGCACACAGAAAATTATGGAACACATTCACTTACAGCCAGGAAATTGGTGTTGCTGGGGGCTCAGGGTTTGATTTATGGTGCCTTTGAGTCAGGGTTCCTAATTGTTACTGGAACAGGCTGCTGGGATGGACTGGGGGTGGAGGAACTGTGCTCAAGAGAAGAGGCTCAGCAGAATGGTGGTGGGCACTCCCTTGGCTGTGCAGACAATCCCAGAGCATTCCTTCTTCCTCCAGATCCTCCTGCACTGGGCAGAGAGGGAGCACAGTGGGCTCTGCTGGCACCCCAGGAATGAATGGCACAAGAAAGGAAAAGGACTAAAAATAGAGTTGATGTGTCTCAAGTCTGGGTCCGTTAAGGTAATCCTACACTCTGCAACTGAAGCTATGGGTCAATGAAAACAAATTGCAGTTCATTCCCCAAACAGAAAGATTAAGACACAGGAAGCTGCCGAATGCTGAAGGTGCTGGCCTTGACTTCACAACCTGGCCAATTTGTGCTGCCTGTGGGGCTGTACAGCTGTCAGGGAGAAAACAAATCTCATACAGAAGCTCCTCTTTTATATCATATTCTTTTTTTTTTTTTTTTTTCCCCCAGACTCCAGTCTTTGTTTCTAGAGAAAAGCCGGAAACTATTTTGCATAACCAAAAAAGCAAAAGGCGATGCTTGTGCTTGAAACTGTTTCAGTTAGGAACAATTACAAACAAATGAATTTGTGAATGCTGAAGCAAATCCAGGGCAAAACCATCTGAAATGGGGAGGTTAGAAAAATACTGGATATTCTTGAGGCAAAACCAAGGAGGGTGCCCACAGATCAGAGCACCAAAGTTTGCCTTTGGCTGAGGAGCCTCACTTCATCGATGAGTGACATTAGCAGGCTGATAGGTGCAGGGTTTTCAAAGACAACCTAATTTGTAAACAATCAACATCTTAGAAAGCTGTAAACAGCTGTCTGGAGTTCTGGGAGATTTGCTGATGCTTGAAAGGCTAAGAAAATCACAGTGTTTTCCTAAAACTTCCTTCATTAATTTGTGGCCTGGTATTCATTAGGACAACAAGCCTCGGGGGGCTACTTACAGCTTAGCTCCCCCCTTCCCATCACTTTTCAAGCCCACATTCTGCTGGAAATTCAGTTTTAGATATGTTCCCATCGAATGGGAGGTGAGGACTTAAAAGGAAAACAAACAGAAATTAGAGCACCAAAAAAAAAAACCACGTGGTTTGTTCCTCCTACCCTAAATAACAGGTCATTTATCACCGGTGCTCCTAGAGCTCTCATCATTAAGTGGATTCCACGGTGATGGTTCTGCCCCATCCATATGGGAAATCAAGGAAGGCAAGCCAAGGCTTGTCCTAAACTAGAGGGAATTTATGGAATTGCAGACCTGGCACCAGTAAGTGAGAGTAACATCTACAGCCAGTACAGGAAACACATCCTGGTGCTCAGAGTGGAGGAAGGGAATAAAATAATTGGGCAGGTAGCAGTCAGCACCTGTGGCTGATTAGCACAGGCTCATTCCAGGCAGCATTTTAAGAGTTGTTGGATAGATTTTTGAAGCTGTTATTACAAGGTTGGTTATAAAGAACTATGAGAGAGGCTTGACATGCTGGAAATCTTCCCCAAAAGGCTGATTTAGTAAATTACAGAGCAAGGGGAGGCAGCTCTTTGAGTGCATGCTGAGAAAAAGAAAAAAAACATACTGAAGAGAAATATGGGATGGTTTGTTTTTCCAGCATGTCTTAGGTAAACAGAAGTTTTTGCAATTAGATTTCTTCTTTCCAATCCATTAGGGTTAATGCAGTTTTAATTAGCACTTGATTTGCAGGCTATGAGGTATGGTTTAATGTGCCTTTTAGAGATTCCAAACCAAAGTACTGCAAGGAATTGAATGCAAATGAGAAAATTAAATCTTTTTTCATACTCAATTTTGTTTGTGGATGATTTTCCCACCAGTTTCACTTTGTAGAAAAGTGATCCTAAAATAGAGATTTTGGATTTTTTGTGGAAGAAATATTCAGTGCAAAATACCTCACAAAATCCCTGATTTTGTGTCTGTTCTCACACACCAGCTCTGTCTTCAGCAGGTGCATAGTTTGGTCCTATTGCCAAGGCCACTTATCTTGCTCTGTTGGCATTGAAGACAGACAGATCTGCAGTGGTGACCTTGTGCTTGTGTTGATTAATTCCTTAACTATGCCATAATTATCAACTTTGCAACTGGATACTGGATCACAGCCCAAGAGTTCCTTCTGAATGTAAAATACGAGGAATTCAGTGTTTGTAAGGAGCCAGTCTGAAGTAACCCACACAGGTGGTTCTTATATTGCACCTGCCATTGTGGCATCCAGCTCCTGCACAGGAGTTTCCAGTGTTTCAAGCACATATAAACACAGACTGTCTCCTGCATTCCTTTTGTACTTTGGAAATAACAATATCCAGGGGGAACATTTAAAACAAAGCCTGGCCCAAAGCAGCTAAAGGGCAAGGAGACTCTGTCCTGAGTGGTTTTATGTGATTTATGTTGAATGGGAAATATTTCTTAGGCTAAAATTGTCATAGGATAAATAATATAAAAACTAAAATGGGGAAATGTGTCCCAAACACATGAAACCACTGCCCTCAGGGTGGAAGGCAGGTTGAATGCTGAATGTTGAAGTGTCAATGTTAACTCTGCAGCCCCACAGCCTCTGTCACTACCTGGGATTTGGAGGTAGCTCAGAACCTTGAAACCTCAGCATGGGAGGCTCACATTGTTCTTCCTTTCCCAATACAAAAAGATTCACAGGCAAAACGAAGAAAGAATGTCAGCTTAATGCATTTTCAGTGTTTCTGCATTAAAGGTCAGCACCAAGACATTGAGCATCCTAAAGGCACCCTCTGGAATGAGAGCCAGGGTCGGGGCTTCCATCCCCGGACCATTCACTCAGGATGATCCCTCTGGGTGCCTTCCAAGCGGGAACATTCTGTGATTTCAGCCCAAATCCCAGCAGTTTCCTGGCTGTGGCAGGACACACGCTCTGTGCCTTCAGCTCTGGTTGCTCGTCCGGGTTTTTGTCGCGGGGGGCCGGGGAGGGTGCGAGAGTGTCCCGGGATTTGGGGACAGTCCAGCCTCGGTACTGCCAGGTCTGACAGGGCTTGGCATCCTCGGAGAGGAGAGGAGAGGAGAGGAGAGGAGAGGA
>VZTB01014367.1:639036-671382 GCA_013397245.1 Thryothorus ludovicianus
GGAATGGAGGAGGAGAGGGAGAGGAGGAGAGGGAGAGGAGGAGGAATAGAGGAGGAGGAATAGAGGAGGAGGAATGGAGGAGGAGCGGGGCCGTTGCCGGGTGCCTGCAGTTCCCGCGGCCAGCACTAGATGGCGTCTGTGACCCGCTCTGCTCGCCGCCCTCGCGGCCTTCCCGGCCTCAGAACGCGCCCGAGCGCCGCTCCCCTCACAATAAAACTATTTCCATAGATACTGATCTACATTAATTACATTCATTTTTACAGGGGTAGCGTGCAGGTGAGCAGAGACGCCGTTGTGCTGACCGGCTGGAACACAGCGAGGGTTTGGGAGGGTTGGATGCTGCGGCCCCTCACTCACGGTCCCGTCAGCATCGCTGGGACCGTGCCCGGTTTTGGCACCGAGAGGATTTCGGAGCGCCCTTCCCGGGCTGGCATCATCTTCTGCCCCTTCGGAATGCTCCATGCCTCGATATTTGATGAAGCTCAGTGCTGAGCAGCACCAGGGTAACACTCAGCCCTGCCCCAGCCGGAGCGGGTCAGGATCCCAAACGGGACAGACCCGATGCTGGAAAAAAAATTATAAACTATTCCAGCCAGGCCACCCCTGGGAATACATCCAGGGCTGGCAAAATACAGTTTTTATGGTCTAGCTCTCCATCCTTAATGCTCCAGCTTCAAATAAGCATTTTGGGGTTTATTTTTGTTGTTGTCACTGCAAAAGATGGACAGGACTCTGCCTGGAGCGGTCAGACTCTGATCTCTCCCACTTTAATTGGGTAGTTAGTTCTATCTTTTCTTTCCCAAATTATTTGCAAGAAATTGTGATTTAATCCACTCTGCACTTAAGAAATTTAATCAATCATTAGAAATTACTGCCGATGATAGGAAAATATGCTAATTCATGTTATTTTTGCAGACAAAGCACTGATATAAACAAAACATAATTAAACATGCCCTCTTTATACACTTCATAAAAAGCCACAGTCCTTGGGTATTATAAATCTAAACTTATTTCTCTGATCTCAGGGCATGAAATGTGTTCTGTGAATTGTCTTACTTCTTGTAGGAAAACACTGATAATATTTGCCTCGCAGGCAGCATAAAACACAAAATGTAAAATAAAAATAAGTTATTAATCAGACTAACGGGCAACTTAAATGGAAAGCTGTCTTCTATGTCACATTAAAAATGATAATGAACAACATTTCACAAGGCAATATCATTAAAAAAAATAAAAAAATCCGTGTTACACACAGACTTCTCATGCCATATCAGTGTGTAGTCTCCAGGAAGCAAACGAGAAGGACAAGTTTTGCAGTTGGTTTCCATGGGTATCTTGCCTGAGGAGTACCTGCATTTCCACATAGCCATACCTAAAACAGGTGTTGCTTTTTTATCTTCAGCTAACCAAGCCCCAGGCGGCGGTGATCTTGTTTTTCCAAATTTGCATCTTAGTGGAAACAAAGTTTTAGCTCAATTAAATACCTGTCACAGGAGGGAGGGAAGAGCACGGATATGTTGTGACGCATGAGAATATGCTGTGGTTTTGAAAATGGCCCCATAAGAGCTATTTTTTTAATGATCTGCGGCAAAAACAATGCAAAAAGCAAAACCCTGCCCTGAGGGCAAGTGTGGTGCTCTTTGTCTCTCACTTGGGAACTAAGAAACTGAATTTTGAATGAAGTTCATTGTATAAAAATATAGGCTGTTCCCTGGCTCATCTTGCAGGCACCTGCAGGTTGCTTTTGCTATTTTGTGATGGACATGGGCCAAATTCTGCCACCCTTTTCCAGAATAATTTGGATTAATGGTTGGCTTGTGGGAAACATTCTTATCCTAGAAGGGTTATTAAGGCTCTTGCCGTTCTTGCTCAGTAAAAATGTATTCTCTCCTGTAAATGACCCTCCTGGGTGACCAGCTTGGGGCTGCCCTCTGGACAGGCTAGCAGGTGTGGATCTGGCAGTTTATTTTCTGAAGTGTTTTTAGCCCTTTAAGACTTTTGCCCCCAATCTAGTGAGCAGTCACTCAGGGGCTGGGGCTGCACACAGGTGTCTCCCTGACACAGCAACTCTTCCCTTCTCTAATTCTGCTGAAAATTGCCTCGTTGTCTCTGTGTCCATCATATCCTGGTTTTGGGGCTGGGGTTGGAAGGCTGTGAGGGGCCTGTCTTTATTAAAAAATCTTAGAAAATGTGTTTGTAGGTGTATTCAGAGACTCTCCCACGGCTGAAGATGTTCCTCTACTTTCTCTACATAAAAAGACAGCAAAGTTTACTTTTTCTGTCTTGTGTATTATTGCAAGGGGTTTTGCATGACAGGTTTTGCTTATTGGGGTGCAGTTCCTTCCAAGAGAGGATCCTTTTCAGAAGTAATAATTACCTGATTGCCAAAACAACACTTAGACATAGCACTTTTCTGTAGCCAGAGAAAGAATCCTCTCTTCCCAGCTCACCCCAGAGATCTCAGTAAAATCCTAAAGCTGATATTTTCTGGAGTGTTCTCCAAATCTCTCTGTGTGACAGTCCAGCTATTCAGGTGCTTTTTCAGTTGTAATTGTGCTTGAGTTCAAAGCCAGTGCAGATCAACTGGGCTTACAGCTTCACTCTGAAGGCTAATACTCAGAGCTAGATCTTCCTGCAGCAGGGACTGGAACCGGGTTTTCTGACGTGCCTCACTCCCCTTTTAGCTCTGTGTTTAGTTTTCATTTATTTACCTTCTCAGCCCATTTCTGTCCAAGCTCAGCTCACTACATGTGGCAGTTTCTGTGCCCATCCCCACCAGAGGGAATGGGCAGCACCTCCAGCAGTGGAATTCCAGGGGCATGCCTGCCTGCTGTACCCTGGCACACGGCTGAGGTGCAGTGCCAAAATTCAAGCTGAGTGCCAGGAACCTTGCTATTATCAGTTCACCAGGCTGGGCACAAGGATACAAGTCCCAGGAGTGAATACCAAGAGCATTTCTGTGCTACAGGACAAATGACCAGAAAATTCTCAGGAGAAAGCTTTTGCAAGGCTGAGCAAGGACTCTGAAATACCTCTCACCACTGCTGTGTTAGCTCTGCTGTCTTTGCTTTGCTATATTTGAGGTTTCTTGGACAACAGTGGATGCAATCAGCCCAAAGGTTGACCCATGCCTGATCCACCTCTGACTCCAGTCCCCAAATAAACGATTTATTGCCTCCACCAGCACAATGTAGTGGATATGAAAGAGCTAGTTCTATTTTGGAAGAAAGTATGTGAGGATGAGTAGCTCTTTGGGTGCTGGGTCTGTAAGGGAATGTTATGGCAACTATAAATTATGGGTTTCAGGGTGATTGTTGATTTATACAATCCTTGAAGGGAATTGTTCTGGACCCAGTTGTAAGAGACAGAAATCTACATGCTGCTTCAGAGAGAAAGAGAAATTATTGGTTTTGTCTCTGGTAGAAAAGCCAGTAGGACTAGGAGTGACAAAAAATTTGTCCACTGAAACATTTTTTTAAACTAGAATATAGTTTAATAATCCTATTTTTTTATCTGATTAAAATGATGCATATTTTAATGAAAAAATTGTATTTACTAATTCCCCTCCCCCTTTTAAGATCTGGTTTGATTGGGTGATTTGAAACCTGGACTTTCCCCCCTCTCTCTCTATATATATGTGTGTGTGTGTGTATACACACTATTAACAAAAAATATTTTGAGGGATGAGGTACTAAAATTGTTCAATTTGATTTTTTGATAGCCTCTCCCCACACCTCTTGCAGGGAATATTTTCCTGCATTTTCTCCAAGAACAACTTAAATTGTGTTATGCAGGCAAATGCAGTGGATGTTTGTTCTGATGCTGGCTTCTACCTAGAGCAATCCTGAAATCAGCTGAGCCCTTTGGCAGGAGAGAAGAAATTGGCCCAAAATAGGAGTTTTTAAGGATGAAAAAATTCAAATACTTCTTTCCATTTTAGTGAGTAGTCTCTTCACATGCATATATATGTATATATGTGTATGTATATGTATATATGTATATATATAGTTGTCAAGTGTGATAAAGAGGGGAAGGTGTAGTCCCATCAAGACCAAGTCAGCAGGAGCTAGACAGACAGAATATTCATGGTTTGCTTAAAATAGGTAAAACTGGCAGCATGGTCTGCATCATTGCACAAGACTTTATGTAGGACTGTAAATTCAAAGCATGTTCAATCATGTGTTGCTTTATCTTTCTCCTCACTTAGCAAATATTCCTTATTACAGGTTCTAAATGCTCCTTGAATTGTGTCAGGTTTTGCTTTTATTTGTTGTGGATTTGCTGGTTTTTTTTTTCCTCAATGATGATGCTGTAGCAACATCTAGGGGTTTTATTTTTTTAATGCCTTGCTCCAAGCTGGGTAAAGCAAATTAAAAATAGTTACAGGGAAATGAGTAAGGATAGCCTGACTTTGAAAGACAAAGGAAAAAGGAGCTGTAAATGAAATGTAGGCTCCACAAGTGATGTATGTAATAAAGTGCTCAGGCCTGACTGATCCACAGCTACAGAAATGTGCTTCTTGAGGATGAAAGAACTGACAAAATGGGAAGGACTTAAGTCCTCAATTAGTTTAGTGATTAAGATGTTCAAGTAACTCAATAGAACTCTGCAGCAATGTAACATCAATAATTTCAGAGCAGTGTTTAGAATTAATGTAGTTCATGTTTTACTGCATCTCCTTCCAGGCCCTGATTATGTGGGGGCCCTCTTCTTTATTACTTATGTGTGAAAATGGCTTGTACTTCTAAGAATAATCATTTGTGTTCAATAAAAAGCAAAAGGAGATCATCCAAAACCCAGGAAAAGCAGGAAATCTGAACAATGTGCTTCCTATTCTTGAGGCTGTTTATGGAAAGCTGCATTTGTATGACAAAAAGCATAATTTTTTATTATATCAAACTTTTCACATCAAATGCTACTAATGCATTTCAGTTCCTCCTGCTTTTCTGTTTAACCAGGACCAGCTCAGTTACCACTCTCTGGAGTGGAGGACAGGCCAAAGCTTTTATCTATGGTTTCCTTTTTTCATTGCTTTGCCATGGAGTGGAAGTGATCACAGTGAGAGCTCCATCCTGTGAGAGCCTGGTGCCCCACTCTGGCTGCTCAGGTGGTTCTCTTATCAATTTGTCCATTTACCAGCCAGGTAAATTAGTTTTATTCCTTTCTGGAGTATTAGTAAGCCTTTTACTGACAGACCAGGTATCCATTTCTCAATGAAAGACTTACAGATGCATTCTGTCTCTCAAATTAAGGGTTTTTTTCCTCAAGAAAAAGTTTTCTGTAGAAATGTGTCAGTTGTTTTGGGTGCTGCTGGGTCTTATGTGTGACTCATTACACCTCATTTTTACCACAAAGAGATTTCTGCTGGAGGAGCAATACAAAATGCTTTGTCATGAATTATAAGACTAAGACTAGATCTTGAGAACCAATGAAGGAAGAAGAAAAAAGTGAAAATTATTTCCAAAAGGACAACTGGACTTGGGGATATGTCCTGTTCTTACCCAACAGAAGTTTCTAGAGATTAGGAAAAAAAATATTATTACCATCTCTATTGCAATTTCGTGGCCTGTTTTGAATAGAGTGTTTTGTAAGGCCTGCACATCTACGACTGAACAAAGAACAGGACATTTCAAACTTCGATGTTATGGCTGGTGAAATTCAACCATAATGATAAAAAAAGCTGAATTTGAAAAAAAAAAAAATTCTACATTTGGAATCCCATTCAGTTATGAATAAAATAGTTTTATGACAGCAAAATATTAACAGTTCTGACTTTACAGTGTGAGTTTTCTTGCAAGCTGTTTCTGAACGGTGGATAAAGCTGTGGCAATCCTTCACAAGCAGTTTGGAGGATAAACCCCAAATTTGGAAAGATTGCTGTCTTACAGAAGGCAGCTCATGTAGCTCCAAAAGGCTTTGTGAGTAAAGCAATTGTTCAAGTTGCTGCAATTAAAGAAACCAGCAGTGTTGTTTCTGCACTGAAGAAATGCTCCTGCAATGGGCGTGCTTGCTCAGGGTTTACTGGTGTAATCCCCATTTTCCCTCTGGGAAACCAGAAGGATTTTTGAAAACGCAGAAGAAATCTTTCAAGCAAAGCTACTTCACATCATATTGGAATAAAAAGCTCTCTTATCCCACAACAGTTAATATTGTTGTATCATGCTTTGGAGAGTCAAATAGCTTCAGGACATGGGGCTTCTTTCTTCTTCCCTCGCTGGTGTAATTCTACTGATGTGTGCAATTTCTTCTGCTTTCCTACAGGTTTGTTTGCACTGGGTGCTTTTGGTCTTGCCCTGCTGTGGTCCCCACTGGCTCTCCTGTCCCAGGCACGTGGCCCTGTGCTCCCAGGACGTGCTGGATCTGAAAGGAGCAGCACCCCCGTGGTAATTCCACCCCATTCCACAGCCAGCACCTCCCTTTTCTTCCCAGAGCAAGCCCCAGAGACAGGAGTGGTGTCACAGCCAGCAGTTCCCACATGCCATTGAACAATAAAGGGCTGCATATCCTAATGATGATTAATTACATTTTCTCCTATCTTTCCATCAATTAACTGGGAATGTTTCTTTGTTTTAATAATTGTCTTTTGGTAAATAAATGTGTAAACACTACTTAAAGCATTTTGGGGTCTAATTATACTTATCTGAAAGTTAACAGATTCAAGATGTGATTTGTGTTTTAATTGTTTTAAATTATGGTAAAACATGGTGTTGGGTACTGATTTTCTGTACAGCTGATCTCTGATGTGAGACAGTGAGGAACTACAAAGAGTTGTCTCTCAAACCTTGTGGTATTTGTAAAACAGAGTTCTGTCCAAGCCAGTGTTTGTACTGAGGTGTGTTGGTTTTCATCTGGTCAAACCAGCCATCCATTGACCAGAGCTACTCAAACAGTTTAAAACACTTTAAAGGCTCCAGGGCCTGGTTGTGGTGCCTGCTGGGTTCCAGCAGCACAGTCCAGGTGTCCCAGGCTGTGCTGGGGTGCAGAGCCAGCCTGGCAGAGCTGGACAGGGCTCCCGGTGCAGCAGGGACACGGGGCAGGGACAGCTCACGTGCCATGCCTGACCCTGGGGCAGGGCAGATCACAGCTAAATCCCCGTGCTCTAAATGGATCAGGCTCTGGGGCTCTCTCACCTTCCCCCTTTCATGTCCCTGCCCTCTCTAATAGCAGAGGAGCCCCGTGTCACCGTGGTTTGTTATTCTCATTAGCTCCCATTAGCTCCACACTGGGGGCTCAGCCCTAACAAAGATCAGGGACCCCCTGAGCTGGGGTGGGGGGCAGAGAGCACAGCAGCCACAACATCCAGAGGGAAGGGGACACCAGGGCAGGAGCTGGCAGCAGCAGAGCCTGCAGCATCCCAGCAGCTTCCAGGGTGCCCTGGGCAGAGGGGAATGGGGAGATCTGGTGGAGGAGCAGGTGCTGGTGGCAGGATGCTCCTGGAGTGCTCTTTCCATGCTGCCACTGAGCCCTCCTGAATCCCTGTGTGAGGAATGCTGGATCCTGCCTGCTCCTGCAGCTGCTCTGACCATTCTGAGCAGGCTGCAGATCATTTCTCATCCAAGCACTCCATGTGTCCATGGACCTCTTGGGTTATGAGCCCTCTGTCTTAATTTCCCTCTCTCTAAAACAAGGGCAATATTTCCACAGTTCCCAATGATGTTAGAAGGTTAAAATCACAAATCTTGAGAGGGGATCAAGCGAGACAGGATAAGGACAGCAATATAAATAAAGAAAACAGTTCTCTGCTAATTTTTTCTTGCTCAAAACTTACTTGGGGGGCTTCTTGTCAGTTAAATTTTTTTTAAGATAAGGGGAAAAGAAGAAGAGGAAGAAAAACCATCCCACATATGCAAACAGAATTTGCATTTGACTGCATTAAAATTTTTCTTAAATTGCAATTAAGCAATAAATCCTGACCAGTTGCAAAAATAAAGAGAGTGGGGTGGGGGAAATTTATTAGATAATGTAATCTTTCAGGCATTTTTTAATTTCCTTCTAAGATCTAGAATATCAGTCCGAGTCCCAGGTAAAATAGGATTCAAGTTTTCAGCCACAAGTTGTGACTCAAAGTGCTTAGCTAAATTAAACAGAACAGATGTGAAAAATAAGATGAGAGCTATGCACAGAGCTCTCAAACAGCTGTCCCACCTTCCCCTCCATTGAAGAGCCCGGCCTAATTCCCCTTTGTTGACTAAAGTCTGCAATTCGATCCTAAAAGCTTGTCAGAATTAAATACAATGCTTAATATAAGTTTACATTTTGACTGTTTTTCTTTGATATTTGACAAGGACATGGGAAGTAGCTCCAGAACTTTCTCCTGGACCAATTTGCCCAAGGTTGCTGTGAACCACACTTCCCCTTGGGCTGCTTGCCCCAGGGACTGCACTTGAGACCCAGCACCTGTTGGACACCACAGCAATTAATAATTAATTAAACAAATAACCCCTTTGCATGGCACTGTGAAATCAAAGCTTCAGCATAAAAAAGAAATTCACCTTTTAGGTTTCCAGAAGTAACCTCTGCCCCAACACTCGTGCAGTATTGCTTTATCCTCAGAGAAGTGACTTTTGCAACAGATTAAAAAAAAAATGAAAGCGAAGGATGGGAAGGAAAAGTCAGCCTTCTTAAACCCTTTCTAATAAACACTGCTCAACTGCAACAATGACAACCAGTATCTGAACATTTAACACCTTAAGAGAAAAAGGAATTATAGACATCTTTCTGGGAAGGAGGAGCAGTGGAACCTTTCAGCTTACATTTCTGTGTGCACCTTCCAGGATGGAGTACACTTTGTCTTACTGTTAGTATTTTGGTTTCAGACATGACAAGCGTATCATGGCCTTTTTTAACCTTTTCCTTCCTTTTTCTCTTTTTTTTTTTTTCCCCCAAAAGGTAGCTGCACATTAAGGAGATAAGTGAACTTCAAAGGGCTAAATACCAATCAGAAGATGGAGGATGGCCACACATAAAGCTGTGCTGCTTCTGCAAACCCCTTTAGTAGCCAGACAAGGTCACTGATCAGGGTAATTTGCAGGAAAAGTCAATTTCTCAAGTACCCAAGGCAGGTGTTGTGCCATTCTGTGACAATTTACTGAAACTAAATTGAGGAAGTTGAAAAAAGCAAAGGTCATGAACCATGGGAGAAAGGAGGGAAGCAAAGTCTCTTTGACTGTATTTTTAACTCCTTTTCAACCAAAGCATATTTACAAATTACTGAGCCTGTTTCCACTTAAAAAAAAATCCCCCTTGTGTAACTCAGATGTGTTTATGGAAACCTGCACTAAAACCTGGCTGCACAATGAGGAACCTTGAAGGGTGGTAAAGGAAAACACAGAGTGACTCATGGGGAACTCTGAGCAGAGCAAAGGGGGAAAGCAGAAGTTGTTTCTTGTTCTGAGAACATTTCTGAGTCTTCATGACAAAACCAAGCTGTGTGAAAGTAGACAGGATGGAAGTGAAAAGATAAAAAGCTGTCTGAGAAATTTGAGGCAAGCCACTGAAATGACTACAGGAGGACAGAAGGGGAGGTGATGTCTCAAGAGGTATCTGGCCATGTCTCTGCTTCTATTGCACCCCAAAATGCTCTTCTAAGGCTTGGTCCTACAGGAAAGGGCCTGGGGTGGTCTCAGTGCCAAAGCTGTGAAATAAGGAGGCAGAAATAAAAGTGCAGGAAGTGTAGGACCCTGCCTCAGCAAACTTCCAGACCAAAACAGATCTCCACAAGTGTCCTGGGCTGAGAAAGAGAGAAATCCAAGACCTGGTAGTCCAAGTGATGTTCAGATGACAAACATGTGGATTCCAATCTTATTTCCTTCTCCTGTGACCACAGGTTCTGAGCTGGTAAGGTCTTGCAGAGCAGGAGATATTTGAGTGGAAAAGGTCCAGTGTTCGTGCTATTTCTAGCACTGGTGTGGAACACTCAGACACTACAAAACTTCTACATCCACCAAGGAGCAAAACTAAACCAAACCAATCCACACCAACACTTTCTCTCTTTTGCTCCCATCCTCCAAACTGAACAAATAGTGACACAAATACACTTGCAGCTCCCCTTTCTCTTCCCTGTTGCAAGATTATTTATTTTCTGATAAATTTTCACAGGTCATTGGCAGTGTCTCTGGCTCAGCTGAGAAGTTTATGGGGCAGCAAAAGACCATTCTCTCTGTTTGTTTTTTGTGGGCTTGAATCCAAATCTAATCAGGACAAATTCCCTCAAATCCTTCCTTGAAGGGGATATTTCAAAAGAGAATAACATTGTTATTATCAGACCCTGTTTTGAATAGGTAGACAAGGAGGAAACTGTTGTTGATTTATTTCTGTTAGAGCTACGCAGACTGAAAAGAGAGAATTTGGTTGATAGAGTCTGTGTGTGTACATTCCATGGAAGAGATGGACTTCTATGTGAATGTGAATAATCAGAAAATGTTTTTGTCTGGGACTCCTGAGAGGGAACTTGTTTTAAATTTTAAATTTTGTGGGGTTTTGAGTGGTTTTTTGCCCCTTTTCTGCCAAGCTCCAGCACTGTTTCTATGTTCATGCAGTGAAGTCCAGGAAAAGCCATCTTCTCTTGGCAGGACTTCTCAGAAACAATCTGCAGTGTGGGATGTACTGAGCTGGGAGGGACTGGACTTTGTTTCTCTGCTACAGCCCAGAAGGCCCAGAAGAAGAAATCATTTAAATACAAAGAGGATATAATTAGCCTCCCAAATTACACCAGCCCTGCTGCTACTTCACTTCAGCTGACTAAAGATCTCTTTATGACACCAGGAGATAATTGCTTTATGTGTTTGGGCTATTCCCAAGTGCTGCTGGTCAAACCAGCCCCTCAGTCAGATCTTCCAGAAATACAATCCCTGAGTTCCTTGTAAGTACAGGACTATTTTTATTTAGCTGTTTCAGGGCCCCATTGCCTGAAAACCAATCCAGTTGTTTAACTTTGAGGAAAAGAGCCCTAATCTCTCTTGCTTCTATCCCATGTCTTTTACATCCTGAGACTGGAAACAATCTATATCCTAAACACTCAGAGTTTCAGGAATGTTAAATAAGAAGGCTCTATCTGCACTGGGCAGGAGGACATGAGTTAGTTAGTCAGGCAAATAAACAAACACAGTAAAACACACAAATAAAGCCACCACACCTGCAGGAATGTTAGATATGTTAAAAGGGGTTGCATCCCTAGGCGAGCTGAGCTGGTTCACTTTTCATCACCAATGACCATGTTACACATGCAGCTGGTGACATTACTTAGCCTCCAGCAAGGTCGTGGAGTGAACAGAGAAAGAACTGTTCCCCTGTTTGTAGCAAAAACATGGTCAGAAGTGATTTGAACTCCAGCTGCAGCTCGGCCTGCCTGGTGATAGCAAAGGCTGGCTCCCCTCTCTGTGGAAGCATCTCATTGCCACAAGGCCACCTTCAAAGCACAGACAGGTTTAAAATATCTTTTTATCTCATGAAGCTTGTTTTCATAGGGTATCCCTAAAGTGAATTCTGGAAAAATGAATATTCAGGAATGCATTACAATAGAGGTTTTTGTTGCACTTTTGTAGGCATTGAAATGATGATTTCTGTCAAAAACTGGGTTTAGAGGGCCAGGTTTTGAAAATCCTTGGTAGCACATGGGTCACTCAGGTGCCTGCTGGGGCTCTCAGAAATGCCCATCCAGCCACACCCAGTTTATATGAAGGACACAAGCCTGCAAAGATGGGAGCATATTTAAAATTTGGACAAAGATATTTAAGAATGCTGTGATAATCATCAAAGCAATTCCCCAAGAATGAGAGAACTAAAAGATGAATTAAAACACAGACTGATGGTGTCATAACTGTTCACGTGAAATGAAATACACTGTACATAGCATATCTTCAGTGCAGAACTTATTATTTATTTGATTTTCATTAATAGTGATGCATAGGGACACTTAATAATCACTGGTCACTAGATTTAATCAAAGGCACTACCTCAAAATCATGGATCATTTTGAAAAACTTCAAGTTTTACCAATTCCTAAAGGGGTTAATAGAGGCTGTGCATGAGGAAGATAACCTAGGTTTAAAAAAACTATAGTCATCATTGTTCATTTATTCTCTTTATTGAGGTAATTTAATTATCATATAGACACAAACATTTGCTCCCATGCTGGGCTCTTCACATCTGTTAGTAGAGATTTGATTAGGTCTACACAAATGTGCTAGATTATACCATCTAGTTGGTGAAATTCAAGCCACCTGGATATTTTAGCAACATCAATAAGAATAATTCTCTTTTTCCAAATCAGTAAATCCAAGATATATTAAAAAGAATTAATTAATGAGTACCAGATAGGCAAAACAAACATTTGACAATGAATCATATTATCAAAGGTTTTGTGGGAGATCCCTCTCAGCTTATGTTTAGATGTCAAATTATATTACCAAAACTAAACAATCTGTTAAACCGATCTCTTAATGCAATAAGTCTCAGCACCACACTCTCTTTTTTCCCAAAGTCCTTCATGAATGCAGTGCAGCATCTAAGGACAACAGTGCTTAAAGCACCAGCAATAATGTTACATTAACAAGCCATTAGTATGGAATAGCTGACTCCTAATATTTTTATTACCATTAAGATTTTTTTGTTTTTTTTTTAAATGATGTAGCACCTGATGATGAAAACTGCTAATCACCCAAGGAGCCATTATGAGTGTGAGTCAAGGCAGGGTGAGCATTAACGCCCTGAGTGTGCATTTCTGGGTTATGCTTTTAGAAAGTGAATGACCCAAAAGCTTCACAGGGAATTTGTAGTAAATACAGCTGTTAAGATGACCTACAATGATATTAAATGTAAAGAGAGGGGAGAGGAAGCAGCTGTTGTCCACTGAAGGACCTATCTCCAAGTTAGTTTAGTAACTTACACAGATGTGACATTACTTTTTTTTCCCTTTAGTCCAGAAGGAGGCTGCTGAAATTAATTAGGTAGAAGTGAAGTCCTTTTCTAAGAAAAGAACTTTAAGTTGAAGTCAGAGAGAAAAAGCCTTCAATCTGGAAGTACTTATGAAAATACTTTATTTTAGTCAATTAAATATTTGTGCAAACACAGAAAAACTTGAATTAACTTTTAGCAAGTCCTTCAGGCTGTGAGAGGAGAAGCACAGAGTGGCCAAACTGGCAAGTGAGAGCAGCTCCTAGACCCCAGGAAATGTAATTAATATGAGTGCCCAAGCAAGCCCACGTTAATTCAGCTTCCTGTGTGGCTGACACCAGGCATCTAAAATAGGGAATATCACACTGATTTGTTTTGTTTGGGCTTTATGAAGGAAAACTGAGCAGAGTTCAGCTCCCTGAATGAAGAGCTGTCCCTTGGGGGCCATGGCCAGCCTGGGGGAAGAGCCCTGTGCCAAGCCAGGCTCCCCTGTGCCTTCCTGAGGGCTCTGTCACATTTGGGGCTGTTCTTTCTTGTGAAGAGCAGCAAAGCCAGGGGAGAGGAGAAGTTTCTGACACTTCCCTCTGCACGTGTCCCACCAGATTTCGTGGCAGTTCAGATACAGACCCAAAGGATTACAGTAACCTAGGAAAAGTGGTTTTTTGGGTACAGTCTTCTCATAAGTGGTGTTAAGGCTTATGTTATAACGTGTTGCTGCAAGAGCAAGTTGGACTAAAAGCTTTCTAAATCCATATAATTGGACTTAATTGTTTACATAATAAAATTATTTTTAATGGAGAACAATTGGGCGATGATGATTCAGTCACAAGAATTTGGTTCTAAATCTCCAAACAGGGCTCCTCTGGGAAGGCTCATCATCAGAAAGAAGGATGTGTCCTCACTCTGAGGTAATTGGATGTCTCTGAAATATGCCCAGCACATAAATATATCTAATGCAGAAAGCAAAGCCATCCCATCACAAAAAGAATCCTGCACAAAATTACCAGCCTTGTTTTGGCCCATTTATTCCACTGACTATGAAAGAAATGGGCGTTATTTTTGTGAATCCACAGGTTATGGAGAGATGCTGGAGAGGCACTAGAGATGTCCTTGGGGCTGAAACTGAGGTTGAAGCTTTATTTTTGTTGGTGATGAGGTTCAGTTCAGGAAAGGGGGCAGATTTATGGGCATTGATTTATGTTCTTGATATTCTCCTGATAAGAGGTTTGGAGGAGAAACCAATCAACTTTCTTCTGATTTTCTGTGCCCTTCTGAGAAAATGATTGCTGGTTTGAAAAGTAGCAAGGGTGTTTTTTAATATTTGGAGGAATAGAAGAATAGAGATATATTTCACATATTTTATATCAAGTCAGTACTAAAATTTTAATTTAATTGCCCTTGACTGTGCTCAATTCTTGTATCAAAACTGACATGAAGAATTATCTTTTTAAGTCACTCATTGTACTCTGGGTTGTGTTCCACAACACAGGGCCTAAGACCCATAAAACCACTGGATCTGTTTGGCACCACTTCAAATTTTTTTCCCACTTTCATTATAGGCTGTATATGACCTGAAATCATATGTTATTAGCCTGAGTGAGAATTACATGAGGAGCAGTGTTATAACAGGGCTCAGCAATGAAAAGGCAGTTCCTCCAGGGCACTTACAGCATCTTGTTTTACAATATATGATAGGAAAGTCGTTTTGTGCTGTGAGCAGGTGATTTTCCCATCCTGTCTGACACAGCAGTCTGCAGGTGTTGTGTGATCATATGTGCTTCCTTCCTGAGGCATGTCCAGAATTGTAATTCCAGTAGTAGTAATAATAACAATGTGGAAGTCCATATTTAAGTTTGTTTTTTTTTTCCAAGAAAGACTTCTAAAAATTTTTCTGCAGGAATTTTTGCAGTATTTTCTCTGTATTCTGATGGTAAATACATTCCTCTTCCTCCTCTCACCACCTGAGAGGTAAAACATCCCAGGACAGTGAAGGTGCATCTTCCAAAGTGAAGTCTTGACAGATATGCAGCTGCTTCTGTGAGATTCTATCTCTTGCTCATAGGGCAGGTTGCACTTGAATAAATTACACCAATCTTTTGTATAATTGTGGAGATTGCTTCATATAATAAAGTAAAATAAGAGGCAATTGAATCTAGGACATTGCAAGTAAAAAAATCCTGAGGTGTTGGAAAGGTCCATTTTACAAGAAGAAATGGATTTGCAAACACACTGCTTTAAAAGATTGGATTCATTGCTAAACTGACCCACAAAAAATACTACAAAAGACATTAATTGGAATGTGCTTGAAGCCAAGGCTGGATGGATGTGGTCTGCAGATGGATCTGTGGGCCATAAGTGACAGTGGAGACTGCACTGGGAAGGCTCAGCACCTGTGCTTTGACAGTGTTGCTAATCAGAGCTGCTGAAGCAATATTAAAATGCAAATGTCCCAGTTAGGGTGCTTATTTTCCCAGATCTGCCTCAGAGAAACACTGCCATGAGTTTGCCTTGTGTGCAGATAAAGCATTCCACAAAAAGTTTGCTGATTGTCTGCAGCAAATAGGTGGTTCATGGGAGCATCAGAAAGTCCAGAATATCTTCAAATGGGCTACATATTGAATTCTCTAAATGTTTGGCTCCCTGATTACTGAGGATCAAAGGCAAAAAGAACTGATTGATACTGAGCCCTTAAAAATCAATTCTTTAGGAAAATGTCTGCCCTTATTTAGTGTTTTGGAATAATAAATGATGAAGTGATTTCAGCTGGAGGAGACACATTGTGGGCAGCTGCTGGACATGAGCTCAGCCTTGTGTTATTGTTAAGGGGTAACAACAGCACAGACCTTAATTGAGGAATAACTGGGAAAAAAATAAGTTGAATATTTTTTTGTGAAAAAGCTGTAGGCAGGGTTAGGCTGTTTACCAAACAGACCACACCTAACCAGCATCTTGGATTCATTCTCCATTCCAAATGGCTTGGATGGTTCACACAACATGTTTATCCAGAGAATGGATTCATCTTAAATATCTTTTATATTCTTAGCTACTTTTAAAAGTAAGCTCGAGAAGGGCTTAGGTAACTTGATAGTGATCTACAAAGACAGAAAATAGGCCTTATTGCCAGTTTGTGGTTAATTATGGTAAACTCCTATCTGTAATTTACTCCTGCCCATAATGGAAAAGAGAGTTTTGCTTGAATGTGCATTACATTACAAGGGGTTCCATCCCATGCAGTGACTTGGCATTGTGAAATTTCATACAGCCAGATCAAATGGGACATGTTTTTTCAATGTATCTCAAAAGAACCCAGGGATACGTTCTGGTAGAAAAGAGATTTCCAGAGGACCCAGTTCAACAAGTGTGGTTTGTGCCAAACCCAGTGTCTAATGGAAATGTTAATCGCCATGTTTTTCTGCAACCCTTGCAGAAGCAAATCCAGGGTATCTTTTAATTGGGAGTCTTTCTTTATGGTCTTCAGATGTTTATAAATATGCACAACCTAATCTGATTAGGGCCAGACTCTACATGCTGCCTGCTCTGACAAAAGGGGAGAAAGTTCCTGCCTGCAGCCTGTGAATTCTACTCCATTCTACATCTCTTGTGGTATTAGAGGAGCTGAGCATTTTTAAATAAATAATTAAACAACAGCCAATTCTTTCTTCCTCCATTTTCTGTTGGAGAAAGTAGTGTATGCAGTAGTAAGTGGGAAAAGCTAATAGAAAACTCTTTGAAGGAATCTTTTTTTTTTTCAACTTCAGTTGAAATAAAAACATTTGATGCAATAATATCAATTTTAAGGAGAATATGGAGCAAAAGGCAAAAGTAAGGAGGGATTCTACAAAGCTCGCAATGCATAAGCTTTCATTTTTGAAGTGGAGATCTTTTAAATTTATGCTGCTTTCAGTATTGCAATAACCAAACTAAAATTTTTCAATGTAGGTGAATATAATATTTCAGATGGTTAAAGGAAAGTCACGAGGAACTTCTAATTTTTCTGTCTTTCATCCCACATCTGAATTTAATCATATTTTAAAGTAGCATATTCCTTCATGAAGCAGAATGTCTATCCTCCACACAGGTTCTGCCTGGGGAATTCCACTTACTGCTGAGCAGCTCTGGGCAATATTAAAATTGCCTCACTAACTTCCACAAAGGTCTCAGATCTGCTGCTTGGCTCCTTGCCTTCTGAACTGGCCAGCCGGTAGGAAACAGTAGACTTTGAATGTGAGTTTAAATTTGGGCTGTCTGGACACATCCCTGCATCCCTTTTGTAAGATTCATTCTGTGGCTCACTTACACTGACTGCTATTAATTCCTGTAACAGCTTCCAAGTGAAACTTTGGCTCTTCTGGTTTAATGTCATCCTGTGAAACAAAAAGGACACATCTTTAGGTGTCTACGTGTGGTTTGGGGTCACTTTCCACCTCCTCACTTCTTGTCCCCAAGAGGTACATAATATGACCAATGGCTGGTGGTGAAATCATAAAAATTCATCACTTGTTCGCAGCGTGGAAGTCAAGAGAGAATGAATGGTCAGGAAGACAATTTTTTAGTGTAAGGTAATGTTGACCTTTGCAGGAATAATTTGTGCCCTTCAGCATCTGCAGCTGTGTAATAGTCACCAGGGAGCTGTCTGACTCTGAATATATATGTATATTTTAAAAAGTGTCAGCCAAGTCAGAGCTCCAAACGCAGAATGTATTGCCCAGGAACACTGGGAGGATTTGTCTCTCCCTCTGAAAAGCAGTGGTGTAGAGAGCTGCAAGAGTCACAGATGCAACTGGAACATTTTCATATTCTGATGAGGACAGGCTGTTTGCAATGCTGCTCAAGCTAGGGGAGAGAAAATTGCTCCGTTTCTCTCAGACCTGCAGCTGCAATTTCAAAAGGAGGAAAGTGTCTCTGAAGGGAAATGTGCTGAGAAGCCTCTATAGGAAATACTTGAGTTTTCACCCAAGACAAATGAATTCTGCAGAAACAAACGATGTTATTGTATTATAGAAATAGATAATGGTATTGCCTTGTAAACATTTATTAGGGGGCTAAAACAGCCTTTACAGGATTGTAAATGACAGAAACACCTGCCTATAAAATTCAGGAGTGCTCCTACAGACTGAGCCATGTCCAGTGGTGGTGTTTGTCTCCTCTGTGGCTTTCAGGGTCCTCTCCTGTCAGTGCTGCAGCCCAAACTGGGTTTTGACATGGCAGCCTCTGGTGATCATTGCTGAGCTTGGCACCAGGATGCAGAGGAGCCACTGAAACTCCAGAACATTCTGTAATTAACAGTAGTGATGTGTAATGGGCTGCACGTTTTTTCAAAGTGTCGTTTTCTCTCTCGAAACTCACCTGTCTCTGGCAAGCTGACAGAAATCAAGGTGTGATTCAAATGTCCCTTAAGCCCTGCAAAGGTGTTCAAAGTGACACTTGAGCACAGAAATCGTACGCACCTGTCTGCACAGAGCTGCCTCTGTCTCAGGAATCACAGTAGAGCTTGAGAGGCAGAAAAGGGTGGAGAACCACAGCAGAGGTGGTGGATGCTCATCAGCTGCAAAGCTGTGGCTCCTGCTCTACCCAGAAAACACCATGAGACATTGAAGGGTCATTCCTTCCTCACCTGTGAGATCCAGCTTTGTCAGATTTTCTGTTGGCTCAACACCAACAGCTTCAGGGGGATTCCAGCTTGTGACTGTGACTTTCTGTTTGTCCAAACACCCGCTGTGTTTGTCCCCTCTGAAATCTTGTGGCTTTCTCATGGTCTGCCTCACTGCTCACTCACATTTCTGATCCCTCTTTCAGTATTTTCAGCCTACCCAAGGAAAATATGTGTGATATATTAGTACAATCCTGAGTAGTTTAAAAGTTGTAGTGTTTCCTGGTTTTAAACATGTGTTAGAAAAATTATTCAGGCAGATAATCCTGAACATCCCAATAAAGGCACCATGATTATTCAAAATCACGTGTCAGAGCCCAGTCATGGTTTTTGAATAAGTGTCATCTCTACATTTAGAGCAGATCCATGGCTGCTGGACCACTTCACTGAAATGAATGAAGAATTATCTCCTACTTCATTTTGCAGGCACAAAAATATTCATTTTCTTGTGCAAGACATAAAGGATCACTGCATTAAAGGGCATAATTCACAGGAAGAGCTGTACACCCACATTGAGGGCAGAATTTGGTCACCCATATAAACACAATTCAATATAAATATTAAAGAACTGCTTTTTCTTCCCTTGATTGTTCTAGTGAGACCAAAAATATCATCAGAAGGTGAATCAGTCTTGCACTGATACTTGCCAAGACATGAAAATATGGGGATGACCTGTGAAATAAGAAGCAATGGGAATAAGAGTGAAAACAAAGGAATTGCTCAAAAATACTAGATGCTATTGCATGATAATGGAAAATACCAAACCCTATGACTGTTGCATCTGGATTGCTGTCTGCCCTTCCTTGGGAGCACTTTATATGTGTTTAAAGTGGAAATTAATGAAGATAAAATTAAAACACTTGTAATGTAAAACATTACATGCTTTCTCATAGGATTGAGACGTAGCACTCAAGAGGATTAACTTATAAAAAGTCAGATAATCCTCACTGGTGGGATAAATATAACTTATAGAAATTCCTGAAGCATGCTCTCCAGAAGCATTTCACTAAAATTAATTTAGCAATAATATTATAATTCCTTCAGACATATTTTTCAGAAGTTGTTAAAGATTCACCCAAGTCATGCAAAGCTGGACAAGGGCTGTCCTAAATGAGAAGTTAAATTGAATTGAAAGCTAGGGAAAAGAAGCTTTGATAAATAATCTGCATAAGTGTGTACAGCTTGCTGTGAGCAGTTCAGGTGTGGATGACCAGCACACAGATGAAGAACTAGGTTTGGGCAGTGAGAAATAACTTTAATATTGGCTTAGCAGTAGCAGGAATGGAAAAAATGGATGAGCTTGAGAAGCTGGAGCACTTTGTAGAACCAAGTAAAATAGATAGAAAACAACAGTGGGGCAGAAATCATGATTTGAACACGGGAGCTGGAGGAGGGGGAAGGTTCTGAAGAGAACACCAAGGATGAATGTGCTTGAGTTGTCATGTACATTAATGATGTGGGAAAGTGGGGAGGAAACAGAAGAAATATTGTGGGGAGAACAGGGTTGGGTTCAAATCACCTTCCTGGTCAACAGCAGAAAAGTTATTTGTCAACAGTCTGGAGGCTGACTCTAAATCTCATCTTTGTATTTGAGCAGGGATGACTTGAATCCAGTCAAATCTTGGTTTTGTGTAAGTGAAAATTAACAAGTGGCTGGAATGTGCATTTTTAAGTAGAGGGGGAAAATGTCACAGGGAAGTGCTCTGGATTTACTTGGTTGGGTGATGCATAGTCTGGGAAATATGATTTATACCAACCAATTAAAAAATATACTGCTTTATTTACCCAAAGGAGAATTAAAATATGATTTATAAAATGTCTGCATAGGGAGAAACCACTGCTCTTGATATCCAGTATTTTAGAACAAAAGGTACAGTGAAATCTAATGCTTAGAAGATGATGGTGAAAAAATTCATGGGAGAATGAAGGCCTATTATCAATGAAGAATATAATTAATATGAACATGTGTACTAACCCATGAAAATCATGTGTTATCAGCAAAATCATTACTTTTCCATTAAACATGGGTTACAGGCTTTACTAATTTATTATTTGAAATTTACTGATTTTAAAAATCTATTTTATAAAATAATTTGAAAGTATAATGACTTTTTGTGGTTTTTAATACGCTCACAAATTTTTGGGTAGAATTTTTTTTTTATGAGTCCTGAGAAATGGACTCTTTATAAAAGTGTGATAGGGATGATTTAAACAGAATCTGGACAGAGCAACAGGGCAGATGTGAGGCTGTGATTGCACTAAACCCATTATTGTTTATTATAGCCCCGATTTTTACAACATATATATCACTGAAATTCAGATTTGTTTGCTTTATCCCATGGCCCAGATTCCTCAGCTTTCAGTTTAATACAGGCATTTCAAACAATGGCAAAATAAACTTTTTTATAATGACTCCAAACAATATTATTCAATTATTTTATTATTTTTCTGTTTACTTACAGCATGACAATATTGCATTTGTGTGGAGTCAATGGGTTGAAAAATTCTTTTATGCAATGTAGAATAATTTCATGTAGGGAACAGATTAATGGATTTTTTTCCAAGTATAATGGCACTCCTCTAGGTCAGTAAAAAGCCCTCAGTCTCTTTTGAGGCAAACCTCTTGCTGAAGCTGAGGAGTGAATCCCACAACTGAGTAAATATTTTATTTTCATATATCACCACTAGCACTGTAATACAAACTTTTCAAGGTAAATAGCTTCAGAAATTGCAATTGTGATACCCGAACGTATTGGAGTCAGACTCTGCAGTGCAGAATGGAAAGTAAATAGTGAATCCTAAAGTGCTTTGGATTTTTACCTGCTGTAATTTTGGCTTGACAGCTCTGGGTAAGCAGAAACCAGAGGTGCCAAGAGTCACAAAGCTGCTGTACTGCAGCCTTAACAGAGATGCTAAGCCTTGTAAGCAGCAGTATCAATTTTTTTGCCTAGAAATAGTGAGATTTTGGGTCTGGAGAAGCAGGGTGGAGATTCAACCAGCAGCCATCTGAGCTGAAAGACTTTCTGATCAAACCCAGGACAAAAGGTGAACCTGGATTTAGCTTGGAACAACAACAGTTTCTTCCTTTTGGCATCTAACAGAATAAAACCTTAGAACAGCTCTCATGCAGAATATTGTGGTGTTAGTCACAAATCCAGCTTTGGCACTTGGATAAATGACTTAATTTTCAGAGAGGTTGGAACATGTAATTTTTTTCCCACCGGTAAGTCCAGCCCAGGTCCCAGGGTGAAATGGGTTTTGCAGGAGGTGGAATTTAAAAGTGAAGGAAGGTGCACTGAGCAGTGTCCTGCCTGCCCACAGGAAGCTCTGTGAAATTTCAACACTGCAAGAGCAGCATCAGCCCCATTCTCAGAGATTCACTGCAGTTAATGAAACAGAAAAACAGCCCAGGATGCAATGACTAAACCTTTAATTACCTCTCTGAATGATGAAGAGAGCCTAAAATCTGATAAACATGTTTAATTGCTGGCAATTACAAAAAAAAAAAAAGAAAGAAATATTTTTGAAACACAACCGAGTATTTTGCAATATTGTTTCAACACTGTAATGACAACTGCACTCCTCTCAGGAAGGGGTTGACAGGAAATTTCTTCCAATAATTTTAGTGGAGCAGCATTAGACCCAGTGTTGCAAGGAATGGACACTTCCAGCAAAAACTCAGTGTGGGATTGATGCAGCTTAGAAGTCTTTCTTTCATCCATTCTTTGGTTAAGGAGATCTGTATTTGTAAGATGTACCTTTTCTTTGGAAACAACTGAGTTCTGCCAGGGAATCATGGCTTGTATTTGCAGAGAAAATTCCTGGAGCTGCAGTGGGATTTCTTGCAGGTGGCTGAATAGCCGTGGCTGTTATGTTGTTCCCCAAACTCTACAGGTCTCTCTTTATCTTTACTCAATTTTTTTACCTAATTTTTTTAGGAGAAAATTCATGAATGCTTGTTACAAAATAGTCTTAATAAATTATTGGCAAGACTTGAAAGAAGGATAAGATTTTCACTGATTTCTGTGTTCAGTTAGGGTAATAAAAAGGTGGTGTTGCCTATAAAATTGGCAAAACCAGAAGAAATAATCCCCCAGCTGATTTAGTAAAGTGCAGCCATTGATTCAACGGCCCTGAAGTTTGATTGATAATGGAACCTATCAGAATCTCATAGTGTGCCATCTAAAAGTGCATCTAATCTTAGTGAAACCAGACACAAAGGATTTAGAACATGGCTGAAAAGTTCAGGGGCTACTCGGGAGAGGGAATGAAGCATCAGCTAGTGCCATGGCTTTGGGCTGTGTTCAAAAGGAAGGGCTTGTTAAGGCCTCAAATCGTTCCTTGCCTGATTATGTGAAAAATAAATTTTGTAATAGGCTTATAACCAGCCTTTTTAAAGTGTTTCCTGTATCACCATACTCAAGCATCATCTGAGAACCCCGTTACCTAATATATATTTAGTGTTTCAATGAAGTGGGAAAGAACTGATATCTCCAGATGAGGTTGGAGGAAAAGCTTCTCAAATGATGAATTTACAGATGGAGAGGAAAAGTATTGAGAGACTGAGTAATATACTGAAACCTGGGCAGAGGAAAGAAGGGAATCCAGGTGTTCCTGCCCTCTCACCTGTTCTTCTCTTGCAGGTGTCCTGCTGGGAGGTCAAATTCATCCTGCTGCAGTGACAGGACCAGGATCTGCAGCCCTTGAGCTCTTTGGGAATTCAGAGTCTGCTGGCTCTGCCTCTGCTTCCTTCCTCTGCTTCCTTCCTCTAGATCAAGCCCACCTTCTGTAAAAATGTGATGTGCAGCCACAGCAAAGGAAGACATTTGCAGATATCTCATCAGACAAAGGCTGGCATTTACAAAGGCATAAGACCCTGCTCTGAAATGCAGTAAGTTGAAACATTTAACTGGAGCTCTATGGTTCATCTGGCCTCTAAAGCCCTTCACCTGGTCGTCAGGGCTTTAAAAAATAGCAGGTGGCTATTAAAAATACCCTAGTGGTGGGTACAATTACAGGCAGAGCAGTATGGAAAGCCTGAGTAGGAGAGAATGCAGTTTGTCAGGTGTTACACTGGAGGGGCTGCAAAGTCCTTGGCAGACAGAAGAAAGGCAATGTGAAAGGCTGATGAGGTGAATTTGTTTTATGCATTTTGTTCTAGGAGGAAATAAAGCTGGGAGCCTGAAGAGAAGGGGGCTGAAGAAAGCTGGAGCATGCTGCTGAGTGTGTGGCTGCTCTGTCTGCAGGGCTGCACCTGCTTGGAGGGGGCTCCAGGGACCCACGGATCCACAGGGGAAAAGGAGCCTGTGGCTGTGGGAAGAACTGGCTGGGGCTGCAGTGGGACACTGAGCATTAGGCTGTGACATTTCACCAGGGTATATAAGATATTTCGTATGTCCTGCACTCAGATGTGATGCTGATAAAATGTATTTGCTTGGGCTTTTGTAAGAAAGAAAGAAAAAGACTTTGTTAAAAGCTACACAATGAACCATTACCCCAAGCTCAGTGTCTCTAACTTCCACTGATGAGATGACAACCTGCATGTGCCACCTCACTTTTAATTAAAAAATCACTCATTAGGAGGCCAGAAGCTTGTTTAGTGAGAGGAGTCTGGTGCAGTATCTTGACCTCTATTTGCATCTGTTCCCTGGCATGCCAGGTACAGAAGGCTTTTAAGTGGTGTGAACAATGAGTGCTGTGTGAAACAGTGGGGTCCAGGTTTGATGTGATATCCTGGGCCTTGGCAAGAAAACATAATTGTTCATGCATATTTAAATACTCCAGTCTGTACAATGGGAGGATGAAGGCTGAGTCCTCACCTCAAAACTGGCTTAAAATTGCCACAAAATGTGTTAAAATTGCTCAAGGCATTGAAAACTTTGTGCTTCATTCCTTAGCCTGGGTGGCTGCTCCATGAGTGTCTCTTATCTCCAGCTAGTGAAGACAATGAATCTGTCCCCTGCACATCTGGATTTGTCTGCTGATGTAGCAGGAGCAGCTGTGAGCTCGGGCTGGTGGACTTTCAACCCCACTTGTATTTCCATCTGGGAGGACTGTGTGCCCCACAAAGTAAACCTGTGCTTCTTCCCACCAGTGATGAGAAACACAGAAATTACCTCTGAGACACTCTTTCCTTGTTTTTTTTTAGAGGCTTGGTATTTACTTGGTTTGTTGTTTTTTCACAGAAACTGATTTTGGGGTAGCTGGGATCCTGTGCCACTCCAAGGTCTTATGAAACATCAGCTCACAGTCAAGCTTCTAGTATTCTTCCTTTGACAGGACATGGGTGCTGTTCCATTTATTCTGGAGTTATCTTTTGGTGCCTGTTTGGTCAGTGGAGTGTTTGCCACTGATTTTGGTAAGAGGGTCACCACTGTTCATTCTTTTCCATCACATACATGCACATGTAGCACCACACAACTGTCCAAGCTAGAAGCTCATGAGGGAAGTGATGAAATGTAACTTCAAAATGAAGCATGATTTAAAAACAAACAAACAAATGCAACTAAAGAAAATTTTTTGTTTTCTTTCATTTTCTATTAGTTGCTACTGATTATTTCTAGAGTGTCTCTTACTTTGCACAACAAGGAGCATTTGCCTGACACCACTGCCACACACTTCACAATAACCTTCAGTACAAGTACCAAGTGTCTGGGGTTTAGCAAACTTTACAGCCATGAGACATTTTTATTTCCTTACATGTTGTGGAAGGTCTTGTATTTCTTTTGGAACCATAATGGAAAGAACAGATTCACAGCTTTGGAATTCATTCTTTCTTTCACTGAAACTGCCTGAATTTCATGACATTCAGACATGTAGAAAGTTCACCTTTTCTCCCTCAGGCATTGGAGAATGACAAATAACTTTGGTGGTGGTTGGGAAATCACTTTTTACTGTTATTATTATTACCTGTCTTACCAGTAAAGGTTTATATTAAATTCTGCTGCTTTTCTTAAGTTATTACTTGAGATTAGGGCTGTGAGAGGAGAAAAATGTCTGAAAATATGGTTTAGATAGAACCAAAAGCATTTAAATGAAAACCAAGTATTACCAAGGCTGGTCAAAGAAAAATTTTTCCTAAGCTAGTAATAAATTAGTTTTGTCCCATGATGGGCATATGCAATGAAATGAAAGCACTGCAAACAGAAGGGCCAGACTTCAGTGCCTTTCCCAGAGTGATGTGGCAATGATGTCTCTCTTCATTGAAACAGCCCAGCTCACCAAGAACACATCCAGACATGGGTGGTTTCAACCTGCATCTTCAGGTCACAAGGAAAATTAACTTATATGGATGGTAGGTGGCTGGTGGTATTTATGATCTTCCGTTCATGTTATTTATTTCCTTTAAAAACAACTTGAAGAGATTCTGACTAATTTTACATTGATTGGCAGAGTATTCTCCAGTAAATTCCTTATTTATAAGAAAAAATTAAAATTTTTAGGATGGTTCATTTTTCAATCGTGAGGGGGCTGAGTCTGTATGGTTGGATGTTACCACTGGGTTTTATATAACACAAATAAAAATGTACAGCTCTGCTGAGAAGTTATCATTAATAAATGGGTTAAGAATTCCCAGTTACAGACAGAAACCTCTCATACTGAATACTCTGTAAATATAAACCAAGGACAAAATTCCTGCCCTTAGTCACTTCTTGTCTAAGACAAGAAATAGAAGCAGGAGATGTAGAAACAAAATAGTGAAGTTGTACCAGACAGGCAGGGAAGCACAAGGAAAAAATTAGGTAAGAATAGGCAGAGTTAAAAAAAAAGTCATTCTATTCAGTACCAAGTGTTTTCCTATGGCTATCCAAGGAAAAAGAACATTTCTATCAGAATATGAGTGAGAACAGTGAGGTTTGATGATCTCTCTGAGAGCTTCTTCCATATGTGAAGGCTGGCATGGGAGAAAGAGCACAAGTGCAACAAAGAGGGGATGATGGCAGACACCACTGGCTGATCCAAGGAGAGAGCTGACATGATGATAACACAGGAAAAATGATAAGGTGGAGTGTGGATAGGTCATGGAGGGCCTTTTGAGTGAAGATGAATGGTGTGTGCTTGATACAGTGCCAAGTTCACAGATGATTCACTGTTTTCTTTCTTGAAAGTTTAAATTTCCACATTATTTTTATTTGATTAATGCTATTGAGTGCTTTTGGCTTATTTACTTGTAATAATAGACATTCCATTCATTTTACAAGGCATCTATTCAGAATAATGGATGGGTTCCCTGGGCTCGATGCAGTTATGTTGTGACATGTTGGTACATTTCTGTACTATCACTTACAATGGCTCAGTGCACAGAAAGGGTCATTTCAGTTACTTTATATAAATTGTTTCATTGTTTCTGGGGAAAAAGCATCAAGCAGGTTTTGGTAGGCCTGAGATAGGTTATATTAATTTCCTGGAGAAAGCCTTTTAAAAACTCTAGTTAAAGATTGAACCCTGTCCAAAGGTAGCATCTGGTAGTGGGGTTTGTTCGGATGTGTCTGCCTTTTTAACCAGGGATGTTACACCAAGATTTCTTTCATGCCTTTCCAAGAATAGAACTTTGGTGTGCAGAAGCTGATCCCAGGGTACATTTTCAGTGGTGCATTTCCTGGAGGAAACACTGTGCTTTTTCATTCTCATGGTAGCTGTTCACCTCCCTTCTCTGAGGGGAATGGGCAGACAACCACACAGTGATGGAATGATCTTTATTTACACCATTTTCTGCTACTGCCCAAGTGTTCAAACTGTCTAATCATAATATGTGTGCACAACTCCACATGAAAACTACCTTTCCATTTTTTTTTGGAAACCAGGGTTTCTGTAGGTTGTCTGTGCTTGCAGTATCTCAAGTAACAAATCTTTGGTAAAAGCATCTCCTTGGCACCTAAGAACAAAATCTAAAGCCCCCAGGAATCTGTTTGACCAAAGATATCTCCATTCATATGAGCAGCAGGCAATGCTCTTAAGTTAACATCATTACAAAATGGCTAACTTCACTTAAAACAGAAATTGAAAAGAGAAGTGGAGCCTTGGCTTCCTGAGGCAGCCTATTAACCATCTTACTGATGTTCCAATTGCTGATAAAGTCAAAGAAAATGTTAAATGTCTTCATCTGGGTAGGACAAAGCCTGTAATCCTGAATGAAAACTTATGCAAATCTTGGTGAGAATGTGCTTGCCAGCATTTCCATAGCTCTTGCTTTGTTCAGAGCATAGCAATCAGCTGGAATTTATCCATGAACCCTGTTTATTAGGAGAATGGGAAAAAGATGTGTATATGGCAGAGTTAGATAGCAGGGCACAGAAGTGTTATATTCTTAAATGTATTTTGCATGAAAAATCTTCAAGCCATTCATGCTTTCCAGAACTGCCTGAGGAGCTTCTGCTGTCCTGACTTAGGACAGGTAAATTCTGCTTCCCTTCATATCCTGCAGCACATGCCTGGTAACAATGGAAATCAGGAACACTTTGTACTATGAAAGTCCATGAGAAAGTAATTACAAGATCTTGACATTTGGAAACTTAGATGACAAAAATCAGGGGAGAAGAATCCTCTTTATTTTAGGAATACATGTGAATGTGAAGAATCACACCAAGTGTTCCCACAGCATTCCTAAAAGCAATGGGTTTATCTTCAGCTGCTGATGAAATGACACTAATTTACACAGATCTAAAGCACAGCCCTTTGAAAAGGTGATTTTGTGACCTTTTCTTGATTGCCAGACATAGATTTAAGTGCCAGAATGAAACATCCAATTTTAACGATTTTGGCATGTACCTTCTTCTTTCTGGACTTCCACGCCACCCCAAAGGCAGAAAAACTCCTTCAATAAAAGTTTTTGAAATATAACAAGATCAAGAATCTTTTCTTTTTGATATTTGCTTTTAGAGGGGCTTATATATAATCCCTTTTAAATTACTGTGCCTATGGAAGCTTGCATGATAAGGCACCTTATA
Source organism: Thryothorus ludovicianus (assembly GCA_013397245.1). Taxonomy (NCBI): domain Eukaryota; kingdom Metazoa; phylum Chordata; class Aves; order Passeriformes; family Certhiidae; genus Thryothorus; species Thryothorus ludovicianus. The sequence continues at coordinate 667,528 of VZTB01014367.1, forward strand.
AATTAGACTGTATTATGTTGTACTGGATGTTGAAATATGAAGATATTTTGGCGAGACGATATCTGATAATTAGAGTTTGGTTTCACCATCTAAATGTGAGTGCTGGCCTCTCCTCAGTACTCAAGTACTGCTTTCTGCTTCATGTGCATCCCTGTGCCTTAAAACTCCACATATTTATAGGGATGGATTCTAGTAGATAGCACTTGATTTACTTGATATTATTATATTATTATATTATACCATTATATTTTGTAAAACAAAGGCTGAATGTTAAATTAAAAGCAAGGCTTTCAGGAGCAAAAGCCTAAAGTTAAGGATTTTTTTTTCAAATATTTGTGTAGGGCCCTCTACAGAAGAGCTGGACACCATATGATGATTCCTTTAGATCCTGTTGAGAGCTATTGACCTATCAGCACTGGAAACCAGGTGACTTTATTGCCCAAATACATAACAAGTTGACCAATACTGGTGACCAAATGGCTTATCTGAATCAAAGTGAGAGTTTCTGGTTCACGTTCTGTCCATGTGCAGGCATTTTGACACTTTTTTTTCTGTAACATTTCAGCATAATAATATTGCATGTAACAGGTCATGACCATTTGAGGTATCTGACCAGTTTCAATCAAGTTCTTGTATAAGACACAGCTAGAGACCAGCAGCAGTATAAAGGAAGGAAGAATACCTCATAAAGAATGAAAAATGGTAGAGGATTTTGAAGGCCACAGATGTCCATTCTCATGCAAAGTGGAACCAGTTTTGAAATTGGGTTAACTTAATAGGCTGTGAATTATACAAGCTGTTTAAGTTAATCTGATTTCATAGCCACCTTAGCGTATCCACACTTAACTGTCTGAGGACCAGAGCACAAGGCCTTTGAAGTGTCAGATGAGGTGGATATTGCTGCAAATTTCCATGCCATGGGAGGATGCTGCTGGTGGTATCTGCTCCTGAAAGGTATTTGAACCTCAAACTATGACAAGAATAGGTTGGTTCAGAAAACGTCACTGCGGGCACTCGTTCTCTTGGAGTGATGACAAATGATTATGCTGTTTCTTTCCATTGTGTGCACAGCTCTCTGATGTTATTCCATCCTCTCTGCTATATCACAAAGATCATTCAATTTCTGATTGAAGTCCCTGGCATCTCACTTCCAATGCCCTGCGGCATTAACACATTGCATGATTCTGTTTCAACATCCTTTGCTTCTTGGCAGAGATTTCCTCCTATATTCCAAGCCTAGACAGTGCATGAAAGGATTTCTGAGCTTTTATACAACAGTCTTGGCTGCTTTTTTTTCCTCTTTTTTTTTTTTAATTTTTTTTAGGCAGTGACTAACTGGTCTATCTCCCCTTAGCTGTAATGACATGAATTACACAGAGGTTACCTGAAGGTAAATGTCCCTGTGGGATTCAACACAAATGTTGCCAGAAATGAAGCATTTTGGTACCAGATTTATTTTTTTTTTTGACAAATGAAAAATGTAAAATCTCTGATTCCTTTTATCCCAATTCAACTGAAACACAATACATACGTGTGTGTGCATATACATATGTGAATCTATGTGTATATATACAGCCCCCACACACACTTCTGTGATTGAACTTTTCAGCAAAGACAAAGTGACTTCTTAGAAGTTCATACTTCAAAAAGTATTTTTTGTGAGATGCAGTTTTCTTTGGGAAAACTGATTCTTCAAACCTTTTTGTACCTGTTCCAAGCAGAACAACAGCCTGGCTTGAAACTGCTTGGAAGGCATTTTATACCAGTCCATCCAAAAAGACTGTGTTTGTAAAGAAGTAGTGTGCTCAATTCCTGCCTCAGGAAAGAGTAATAAATTTACAAGTACTCAAAAACCTCTGAAATAACAACTCCTGCCTTTTCTAGCCTAATACAGAGCACATTAGATAATGAAAGTAAACAGAAGAGGCACACAGCAATATTTCCTGTAGCACATAACTGCATCCTCACCTAAATGTTAATCACAAGCCAATACTTGCCTACATAAATCTAATCAGTTTCTTTCAGAATTGCATGAGGAGTGACTCCTTTCATCTGCATGGGAAAACATCCAAATCAAGTATCACATTTGTGTCCTTTAATAGCTCTGTTTTCTCCTGTTCTGATAGCAATACCATCGTGCTCATTTTAATTCCCTCAGCATCTAGCTATGGTGGCAGGAGGATGTTTAAGTGCCTAGACATATATCCTGCCAGGTAGGGAGGAAATTCACCTCAAAGAAGGTGTTTTGACACTACATACAGCTGGGTGGTGTGTTGATATTAGGTGTGATGAGATAGAGAAGCAGGACTTTCAGGTGATGTAGTTCCTATCAAAAGGAATAATTCTTGTCTGCTGAATATAAACAATGTAATCCAGTTGTGTTGATTGCTCAGGGGGATCGTTTTAAAGCAGGAGAGGTAGGTAAAACTGGGGGTCTGATTTTGATCAGTTGTTTTGTTAAACTTGTGCCTTTTTGTTTGGTAGAGGTTGTGGTGAAATGCTTCCATCACGTTTCTCCCCAGAAGTCTCTGACTCCAGCTTGGAAAAGGTGGAAAAGGTTCCAGCTGACATCCCTTGGGTTGTATAAGTGCTGCAGGTCCCAGCCTGTGTGCACCCAGCTGCAGGCACGTGGGAACTCTGGGGCTGAGGGGGAAAATATCCGTGGATGTTGGGAAGAGCAGCTCGGTTTGGGAATTCTTTTGGTCCCAACTGAGTTAGTTTTCAAAAAGCTGGACTTCAGACCCTCTGCTCTGTCTGAGCCTGCAGTGCTCTGTGTCCTCTTCCTGCATCTGGCTTTCGGCCTCTGTGCATCACTTTCCAAAATGGGAGAGGAGCACAGAGCCTGAGGAGGAATCACGATGGAAAAAAAATGCTGGTTTTCTCCATGTCATGGCAATGGAAGCCATAAAGGAAATACAGAAACCAATGGGATACATTTTGTTGGAGGTTTTATTTTCTGCCAACTTTTTTAACATTATCTCATCTCCTTCAGGCAGGCAAAAATAAAACAAGAGTTTTTACTTCAAGCCTATGCTGAAATTTAGAATAAAATAAAATAGAATGAGAAATGTTCTGTGCATCTTTTGTTTCACAGATTTAAAAGTTATGTGGATTGGCTGCTGCATGTTTTTTTTTTCTTGTCAAACTCCCAAAAAAGCAATTGTGTAAGTCCTCATGAGTCATCAGCATTGTTTTGTTTTATAAAATGGAAATTATCTACAGATCAATTACCTCTGAGAGTGCAAAAGAGCATATATAAAACTCAGTCAGCTTCTGCTTCACCCCTTCATAATGCAAAAGTGATTAATTATAGCTACTGAACACTGATTTTGTTATTGAAGAAAAGTAAAGTTAAGACTTATTCATGTGTAACTATAACCATGCTGTTGTGCAAGCTTTAATAAACCACTGAAGGCAAGGTAAACCTTAACAGAAAAACTTCTTTACTTAATATTTACCAGATACTGTTATTCCCAATATCTTTAAAGTGCCTTAAATCTAAACTCCAACTTTCTGCTCTTAGAGAACTTGGAAGAGGTCATGTTTTGAGCATATGTGTAAAACAGCATTCCATAATTGATTTATTAACATATGAGGTCATATTTATGATTTTCTTTTTGAAATATATGAAAGCAAGCTATAACTGTATAATCCTGTATGATCTATTCAACAAAAATCTGCTTCAAAAGTCCAAGAAAAGAGTAAAAGAGGAGGAGGGGGAAGCAAGAAAGCCAGTAGAGTGTATTTTGTGATGGCTAAAGGTTATCCTCCAAAGGACAAATTAATGTAATTTGTTCTTGGTAAGGATCACATTGGATGTTTTATTTGCATTCTTCCACATCTCAGGAGAGGTGT
>VZTB01014367.1:671732-726772 GCA_013397245.1 Thryothorus ludovicianus
TAGGTTTTTTTGTTTTTTGGGCTTTTGTTTTTCTTTTTTTGTTTGTTTGTTTGGTTTGGGGGGGTTTTGGGGGTTTTTTGGGGGTTTTTTTGGATTTTTTTCTTTTTCTTTTTTTTTGTTGTTTTTTTTTTTCCCATCCGCGGAGCCTCTCTCCGCGCACGGTTCCCGAAATGCAGAGCACATTCCGGGCGGTTCAGCAGAGCAGGTCCCTGCTCACGCTCCATCAAAGCCAGCGCTGCCTTTGAACGCTGCCACCCCATCGCCTCCCGAGCCCAGGGGCGGCCCTGCCCCGCCCGTTCCCCCCGTCTGGCTGCAATTTCGTTGCCATTTCGAGGTTCAGGGTCCTTCCCCCCGAGCTGTGACCTCTCGGATGGCCCAAGCTCCCAGCAGTCATTTACTGGCACTTTCCGCAGGGGCTGCGCCTCATCTGGGCTTCTGCTTTGCTCTGGGATGATGTTACAGGAAAACAATGCATTTAGCATGTGATTTTTATTTTTTTTTTCCTTTTATAATTTATTTAATTTTTTTTTAAACAATGAGCTTAGCACACGACTCTTAACGAGAAGGTTCCTTGAAGGTGTTCAGGTCGGTATTGATCGAATTGGAGATCGTCAGAAGCGGGCTCTGACTCCCAATCAGAGCACACCCTGTGCCAATCTGTGTGTCCAAAAATCAGTTTGAATATTCCCCATCCACACTCCTGTAAAGTCCCTTCACCAGAACTCCTCCTCTGTCCTCATCACAAGCTGCAACACCAACCTGCAACCTCCTTCACCTGCTCAGAGTTTTGGGTACCTGGTACTTGAGGGATGTTTTCCTTCAGGGGCAGCTCAGGGTGGCCCAGGGTTACAGCCCTGATGGTTTCCCAGGGCAGTCCTCCAGGGAAGTGACAAAAGTCTCCCTTGGGCAGAGCTGCTGTCTGGAATGCTGTTTAATAGGCTTTTCTTGGGCAAGCTGGGACACGAGTCCCACACATAATATGAACTGGAGTTCATAATTTTATACAAACAACCCTGTCTCTGTTATGATGCGCTCTCGAAGGCCTGTGATAGACTGAGCTCCATAAAACAAAAGGCAGAGGGAAGGAGAACATTAAATGAATGAGGGGGAAACAGATTTTCTCCAAAAATATAGAAAACCCCCTGAAATCTGATGGAGAGTGCTTCAAGCTGTACAATTGGTTAAGAATAAACAGCGAAAGTTTTGTGAGTTTTTACATTGTTTTAATAATTAAAAAGAATTATTATCATTTATTTACCAGCAAAACTAAAGATTTGCCTTCAGAAAACTCATTTTAGCTATGGGAAAGTTTCTGTGCAACAGCCAAATTATTTAGGAGCTTTCTTGATTCTGTAATCTTCCACTGTGGAAACAATTAATAAAAATCATAACTGTGCATCTCTATTGAGATATTCAATGACTTGAATCCAAGATACTTAGCTGTTTCCAAGAGATGCTCTTTATACTGAATCACCCTACCATTTCTAGAAGATGCTCTGCTGGTGGTCTAGGCCCAGCTTGTGTGTTGGCTGCCAGAGAGAATATTTTAAGATGTTTGTATGCACTTCTGTTCCTACCTTCCTATCCTCCTATGTACTCTCTTATCTTTTTTATTTTCTAAGGTGCCATTCACTGTTCAAATTAACCACAGCTTTAGACAGAGGAAAGTAAAACTTCTATAGATATATGAGCTACATTTTTTGGTATAGAGTCCTGAAAGGTGAGCAGCTGGGACCTGACATCCCAGCAGGGGCTGAGCCCCTGGAGGGAGCCCATGGACTGGAGTGGGGATGCTGCAGCCCCAAAGCCCACCTTGGAATCAGCTCCCAGCTGAAAATCTGCCCCCATGCAAAGAGCTGGGTTTGGCACAGGCAGTGAGCACGGGGGATCCAAACCCAGCCCCGTGTGCTCGTGGCAAGTGGCAAAGCTAAATCTTATCCAGAGCTTCTGCAGTTGTTCTTGAGATTGTACAGTAACCATGGATATCCTCTTTGAAGAAAAATGCTTGTTTTATAAAGATGTTTGTTGGTCTGTGGCAAAAAATAAAATCGCTATGGGAAAAAGATCCTGACAGACACATGAAAAACATTTCAAGTTGTGTTATACTGTAATTTATCCTCCTGGAGTTAGGCATCCATATAATTTTGGTATGACAGTGTGCTATGTTTCTCTGTGATTTTCATAGGATTCTTATTTTGAAAAGAACCAGCATATATTTATCCCCTGTCCCCAGCCTGTTATTTTTAATTGCTGATTAAATGAGTCATTGATGCACTAGAATGGAAATAAGTTCCTTTTGTGGGACCCTGTGCTCTTGAGAATCCTCTAAATGTGTAGAAAGTCACAAAATCACAGAGGTGTTTGGGCTGGAAGGGATTTTAAAGATCATTCAGTTCCAATCCCCCTGCCATGGGCAGGGACACTTCCAAACAACATTTTCCCACTCCCCATGGGATGGAACTGTGCCATTGCACTTTTGTGACCTGCAGTGTCTGTGCAACACGTGGCCCTTGCTGGTGGAAGGGCTGCCCCAGGTAGTGTCTCCCACCTAATGTGCCTCTTTCACAAGGAAATTTCTTTCTCTTTTTGTTAATTCTGGAATTCCTTCGTAGGATTTATTTTCATTTTGAACTAAAGAAAAAAAAAGACCTATTTTTGAAAATTCAAATTTCTTCTGAAACAAAACTGCTGCTTTCTTGTCTTTCCTGTCAGGTTTCTGTTCCTTTATGCTGTTTGTTACTAGCCACTGTTGAGCAGAGTGTTAGAGAATATGATTCCACATCTAATTCAGCGTGACAGTTCTTGCATCTCTTATTCTGTTTAAAAAACCTTCAGCCAATTATCAAATACAAAATAGACTTTTTTTTCCTTAGTCTAATAACATGCAAGATTATTTTAATTGGGACTAAAATAATTGAGAGTTTGTATATCACATGTTCATGTCAAGGACAGATCAGATCCTTTTCTATTTTCTGAGGCTTTGCCATGATAAACACTCCAGAGTATCCTCAAAAGCGTTGTATTTTCTGACACATCAGCCATAAAAATGATGGTAAAAAAGCCATCATGGTTTCACAGGAGTTCAGAGAGGGTTACACATTTTATTATGTGGGGCATGACCATCCCAAACATGGAAAATATTTTGCCTGCCTGTCTTGTGGCTGTGGTTTGTCAAAGCTCAGGGTTGGGATTCTGTTCCTGTGTTACCACCAAGCAATATTCTGCTTTGTGGTGTGTGGCCCATGTCACCCTCAGTGGTGCTGTGTGTTTTGAGAGGCTCAACCACCCCTTGCCAATGGGAGAAGTATTTTCCCAGTCACTGGCACTGCAGGTGATGTCAAATTGGGAAGCAGAAGTCCAGATCCAGTGCTGTCCTCCTAGGCTGCCTGGAATTTCAGGCAATTCTCTGGAAACAGTTCAGATATTTGTTTGTCTGTTTGTGCAGTCTCCTTATCTCCTGAAGTTACAGAATGCTAATGAGTTGTGTTTCTATTTATAGAAAATAAAACATATGGGAAAAGGATTATGTCTGTCACACACTGCCAAGCTGATTTCATAGAGTGGCAGTTCTACAGGGAAAGTTTCACTTCCAGCACTCCTGGGAAGTCGAATTTAGACTCCAAGCTGGAAAGCCTGGGTTCCCATCCCTCCATCTGCAAGGCACTTAACCCCCAGTTCCTCCCCTTCATCTGCAACTTAATTGGTTTAACCACGCTCCCCTGCCCCACTCTGGGTGCTGCAGGGTTAATTAATGAGTAGAAAGTCCTTAAGATTCTTGGATGTAACTTTTGTTTCTTGTAGCTTTTCTCAGAGTAGCTTTAGGAGGCACTAAAGTAAAGCCTTGGGGTTTTCTAAGTGTGAGGTCACCCCTGCTTGTGATGTCTTTGCTGAGATGGGGCTGTGGTGTGTAGCATCATTAATAGGTTGATTTTGAGCAACCATTCAATCTCTACAGAACCTCAACGTGATTTTAATCAGTTTGTGTCACCCAGGCACCCCTCAGAGACATCTCAGTGTGACACAACTCGTGGAAAGGGGCTGTCAGGCACACGGTGGGCACAGCCGTGCAGAAACTGAAGAACTAATCAGTGGCTGCTCGTCTGGCAATGATGCTGTTGCTCCACAGAAGATCCAAGCTTAAGTGTTTCCATGTTTATGGATTTTTCTTGCTCTTCTTCTCCTCCTCTCCTCTCCCTTCTCCACTTTCTTGGTGTCTATCAGTTAGGAAAGAAGCTGCAGCTGAATTTGCATGGATTTGAGCTTGGTGTACGATGAAATAAGCAGCATTTTCAGAAAGAAATTCACTCTGAGAAGAGTTTTCCTATCATATGGAATTGCCACTGCATTTGAACTTTTACTTCTGCTGTGCCGTGCAGCCAAATCCCAGCCTGCTGAGCAACGCTGGAGGAAACAGATTTTGCACAAGGGATCTCTGCAGACTCCAGCAGGGTTCCAGCTACAATTTTAAAGGAGTGGCAGCAATTGCTTCCCCTGCACTCTCCACAGAGAGAGGATTTTGTCCAATGGATCTGCCATGCACCCACCTGCCTTTTCTGGAGGTTTATTTTTTTTCAAGGCAGGCAGTGGTGCCTGCCCCTGACGCTCCTTCCCACTGTCTGGAGAGATTTCCTCACCATACAGACAGCCTGCTCTGGAGTCCCCCTCCTTCCTCTGCCCAATCATTAACATAAATCATAACCTAGCAGATGAAAAGAAATTTCCAGTCTTTGTGATCTCCTGCCAGAGTTCTCCCAGTTTTTCTCAGTTTGGGAAAACAAATGTGCATTGCAGCATGTCCCGAGGGTTGACAAAACAGGGCTGTTGCAGACCAAGAAGGAGAATTCCGAGCATGAGGTCCTGCTGTGGCCCTCAGGTGGTGCTTTGGGTCCTCCCTGCAGTGCTGTGGGGCAGGACAACCTCTGCCACCTGCCACACTGCTGGGCTGGCACCGACCTGGGAGGGGACGAGGCCCTGGAGTCCTCTTCACTCTCCCATGGGTGGCCAGCATGGCCACAGCACCAGAGCACAGGCCCATGCAGGGAGGGCAGAGCTTGTCCCCATCCTCTGGCACATCCCTGGGATGGGTGAGGGTGAGAAAAGGTGCACTGAGAGTGGGGCAGGGGCTGTTGTCCCTGCTGTCACCTGTGCTGCCTCCAGGATACAGGGCTCCCGTGCTGCCGCCTGTGACGGTCACTTTGCACAGGCTGAATGGGGATTTTAGGTTATTTCCTTTTTAAAGAGTTGTTTTCCAGACTGTTGGTAATCCTGCTGTGCAGTCTAGAGGGACACAGGCCGGGCTGTAGCTGTTTTTGAGCTGTGACCTAAACAAGATGTGATTCTAAGTGCAGGAGCTTGGAGAGGAGGTGACCTTTTTCTAAGAGGGCTTCAAACAAAGAACACATTTCCAATAATCCTCCGAGAGGAGAAATCACTTCTAAAATGCTGTCAGAAGTCAATAAAAAGTTCAGGTACCCTGATAAAAATGAGCAGCTTAAACCAGACTTGAAATCTGAAGCAGAAAAGCTTCACCTTTCCTCATCACACCCCCTGCTCTGCTTGTGCAGATTTGGGGTAAGAATTTGTTTGCCACAGTCTCTGCCACTGCAGGACAGGATATAAACTCACTGCTTATGAGTTTATATTCTGGAAAATTTGACTTTGGTGCAATCAAACGATCACATCTCAAGGTCATTAAAGGCAGATAATAAATGAGTAACTGTCTTCAGCCCTTCAGCACAGCACATTTTTAATACATTGATCCGAGCCCATATGGTCTTATTTTATTGTTCCTAGCTGCCTACTATATTGAATTTTGAGGTGGATTTTTGAAATGGATATGGCTTCCAAATTCAGTCTCCTCAGGACTTCAACTTTGCTATTTGAAATTTTATCTTTGTTCGAATTTTTTTGTGAGGAAAGTTCAAGTCATGTGACACAATTTTTATATATATATTTTTTTTTGTTTGCCAGCCGTCCCCCTTCCCAGGACAGGAGCTACAGAGTGGAGCGCCCCTCTGCAGTTTTGTGTCAGAGTTTCCCCCATTTTTTCCCCCAGCATACTGAGTAGAATGTACATGAACAAAATGATGCCAGATTTTGTTCATCTAGAGCATGCCTTGATTTGTGCAAGTTTTATTAAATTCCTTAGTTCTCCACTCTGTGTGCTTTTAAGTGCATGGCATAATCTACCAGCAACAGAATTTCTCCTATCCACTACTACATGAAAACCTTCAGGTTATGGGGATACCCAGAGAAGATCTGTTGAGACCATTATAGCTGACATTAGTTAATGATTTAAACTTTAAAAGCTAAATGAAAATTTGCTTTGTTTGCATTGTTGTCCTGCTTAGAATCTTCGCTGTCTTGTGTCCCTTTCATCCCAGAACTGGGGGTGTTACAAAAGCAGCTAGTATCTGCCTCCATAGGGAAAAGCCATGCGTGTAAAATCTAGAATATTAAACACAAAATCAGATTTTTGGTGCTGTTATTGTCGTTGTGATTTGATTTGCCATGATAGGGCTCATAGCCTGATTGGCATCTCTGAAGACTTCTGTAATATGAATTATAATAATGAAAACACAGACGAAAAATATATTTGCTGAAAAACTTTCTTTCAGGGCTTGTCATTGAATTTGTAGGAATTCCTTGGAAAGGTAAATACTGAAGGCATTGTGAGCATAGTAAAAAAAAAAATCATTTAAGGATTCAGATGTAGGAAGCACATTACAGTTTCTTTCAGCTTTACAAACAGGATTACATGAGTAATCTTCAAGTAATATAAGGATAAATCATTTTTTTGAAAAAGCCCCCAATGGTTTAGGTATCAGCAGGCTTTCCCTTGCTAGCAGGCATGCATTTGTTTCTGGCCCACCTCTCTTGCAGAGTACAAAACACAAGGAAAATCCCACTCTTTCTTTAGGCCCAAATTTGCTATAATCCTGATGAATATGCATTTTTGCTTGTCATTCCAGGATGTGCTGAGATGCAAGTTTAGATTCCTACCTTTCTAAGCTGAAACACTGACACTAAAATGTCATCTCCTGCTTGTATTATATGAACATAATACTTGAATTTCCCTTTTTCCAAGAAGTCCCCAGGACTGAGCTGCTACTCAAACCTCATTTCCTCAGGTTTGGCAGTGCAGGGATGCAGAAGTCCTTCAGATTCTCTTGTATTCCTGTGGAGTTTGGGGTTTCCAGCATCTTCCATCACAGCCTGGTACAGCTCCTCTCGTGATTCCTGCTAAAGGCAGTGGGAGTAAAGCTCTTCCAAATAACTTTGAGGATTTGGGGGGTATGTGATAGAAATGGATGTGTCAAATTAATTCACATTCTGTAGGTGCAGATGTGGTGGTAATTAATTGTTAGGACTGCTGTGCCTGCTTGGCTGTGATTCCTGTGGTTCTGGAGAACCATTTTGACTACTGGTCTATTCAGTTAATACAAAAATGGAAAACATAGCTCAGATTCAGGCAGCTAAAGTTTCATAGAACCATTTTAATGAACACAGAAATGATAGTAAATCCCTCTGACCCCTTTCTTAGGTGCACAGTTAGTTTAGTGGACAGCTAAAAAGACATGGGGTCTTGCAAATGCAGGAATAAGGTTGTGTTAAGGTGTGACTAAATATTCATATATCTGTATCTCAGTCTGAATATTTTGAACCTAATTTGATCAATGATACCATTTTTAAAATTATTTTTAAATTGATTTTTAACCTGTTCTTTCAGAAGCTGTCACATTAATTGAAATTATGTTCTTTGAAAATTAGGATGCAATGCTGAGTGCTCCATTTTTGCACATCTAAGACTTTGGTTCAATAAAACATTCAGTCTTTGAGGCATTTACTCAGGTTTGTAAAATAACATAAAAAAAAAAAAGTGAGGTAAAAGTTAGTCCAGTTCTGAAATAGCTTTTAGCATATGCACCTGTTCTCTACAAAAAAAAAAAAAAAAGCTCAATTTTAATTAGTGATTTGGCATGGTCTGCTCTTCTTAACTAGCAGTGTCTTTTATTTCTTCATCTGACAGCCTCCTCACCCCCAGGGTATGGTGGAAAATGACTCATTTTCATATAAGGTAGAGGAGTTTAGTGAATATATGACCTGCAGTTTTTCCTATTTTTTTTTTCTATAATACAATGTACTTTGATGCATTTCAAAGATAATCTTCCTGATGCTTTGCATATTCCTGCTTAATTACAGTATATCTCGAGATGATTTACTACACCCAGAAAATTCTGAAATGTTTTTTCTATGGAGGGCATGCACACCACAGACAGCTGAATAATGAGCCGAAGAGTTCGTGGGGGAAATTACACGTGTATGGGGAAGTGGGCAGGGTTGGTACAGGAAGAGTTACAAATAAAAAGAGATATATGGCCTCAACTAACGTTCAGTGATGAGGTCTTTCTGAGAGTTTCAGTGTATTCTGGATAACCCCTAATTAGTATTTAAGCATGGTCCCACTCCCAGCCTCTCAAAGGAACGGGTGATGAGCAGCACAGCACTGATAAAATATTCCAAAGGAATTTCCACGCTTACTTATTTCCTTTTCCAGTTTTATATCAGAATACCCTAGTAAAACACAGATCTATTTTGAGGCCAGAGAAGTCTGGAATAGCATTTTGGCTCTTTATTTGACCATATGTGTTAAAAATTCCAGTGACTCCCTGCACACAAAATTAGCCTGGAATGAAGTGCTCAGTGCTTGAGAGCATTTCAAAGCCTGAGCAGCAGACCCAGATTTTGAAGGCCAGATGAGGACTGTGGGATCATGCAGGCTGACCTCCTCTGCAACACACATTGGAGACAACTGGAGATAAATATGCACCTTTTCACCCTTTCATGAAATGCTGGGGCACACCAGCCCAAAGCAGGTGGAGGGCTCCTCTGTGCACCACGGGCTACCTCGGAGCCACCAAACAATCCCAGGGTCTCTGTGCCAAGCCATGCAGGTGTTTCCATTCACAAACATTGGAAGAAAACACTGAGAATTAAGTAATTTTTGTGGAGAAAAGCTTTTTGGGAATTTAGAATTCCCTTGGCTGAGATAATGGTCATATTTACTTCTGATTTATTTTTATTTTAGCTAGTAGAGTTGTGGGGACTGGCTTGCCATGACCTATTTATTTTTTGAATATTTTCTTCTCTCTAGGAATTCACTTATTTCCACCTCTCCAATCAAGTGTTAGCTTGGCAAAAGAGTCATCTGCAAAATTTGCTGCACATCTGCAAATATCAAATGTCCGTGAACAGGCAAAAGACTCACTCCACTTACTTTTTTTGTCAGATGGTTTCATTTAGAACCCAAAGGGTCAGGAGTCACAGCATGACCTCATCAAATTAGACTCAACTGAGAGAGGTGTTTAGCACAACAAAAAGGAAGTAATCTGAAGGACATTAAATGCAAATGAGACTGCCATGTGCAAACTTCAAAAACACCTGATCCAAATGAACAGTGTTGACGGGGGTCGAAGGGGTGAGAGAGAAGGTTTCATATTTTGGTTGCTTTTTTCCAAGGGCTATCAGCAATATTACATCCTGTAGAGCGGGCTGAAAATCTCATAGGTATGTGAATATTTGAACTTAAAAATACCCACTGCTATTTTTGCCAGGTGAGAATATGTCAGTATTTACTGGTGGGAGTTTGGTAGACTTCTAGATGAAACCTGGTACCAACTCTTTCTCTGGTAGTAATCCTTTCTTTTTTAATGAATTTGTCACTAAAAAATCATTTTTAGACTGGGTCCATTATTGCTTGAGTCTCATTTTTAATCTTGAACACCTAATTGGAGAATTACAAGGAAGCCTCAGCTCCTGATAGTCCTTTTACACAGAGAAGAAAAGGCTTGTTAGAAGGTTTGCACATTTTCCCTTCAGGACATTAATCCATGCCCCCATTGGCTGAGATGTCTTTCAGCCATGAAGGCAACAGGGCAGTGAAGGTCTTGTTATAATGGAACCAGGCTATTTCCAGATAATGTGAGTCAGATTGACTTGAGGGATAGATCTGCTCTCCAGATGTTGGGTAGAGTCTGGTGGAGCAAGGGAGGCAGAGATGGCAGCTAAGGAGAACCTCTGAACAAATACTGAGGCAGAAGTGCTGTGTCTGCAATGAGCAGTGCAGAGATTTTCAACTCTGAGCCAGGGAAAAATGTGATAAACAAATATTTGTTGCTGACCAACACAGGGATGTCTAAATACATTGAGAAATGAGCCAGTTATTAAAATGGAATCCACACTGAAAGTAGCACTTTGTCAAAGTTCAAGATCTGAATACATCCATAGGACTGCAAAGGCTGGAAAGCAATTGAAAAGGCTGGCAAAGAGAAAACAAGACCAACTCTTTGCTCCTAGAAAGCCAAGACAAATAATAGTGAATGCAAAAAGTGTCATTCAAAGAACCTTAGGCATGATAAGAGCTGGTCACAACCCCAAATATCTAATCCAAAGACTACAGAAGGCAGTGGAAGCTCTGTCAAGTGTTAAGGCAGAGGGAGTGGTTTTGTTTCTTCATGTTTGACCCTATTCATCTTGTTTGGTCTGCATTTCTACAGCCTCCAGATCAAAATTAGCTGCCCAAACAGGTAGCCAAGCTCTAGGCAGCTCAGTGCTACATATACCACAAGACAATTGGAATTTGTGATGGGCAATCTTTGAGACAGAAGAACATGGGATGATGGGTGAGATGTTTGTGAGCAGTTGCCAGGCAAAGAGATGAGTGTTCGTGTAGAAAGAATATTACTTTATTCAGTGATAGGAAGGTGAGCAGGTTGCATTATCCAGGCCCATCCTTTCAAGAGTCCCTTCCCATCCTCAGAGCTTTCTTTGTAGCCAGGCTGATCGCAAATGAAACCTTGTGCCCCTTTGTGGAGCCTGCAGAGCAATCCCTCAGAGAAAGGCAGCAGAGGAACAAGGTGTGTTCCTCCAGCAGCCTGTGGAAGGTGCTGCTTTAACTCCCTTCAGCAAGGAGCAGCTTTTCCAGAGCCTTCAGAGAGGTTGCACTCACGGGAACAGGACCAGCCCCACGATCAGGTGTCATTTTCTTAACCCGGCCAGAGGGTCTTATCTCCAATCAGGCCAGCTGGCAGCAGGCTGAGGGTGGCTGCTGGAGGAGCAGGCAGCCAGGGGAGGCAGCACAGGGGATCTGTACAGTCAGGCACACTCTCAGGGTGTGGGGGCTCACATCTGGCTGCAAGATGCTTCCAACGCTTTGTCGGACAAAGGCGCTTGGTCAAAAAAGGTCAGGGCAGGTTCAGTTGTACTGCCAAGGGTGAAAACTGTAGTGAAAGTCAATAAAAGGCTCTCATGGCTCCCAGTTTACCCAAATAAGGGGAGAGAAGAATTGTTAACATAGGGTTTTCACTTACCTTTTCAAGGTCATAGGAAGGTTAGCTCAGCTTCAAATTGCTGCATAAGCTTGAAAGGAAGAATGACAAAATGTGGATTAGGAAAATACATGGTTTTATTTTTAAAAGGTTGTTCTGCTGAAATTGCAGAGGATGGTGGTCACCAGGAGGGTGAAGTGCAGGCAGGGTGTGATGAAGGCTCAAAATTTTGCAGCTTGTGCATTTTTCTACGTGTTTTGAAAGAGGGTATAGTGACAAGAAAGATGTTGATGTTACAGCTGGGTGAACTTCAGTTACATGAAAGATGTATATTTTTAATGGTGTTGGTGATTATCCACAGGCAAAAATGAGCAGGAAAATTGGGGGGTCTGTGGCTTGTTTTTTTAATGGAAGCTTTTATTTAATTACAGAAGAAGTCATTCAGCATAATATAAGGCAGGTTGAGGAAATCCTATCATTGATGAAGATCTGGTAGAGCTTCTTGATGCAGGAATTTAATTTTAAGTTCCTTTTTTATACAAAGAAAAGCATCCTGCACAGTCACCTGAGCTTTGCAAACCATGCTGGGGCACTTTAGTTCTGCCTTTAGAGACAGAGAGCAGAGCTGGCTGTGGCAGACTGCGAATGAATTTTCACTGCCAAAGAAACTAATTTCACTGTTTACAAGTCATGTTTCAAATGAACAAAAAAACACCTGTGTGTAAATTACTCTTTCTGTAACACAATTTTTCAATGCTTCCAAAGACACCTGTAGGGTTTCATGTCCAATCCCATGATAAATTAAAGGTGGCTGGATGTCCAAACTCAACAAATCATCTTCAGGCAGTTCAGCCACTGAAAAGCTAATGTCAATTTACAGTAAAAAATATCCTCTTTCATACAGAAATAGAAATTGAGGGGAGTGTTTGGGAGGGGTATCAGTTGATAAATCAAGGACTGTAAGTCAAATATTCTTCAAATATTACAGCATGGAAAAATATCAGGGAGTCTCTGTCATTTTAGCCTCTTCCACCTCTGGCTGCAGCAGTTGTTGATACTGTGTCCCCACTGATTGCATCATTGTTAAAAACAATAATACAAACAGAGATTTCAAAGAAACCCATGAACAAATACTTTATGGTATTTACAAGGTGCATTTTTTATGAGTTGATTTTTCTTCTCTTTAAGCAATGCTTCATCTGTATCTTGTAAAATCCTAGATGAGAAACAGTTTACTAGATATAGAATATTAAATACAAGTATTGGGCGGTCATAACAGATAAGTCTGGAAAGGGCTTTAAAAGAAACCAAAGAAGCTTTCATGTAAACAGCTAGAATAAATACATGAAAATTTGGGGTTTCTTAATAAAATGTATTACATATGTGTGTAGTTAGGAAAATGTCTACAATCTTATGCACATATGTGTGAGAATATACATATATTTGTGCACTTACATAGTTCAGTTGTACATGTATACACATATTTTATACATTTATAACATCTGTTTATTATACTTATATATGCTTTTTAACACTGTTGTGCTGTTTCAAACTGTTCAAAACCAAAACTTCTTAACACAAAATTCTAATACTCCATCTGGAAGTAAATGTCCTTTATAAAATAATAAGCTATAAATACAGCTTTAGTTTTTTTACTGTTTACTCTGGATAAATTGTATTTTTAACTCGTGTGCTATCTCGAGGACATGGAAGCTTTCCATGCATATATATAAGATTTGACCATTGTTTAGTGGAAATATTACCAAATTACACTGGTGTTGGAAAGATGCTAAGCAGCCTGGAGCATGATGCAATGGTTGAACCTCAAAGTTCAGTTCATTTTCAGAGATGTTGCTGGTTCCAGCTGCATTCTCTGTGTAGGGCATGGGGAGAAAGTCCATGTCCAGCTGGGAATAGAATGAGATACACAGAGCTCCTTGTCCAGGCTGAATACACACCAGAAACTAAACAAAGAAATGCCTGAGATGTACAACAGTGACTCAGAATAAAAACAGGAGCAGTTGAATCATGTCACAGTAACCCGAGATACTTTACACAGGTCCTCCTACATTCTTCCAGGGAACTTCTTCAGGTGACACTTTCTTTAATAATGGAAAATACTTCTATATGTAACCTTTAGAATCTCCCTTAAAGTCTTGACTGATGTGTTTTCATCATTGAAATTTATAGTAATATCAGCATTGGTAATTTATGTGTTTTAATTTAAAACATCTGTTTTTAATTTAGGTAGTTCAAGGGGTTTTCGGTGGTTGCCCATGAGTAAACATTTGATCTTGATACTATATTTTGAGTTTATATTTGATTACCATCTTGCCAGTGTTTGAGTCTTCATTAAAAGTTAAATAATTTTTTTCTCAAAAATCAATTTTTCACAAGAGAAGAGATGTTGTTTCTAAATACCTAAAAAGATTCTGTGCTTCAGTCAACTTGGACAATGAAAACAATTCCATTCATTTCATATTTGAGTTTGATCATTCTCACTTCTGGGTTTTTTGGAGGTTTGTTTTTTTCGTATATTCATTCAGTACTGCTGTTCTGGATGATACTGAGACATAAGAAAAGTCCATTGTAACAGGGAAGTTCTCCTATTAATTTTCAAAACCCAGCCAGGCTCAGTGAGTGCAGTTCAAAAGCAAAGCTCTTTCTTTGTGAGACGTATGGCCTTGAGCAGCATTCTCAGCTTCCCCTGTGGTTTTAGGATGATTCATGGATTTTGATGGTTTTCTCCAAGACCCAGTTACTAAAGTCCTGTAAATGCGTTTGAATTTAATTTTATTTTAAAGTGAAGGGGTTTTTAGCTACTTGGCTTCAAAAGAGTGGTCGAGAATGAGAAGTTCAAAGGCTTTAACACATTAAGATGTTAATTAAGGGATCTCAACATTTCTTTGTCTTAAAAATCCATAATTGAGGAGGGACATTCTGAATACGTGGGACTGAATTCTAAATGCCATGGGACTGGCAGTGCTGCAGATCTCTTGCAAAAGAAGTCACTTAGATGGTTTTCTAAAAGCAATTTCTTGGTTTCAAACCAAAGCACTTCAGCTTGGACTGCTCCCAGGTGTTTCCATCTGCCCTCCTTGTCAGTGGATTCTGCACCAATGGACTTTGCCTTCACATGGGCTGTGGCATAGCAGTGGAAGTGCTGGGTGGAAAGTTAGTTCAAACAGTGTCTGAAGCCCCAAAAGCTCCTTCCCTGGGAGAAACAAGGAAATATGGTTTGAGGTGTGAGGTCTCCCATTGCCCTGAAGTGGGATATGTTTGGGATTGTGTGTGTGTGCAGGGTGCTCTACCAACAGCCCCTTGCTTCAGAATGCTCTCAAATATACAAAGTGAGTGTAGCAATTGGATGAGGGGTGTAGGTTTCACACTGGAAGACAGCAGGGTTAGATTAGATATCAGCCAGAAATTCTTGCCTGTGAGGGCAGTAAGGCCCTGGCACAGGTTATCCAGAGAAGTTGTAATGGCCCATCCCTGGAAATGTTCAAATTCATGTTGGACGGGCTTTGAGCATCCTGGTCTAGTGGAAAATGTCCCTACCAATGGCAAGGGGCTGGAAGCAGATGATCTTTAAGGTCCTTTCCAACACAAACCATTCCATGACAGCATGAATCCGTGATTTCGTGATTTTGTGTATATGCCTGTCAGTAAAGAAGGAAGCACAGAAGACAGTAATTATGAAAGAGGTGACTAGATCCATTTACCATTTAAAATGCATCATCTTTTTAGCTCTCTAATTAATTCATTAATTACAAATTAGCTTTCTGGATTTCGTAGTAGGAAGCTTAATAATTATCTAATCTTTACTCCTGTGTAGCAAACCAAAGAACTGAGCTTTAATTCTCTCGCCATGGCTGATGGTGGGTATAAAGAAGAGATTCAATCAGGAGTATTACTCCATCAGGATTCATTTCTCTGCAATTCATGACACATATGGTACATTTAATCAGGAATAAAGAAGGTTTTCAGAAGTGGAATGATTTTATATCAAGACTGGGAGATCTCTAGCTGTTCTGCTTTCATTGATATGAAGGACATTAGTCTAATCATAGCCTTGGACTGAATTTTTGGTTAACAGCCCTTTTGAAGTAAACCTCTGTGGTTTCTGTTTTTAAGAAATCTTGGTTTCCTGCCCAGAATCTGACCATACTGGAAAGCCTTTTTGAAGTCCTTTATTCCTTTAGCTTATTTACCAGTACCTGAGTGTAATAATACAGCATTTTTATCCTGTGAACACAATTCCTAGACTTCCAGAGCTCCAAATGCGAATGTCCTGTTTCTCTGAAAGGAATATATATGTCTCCTCAGGAAGTAATCCAAAATAATTTGCCTTTGGCTGTAAGAGCTGTAGAAGTGTTGGAAGGTCTCTGGCTGTAGCCTTTCAGTAAGCCAGCTTAATCAGAGTCATGGTAGCAATTCAACTTGAAGAAATTTAAATTAATCTCTCTAAAGAAATAATAAAAAAATAAAAAGTCCAAATCTTAATTAAATGCTATATTTTAAATTCTGTGAATAATATTGTCTAAGAAACATTTAATCATTGTATTTTCTTGTTTAGGATTAGCTGTTTAAAGACAAAAGACTCTAGGCTCCAATTAACTGCTGCCAAAAATTAATTTAAGTAGCCTAATTGACAACTCGCTTTAAGCTACATGAAATCTTGGCATAAAACTTATTGTCAAGGGAAAAATATTCCTAATTTATTACTTTATTATAAATGAAACTATTGACCAAAGTGCACTTGCTCTACTGCAGCTGTTATGTAAAACAACAATATGGAGATGACGACGATAATGAGTCCTCGTTCTTATGAGCAAATACGAGTTGCTCTAAAATTGCACCGATTGTCAATGGCTGTTTGGGGCCACCAGGAGAGGGAATTGCAGGAATCTTGTTGTCAGGTGGTGCCACTGGATCCCAGCCCTGCCGTGCCACGCTCGTGGCCCTGGTGAGCTTGGGCTCCTGCTGGCCTTCAGTGAAAGCCGAGCCCGCCGCCTCCCACCTCTATGCAAAAGAGAAACGTAAACTCTTCCACATGTGGGAGCAGAATGTGATCGCTGTGGGGAGAAGGTAGCAAGGCTATTAAATGTAAAACCAGGGCTGAACAATCAAAATGCTTGTCTGCGAGTGTGCGAGATACTCGGATATCTGTGAACAGGGAGAGAAAATTAAAAGCTGTAAGTACATACTGTAAAGCTCTTTAGTTTCTTGTTTATGGTCGCAACGGGCCAACTTTCAAAGCCACTTCTTGAAACGTTGCCCATGGTTTTCCACCTGCAACTAGTTAGACACACAAGTCCTGTGTTTTCTGCACTGGCACAGCTAATTTGCATCCCCCAAACCCCGGGTGAGTTACAGAGGCATTGGTGCCTGGCAGGGCACAGTTCCCTGGCCAGACCCTTGGTCTGTGCCATGCTGCAGAGACAGCTCTTTTCCTGTACCTCCTGTGCTGTGCCTTCTGCTGTTTGGCTTTTCCCCTCACTGTTTCTTGCCATCCATCCATCTCGACCTGCTTCAACACCTACTTGATGCACTCTTAGCCATTATGTTGGGATTTTTGCCTCTTAGCATTGCACAAAAGGATGGCATTGGAAAGGTGGCTTGCTGGTGTGCAGCTTTTCCAAGGAGTCTCTTTGAAGGCTAAAAAGGTTGCTTGGAAAATATAGTATCTTGGCTCAATTTTCATTGTCTAGGCACATTTCATTTCAAAAAATCACAAGCTACCGACACAACCATGTCATTGCAATTTTTCAAGCATTTTCTTTTTGTGCCTGTGTGTTTTATATCTGGGTGAAGTCACATCCCCCCCAGGCAATTGGAACAAAGCTCAGCTGAGAGCTGAACGTACCAAACAAGAGGAAATTACAGAGGGAAAGTTAATGCCTCGAACCATTAGTGTGGGCACTTCTCCCGCAGCCTTGGTGAACCCTGGAGCAGCAGCCTGGACTCACTCTGAGAGGCCCCAGCTTGGAGAGATGCACCTACATGGCTGAGAACCTTGGAAAGCAAAAACCCTCCCGACCAACAGCACGGCATTCACAGAGCCTCGGAGATGTTTTACTCAAAGCTCCCAGGGCACTGTGACCCTTCTTCACACCCCTCCTCCCCTGAACAAACTGTTTAAAGACCAAGATTTGCTGCGGAGATAAGGAGCACTAAAGAATTTACAGCAGGTGCTATTTGAAGAGACTTCGAACAATGCAGAATTACCTGTGCCCATTTAGTCCATTAATCTTCTCTTGTAAAAATAGCAATAAACGGTGATTTAGGAGCAGGGAGGAGCCAAGTTAGAAGCCCTGAGGTTAACAGGGAGGAAGATCTGTGCTTGCGGTTAAATTTCTCTGTTTGTGCAACAAGTGACTGAACTGATGAAAAATGTAACTGCAGGTAGAGGGTAGAAAATACCAAATTACAACTGCTGTGGCTGGTATTAATTAGCAGATCTATGACAGGGATTGTATCAGGTCATACCAGGTGCTGCATAAAACCGCGAGTAACAACAGCCAGGGCACAAAAAGGGTTTGCAAACTGCAAAGACCCCCATAACAGAGATAGGGACTTGCATTGAATGCCCAGGGAAGGCAGCACGGTAAAAAGGTTGTCCTAAAAGAGAGGGACTGCTTGAAATCTGAAGGTAAGTGACAGTGGTTAATCACAGTAATTACCACCTGCTTGGCTGTTATCTCAGTGCGGCTGGGCTCCGATGGGCCCACAGCAGGTACCCTCAGCCCCGGAACAAAGTCTTGTTATGATGGATGGGCTCTGGGTTTTAAACTGAAAAACGCAGAGACCTGACCAAAGATCACTGGAGCCAAAGGCGATTCTTTTCCACTGGAACAAGCCCTGTGGCATCAGGAACCCATCAAAAAAAAATAAAAAAAAAAGGTGATTTACGCGAATACAGCCGTAGAATAGTTCTTCCCCGAATGAAAACAAATGAGCTGGCAAAGTATTAATTTAAAATACTTGACTTGTTAACGAGCAGTATATATTATAAATGTTGCTTCTGTGAGGACTGTCTGCCTTTGCTTTGCAGGTGTCTGTGTGCCTGCCCTGCTCTGGTATGTGGGTACCTCCCCCAGAGGCTCCTGCGCCGAGCTCAGTGATGTGCCTGATGCTTTCTGGCTGGGAGCTTCTTTGGAAGCAAAGATGGTTGTGACTTTAGCACGGTTGCCAACATTTTAGTAGGTTTTAATGCCCTTCAACAAGTAAACATTAATTAAAAATGGTCTTGTTTTCCTTCTGAATTTAAAAAAAAAAATCTGAAATAACATTTGAAGTGATTCTTGTCTTATTTTTTATATAAACAAGGGCTTTCTCAGTATCATTCTAAAACAACCTAGATTAAAACTTTTTTTATCACTCGTTTAAAAAATTATGGAAGTTGCTGACCTCTTCAAAACCAGAGCGAGCTCAAAATAAGACAACACTTTTCCTTTTATTTTTAAAAATTAATATATTTCTGGGTTTGATCCTGTTTATGTAGAAGACTGTAATTTTATTTTGAATGGGGCAGTCATGTCAAAAACAAATTATGAAAACAGGCAAGAATCTCAGGAAGGAAGGAACTGGTATTTTTTAAAACATTTTACAAGACAATAAATGCAATTCATAGTGTGAACTGGCTGAATAAACATCCATGTTGTCAATTAAAACTTTAGCTAGTGGAAATATTTCCTTAACAAATTATGCTCCTTTTCTCCTCCCGCTCCCTCCCTGAGTGCCGAGTATCCTTTATTCCCGGACACCAGGCAGCACGATGGGAAGAAAGCGAGACCTGAGCATCCAGGCAGAAAACCAGGCTTGTGGCAGAGGCAGGGGCAGCCGGGATGCCGAGGCACACAATGCCAGCACATCCGTGCTGTGTAATGAACCCCAAGCGCTCCTTTCACGTCTCAAGGTTCAGCTGGATGCTGAACACGCTGCTCCAGCTCCAGCCCTGCCCAACAATGCTGCTGAGAAAGGCACAAATCCCTTTCTGCCCCGTGTTTTGGATGCAAACTGGCCAAATATGCTGGGGTCAGCACAGCCACGGCGCTCTTTGTTGGCAGATTAAATACAGCCATGGGTAAGGGGTAGGCAAGGACAGTAAAATTTAACATACAGAGGTTTTGGAACATGAAGGGGAAGGTGATTTTTTTAGAAATAATCGTCCCTCAAATGTGCAAATTTGCGGCAAAGCAAACAGGAATTCTGGAAATGGAGAGGCCCCTCTATGTACAGCACAGGTTATTTTGCAACTTTGCTGCTGACTTACCTGAAAAGAATTCCTCTCCCCTTGTTTCTGATAAGGAACCTGCTCCTTCAAATTCCCCACACGGAGCAATGAGACGGGGACAAAGTGGCACTCCCCAATTTCCTACACTTACACTTTTCATTTGTGAAAAATCCTTTTTATTAATGACAAGCTACAGCATAATCGAGCTAAATCTCCAGCCTCTGCTGGAGGCAGCCACGCCACGCACGGTGCACCGCAATGCCTGCTGTCCCAGGGATTTCTAGGAGATCATATTTCACAAGGAAATAAATTTCCTCCTCCAGTCTGATGCAATCAGGTTACCAAGTGGTAACCTGACGGTAAATAGCTATGGATACCTTCCATGCTGTTTTGCAAAGTGTTTGCGGATATTCCAGGATGAAAGTTGCCCCAGATAAGATCTTAATCACTGAAATCTGGAGAGCGATTGAGAAAACGGCCCCACAGGGACCTCGAAGGTTCCCTGGAGGAAGCCCAGGTACCCCCTGCAGCCACTCAGCACCAGCATGACCCACAGGAAACTATTTATCAAATAGCCTGTGCCAACACAGCCTGGCTTTGGTGACAGTCCTCTCTCTGCCTGCAAGCCCCAAGGTGTTGACTTGAATTGATTCATCCCTAAATTGCAGCAATGGAATCTGCCATCAGGTTGTTTAGTGTTAGTACAACCATTTCACTTCCCTTTCTAGAAGCAAAGGAAGAAAACATCTTCCCAAATATAAATTCTCCACCCTCTACCTACACAAATTTTCATGGGAAACAACAGATGGGCGCTGCCCAGTAGAAAAAAAAAAATCAGTTAACTGAGTTTACAAGGAAGATCTTTCCTAAAGGCATTTGGGTAGCATGCTCAGGATGGCCAAGGCATCCACAGGCACTCTCCAGCCCATGAAAGGGGCACTGTGTGTCCTACAGAGGAGCTAACTCCATGGCAGCTGCTGTTGTATCACCATAAAATTCTGAAAATTGTCCATGACCAGCAATCAATGCAACAAGTGTGGTCTGTGTGCCACGTTCAGGCCTGAAGCCAAATGAAAGAAGTTCAAAGAAATGTGAAGCGATACTGGTTTCCACCAAAGATTTTTCCCTAAAAATTACTAATTTTGGCCAGATGAGAAGGCAGACAGCTGGATTGCCAGAAAGAACATTGGTTTCTGGCAGCTCCTTCATGAATAAATCCTGTGGATCTCTGCTCTGAAAGAAACAGGAAACTCAAAACTTCAAACTGAAATTTGAATCTTGTTCTTGCTAATTTTGGATAAGTGATTCCTGAAACAAGGCAGGAGACGTTCTACAAATTCTAAGATGTTGACCAGAAACAGAAAATTCTGTTGAATCTTTAGGCACCAGCTCCTGCCATATTCCAATGTCCCATGGAGAACCTTCCTTCCCCCTGCACACTGGAGAGAGCTCTCAGCACCATGATCTTCCCTTGGGAGTGGTCACTTTCCTTGCACTGGGATTTAGAAGTCATTTCACTGCCAGGTCCTGGAAGCAAAGCAGTCAAATGTGTATCATCACCACCAGACCCCATCTATGTTCATCACACAGGCCAAGATTTTGTCTCTCCTTCTTTTAACCTCTTTTTTTGATAAACACTCTGTCGTCATTTCTCAATGTTTTTGCACTCAAGAGGTTCATGTAAAAATCATCTCCATGGGATTTATACTCCTGTTTTTCAGCAGGCACTTGCTATTTAGTAATTCCTTAATTATTGTGAAATACTTAAATCAAGACAAGACAATGAGGATGTGAATTGCTATTGAGATCAGCAGTAATTGTGTGTTAACGTGCACCATGAACCAAACACGTGGGGATCAGAGAGCAACTCAGGATTGGGTTCAGAAAGTGAGGAAATGGGAACCTATCTTGAGTGTTTTGATATGACAAAGGATTTACCCAGGTCAGATCAACCTGATGAATTCACTTGAAAGTGAATTTCCTTGGAAGATTTCCTTCATCATCGAGAAAGCAAGAGGGATCAGAAAAGGAGTTCTTCACAGATAATGTGATATTCAGCTCAGGCAATCCTGAGTGCACAAGAGAGAAAAAGATGGTGCTGGGCCAAGGGTTAAGAAATGCTTTTCTCTCCCATGGACATCTACCATCTTCCCAGACACAAAAAAGAGTTCTCATATAAATTTACCTGCAATGCAGTTTGGAGAATGGAGGTTTTTTTAGAGCATGGCACGTGACAAAAACTTCTGAAATTTGTATTGTCTTTCAAATAATTTGAATTACTTAAAAAAAGAAAAAATATGTATTCACTTAACGATGCAGGTCCATCCTTTAGTGCTTACACTTTCTTTGTTTTTCTTTCAATCTTTTTTAGTATGAAGTGGTTTCCAAATCTCTCTAGGACCTAAAATACATATTAACAAAAAAGCTAAGTCACTTGGGAAACTAGTGAAGTTCAAGAGCTTTTTAATCATTTCTGGGGTATACATCTGAATTTGCTTTGAAATATTCCTTTCCCAAGGTGACTAGGATACAGGGGTGATCTAATGCTTCCCTGTGACATTCCTCCCATGATGATTTGACACAAGATTTGCATATATTTTAGAAGCTAATATCAACTTCTCAACAGAAATGTTGCAATTTCTATTATTGCTCCTATACCCCAATCTGCAAAGGATGCCTTTGTGAAATTATTAGGTGAGAGAAATCTTGATCTGAACGGAGGCTCCGGTTTTGTTCTGCTTTAACTCCTGATTTACCTTTGAGACAACACCCAACAATACGCTAATGCACAATACAAAGCCAGATGCAATAGCTCTGCATTACACCAGATTTTTGAAAATCCTGGGAAGTGGGCATGATGCCTTCCTGTGATGTGTAGGGAATGTGGAATCTTCACAGCAGCAGCCCCAGCTGCACCTTTCCACCTTGGAGCTTCAGACCAGCACACGTTCCTGCAGCCAGGGCTGGGGTTGCTTTCTGGCTTGGGCAGGGAGAAAGCCCCAGTACAAATCACTGACCAGGCACAAACTGCTCCTGTTTCTTCTGTCTGGAGGAGCTCAGAAGCTCTCTGTCCTTGCCTCTAGGAGCCTGACACACCACAGAACAAGCAGCCAACAAAAAGCCAGTGAGGCTTTTGCTTCAGTGGATGAACTGGGCACTTAGAGATGATTGTAAAGCAATGCTCTCTGTGAATGTTGATCCCACTGAAAGGCTTTTCCTGCTAATCTCAATAGCCCTAATTTCTTTAGACATTCCAGAAGGATTTTGCATCTCAGTCTAGACACACTTCATCCCTCTGTTTTGAGAGAGAAAGCCTTTTGAAACTGCCAGAGCTCCTTTGTTTTCCTGCTCTGAAGGGGTTTGGTGCCCGTGAACAAAATAGGATAGCCTAGGATGAAGATGAAGTCTTCAAAGCCACTGTTTCCCTATATGCTGTTCAAGGTACAGGCTGTATATCTAGAGTTTCTAGTCCCTTTCTGCTTCCTGTTTTTAAAGTTCCCTGTTAAAGTCAATAAAAGAATGGGATCAGAGTTCCAGTCCTGCCTCAGCCTCTGACATATGGAGAAAGTCTCCTCATCTTTCGGTTTCCTACAAATATTCTTTTTCTTGTGCCAATTAATCATGTAATGTCTATACAGTGTTCAGAGCCTTAGACAGAGTCAAGACTAAAAAGGCACAACCACGTCTGTTTCCGTTTCCCCCTGTGAACTCTCCTGTCCAAGAATCAATCTTGCAGGGCATAAATACCTTCTGCTGGGAATTTCTGAGTATTTCTGACGTCAAATAGAATGAGACCTGATTATGTTTATGTGGGGCTTTGGTTTTTGGTTTTTTTTTTGCTCAATCAAGTGCTCACATATGGAAGACAAACAGTGCTTTTATAGGCAGAGTTCAGTAAGCGACTGCCTGGCCCCAGCGAGAAGTGACAGACACCAAGGCTGGTCCCATCATTGTGCCCTGGGTCATTTTGCAATAAGTAAATCAGCAGCATCTTAAAAGCAAAAGCAATGCAATGTGCTTTATTATTTTCTTACCTTTTCATACAATCCTCCTGAAAAATGTCACAAAGTGTGACTCATCACATCTGCATGAAGTTATGAAAAAAAGTAAGCCTTGTTAACCTGCTGTTTGAAAACCAGAACACTTTTATCAGTTCATATAATTGCTAACCCCTTATTCACTGTTCAACACTGAAGGGTTCTTTGCCTCCTAAGATCCCACTAATTGCTGACAGATTTGATTTCTCTGTGACAGCAGGAGTCCTGTTTCTGGCCTTTACATCAAGTAATTGCTTTATTTTTCTCCCTCTGCTCTGAAAAACGGAATTCCCTTCTCCCCTGCTTGAACCTCTGTAATGACTTCTTTCTATGTTATTAAATCCTTGCCATTTAAATCACATTTAGAGATGTTTTGAATAACTGATTCCAATTACTAAGGCTCTTACTAAGGAGCAGCTGAAAATGCAAGTCATTACTTGCCCATACACAAGCAGCTACACCTTGCAGCAAAGTCTCTGGTGGACTGTATTTTATTTCTACTCAGTAAGGTGCAATTTATACTCACAGGAGGCGGGTGTTCAACAAATATACAGCTGCTGGAGTCCTCATAATTTGTTGCTTGCGCAAAATGGAGACCTGATTTTTATATTTATTTTATAAATAGCGCTATTCCTTAAAGAAATCATCCTGTCCTTCCTGTAGCAGCTCGGGAAGCCTGCTTGGAACAACAGCGGAGATGAGCAGTTGACCGAGGAATGACCCACGTGAGGTTACTATCCCAAGATCTAATAAAAAAGCATGGCAGGGTAAAAGGAAACATGTACAGGTCGTACATTCCTTCTGTGAAGTATGACCAACCTCTCTTGTCCCCAAGGTTTGTTTTTTTTTAATACAGGTCACGATTTCCTGAATGCACTAAAACTTCCCGGCAATAACAATTTAGTTCGGTTATTAATCATACTTGTAATCATTAGCGCCTTTGTAGGGAAAAAAAAATATGTACCAGGGGATGATTATTTGACAAATTACTGCAGGGGCTCAGCATAATAGCTTTGCTGATACAATCAACATTGAGCCATTTAAAAAAAAAAAAGAAAGAGGAAAAAAAAGAGAATCTTCCAAACTGTTTATGAAAAACACCACCCTGTCAATGGAAGGGAACTGACATTTAAATAGCTACCACACAGTTGTTTTCACAAGCACAAGCTCAGCTCTTTTCATATCCAGTTACTACCATGGCACGTGTAAACAGCTAATAAGTGAAGATAATTCATAATAACTGAGGAATTGGCATTTGTCTCCAATCCATGAGCTTATTAGGAGCACGAGTGCTGCAAACCAAGCTGTGGCTGAATCGGAACTGGAAGCCAATGTTCGGTGTACTGGGAGTCTGTGTGCAGCTCCCAGCTTCTGCTGGTGCAGGCTGAACTGGTGCCTTGGAATCTGTACAAGAATTAAATAATCCCTCCTGTATTTTCATATTAACTTTCTGGTACTTCCTTCAGCCAAGCACTGATAATTAGGCCTGCTAATATACACAAAGGCAGCAGTGTATTTTTGACCAGCAGAGTAAAACCACCACCCAGTGGAATAAAAGGTATGCTGATAAAAGCACAGCCTGACCACTAAACTTGCACCAGTCCTGTCAGGAGAGCCAGGCTGAAATAAGAATTCCTCCCTTCTCCAACTCTGATGGCACAAAAACCAGCACAAGATTTTAATTTTTAAACCCTAGAGTCTAAAAACAGTCTGTGCAACAAAATTCATCTCCCAAAATGCAACTATTATTTTCATGCAGCGCTACTCTTAATAAGTAGATATGGTCATGCCTTAGTATTTTTATTGCAGTTGTTCTGGAAAGTTACTTGGTATAGTGTAAGGTGCTCCTATAATTTAGTTGGAATAAAAGTGCTTCTTCAGATTGCCTAAAAGTGTGAGCAGACCAGTATCTGTGCATCTCCTTACAGGCATTGCTGTGTTTTCATGCACACATAGATAACTATTCACTAACAACCTCACCGTCACTGAAATAAATGAACATTTTCCCATTGACTTCTGTAGGCAAAGATATGGATCCAGAACCCAACTGCCAATACTAATATTGCCTCAAAAATACCACTTCATGCATATAAAATTATGCTTAATGAGCAAGCTAAAGTAGGTGGGTTCATTTGGTATTCAGAGATAAGCTCCCTAAATGTGTAAATTAATATAAAAATAAAATTTTGATGAGTATAGGGGAGTTGTTTTCTGTTCTTTTGTGCAGATATTATTCACAACTTTCCCTTTCTATGCATAAAAATAAAAGGAGATTGAAAATAATAAAAAAAAAAAGCTGCCCAATATCACAAAAATGAATAGCTCTGATGCTAATTTTGTTGCTGTGAGCACAGACCAATACACCTGGCAAAGTGTTTGTGGTCTGGAAGGCCTCAGCCAGGGGCTAATGAAGGGACTCAAGAACACATACCAAGCACAGGCTGAGAAAGAAATGCTGGCTTGGTGCTGGCCATCCCACTTTTCATGTGCTTTAATTAACCCCATTATTTGTTTCAATTAGAGATCCTTAAGAGAATAATCGCTGAGTTCTGATCTGCTCTTTCCAACATGCCAGCATCCAAAGGAGCCTTAGTCACTTCCCAGTGGAAACCCAGAGTCAGCATTTCCAGAGGGCTCCTCACTCACATGGGCAGCAGCAGAAGAGTGAGATTCCCTGCCCATGCACAGTGCCCAGGAATCCATCAGGATGGGATCCAGGGCTGGAGCTGGGCAGAGGCAGAAGGGTGAGATTCCTGCCTGTGTGCAGTGCCCAGGAATCCAGCAGGATGGATCCAGGGCTGGAGATGGGCAGAGGCAGAAGGGCGAGAGTCCCTCCTGGGTATGTGTCCTGGTTTAGGGCAAATTTGGGAGAGGCTCTCCAGAGGGGGCCCCTCCAGAAAACAAACCCACACAGCTCTTCCCCCCACTGGTCCAGGAAGAATTCCTCGGAGAGTAGTGGGAAGAACCTGTTTATTTAACAGACACAGCACCCCCCAGCACACAAAATAAACAATACTAGGTGGTACCACTCTTTCAGTGCTCTGAAAAAGATGACAAATTCAGAAGAAAATCTCTCGGGGGTGGTCACTCAGTTGTCAATCCTTCCGGCGCTGGGGCAGCTGCTGTAGACCTCCGATGTTCCCAGGTCCCAGTCNAGAGGTTGATAGCAAAAAAAAACAAAACAAAACATTCACTCTTTTGAGACAGTTTTAAAGGCACAGAACATGATATCCAGCAAAAGTAGCACACACAAATGGGGATACAAACATCATAACGTCACCCTAGGACATTATGGTGCCTGGGAATCCAGCAGGCTGGATCCAGGGATGGAGATGAGCAGAGGAAGAAGGGCGAGATTCCCCTGGCTGTGTGCAGTGACTTGGAATCCATCAGGCTGGATCCAGGACTGGAGATGGGAAGAGCAGAAGGGCGAGATTCCCAGCCCATGCACAGTGCCCAGGAATCCATCAGACTGGGATCCAGGGCTGGAGCTGGGCAGCAGTGCCCTGGTGCCGGCCCCAGGGGCTCCCAGAGCCCCAGGATCCAGCAGGGAGCTGGAACCACTTAAGCAGCTGTACCTCGGGGTACCTGAAATTAGGCCCATAAGGGCAGGCCTCGAGAAATGTTTCAGAAAAGAGCAGCGACGCTCTCAAAAGAGCCAGGATGTCAAAATTCACTTTTGAAAGTCTCCCCAGGAATCCCATCTATCTGCCTTTTTAGTCACTTTGAAGGTTGGTGATTAAATCCATACTTACAGTGTGATTCTCCCACACATGGGGAGCAATGGGAGCTTTGTCATCACCACTAATGGGGACAGGATTGTGAGGAATGAAATATGCAAGGAGTATGCGAGGGGAAAAAAACAGGCTTGAAAATCATCAAATGAAAGAGCAAGGGGAGTTTTAAATTTTTGTTCATGCTTTAATTACTGAAAACGATAGAAGCACTTTACCATTTTTTTAAATGGTAAAGTTTTAAAATGCTTGGGGTTGTTTGTTTGTTTCTTCTGGGAATGCCTTACAATAACCAAGAGATATAAATCAACCCATGGTTTTGCTTTTCTTTTCTTCTGTAGCCACAGCTTAAACAACTGAACAGCAGGGCAGCTTCTCAGCAGCCTGGATCCACCCCGAGTGCTCTGGGAAGGCTGGTGTGGGGCTGGCAGAGCTGCTCATCCCACTGGCTGCAGCACATGCCAGCTTTGCCCTGATGGAGTTCTCTCACAACATTCTGGATGCCCTCCTGGTTGGTGTGCCCCCAGAGCTCTTTGCTAAACTTTTGAGGCCTCTCCTGCCTTGGTTCAAAAAAGGAGGGGTGCTGAAAGTTGAAGAACAGCTCAGTTTTTGTGATTATTCTGGGTGAAATACTTACTATACCTTAACAACTTTGTATGACTTAGCTAAAAAATGTATCAGGTCATGCATGCATCTTTTTCCACTTTCATATCTCTCTGCACCTTCCCTCTCCCCCTTCCCCTGTCCCATATAAGGATCAGATTTTAATCTGCTTCTGTCTCTTTTGGGGTCTGAGCCCACAGTGTCCTGAGTCCCCAGGGAAGGGAGCCCTTGGAGCCATCCCCAAACCTCACCAAAGCAGCTGCCCTGGGTACCAATGGTGGTACAGCTGTGCTGGGGGAGAGGCTGCTGTGGGACAGATGCTTCAGGGACACCTACTTGGAGTTTGGGACAAAATCCTCTAGGATGACACAGTTTTCTAGCCTCTACTCTTCCCAGGGACTGTCGGGGACCCTCAAGGCCCCTCAAAAATGGTTTTGCTCCAACTACCAGGCACGGAGAACCAAAAACTGTCAGGTGGGAACATCCATGTCATTCCCCCAAGACCATTGACAAAGAGGGTCAAAACCATGGAACCTATCACTGGACTCTTCACTCATTCCTTTTTTTTAATATATTCCCTCCATCAATAAACTATGCTGGATGGGCAAACAACCCCCTGGCACTGCTAACCAGTGGCACGTGACACTGCATGCCACAGAGCCCTGTGCTTTGTGCCATGGGGCAAGAGCAAATGGCCAGAGGAAGCCAAGGCAGGAGCAGGACACGGCTCCCGGGGCAGCTGAGCTCCTGGAGGAGCTTCCTGCTGCCATGTCTGCAGGAGGTCAGCCTGCCTGCTCTCCCCTTCAGTGCTCCAGCTCTCTGCTTTGCAGAACTGCAGAATTTCTGTAAAATGCAAATAGTAGCTCCTCTGTCTCACAGGCATACTGTGAGGATAAATGTATTAAAGATGTGCAGAAGTCAGAGTCCACATCAGGGCAAAAAATCTTAGGGAAGATAAATATGCCTGTAGACACCAAGTAGTCTCTTTCTTTGATGCTTTAATGCTTTTATGGTCAATAAAGAAACCTTGAGTTTCACAAAGGCTGTCTGACAGTTCTAATATTAGCAACCTCACCACATCCTTGGCGATGCCTGTTTGTATCTCTGTGTGATGCTGATGTTGTTGGTAACATTTCCATGTACAATAAACCAAACTACAAACCTGGTTTGTGCTTGACAGTGAATTGGTTTGCAGAAATGAAGCAAAACACAGTTCAATCATTTGAAAATGTGAGGAGAGGATGATAACATCAATATTTCTGTGTTACATGAAAAGATGTCTAGGTTGTTTCTTCATAGGAAGAATAATAGCTTAGTAAAGGAGTACATGTAATTCAGCAGAAACAGCAGTGGATATTTGCATTTCCCTTGGCTTTAGTTGAACCAAGTCAAGAGCTTTTTGTGATAAATTCAGTGAAGAGAGAGACCAAGCTGTGCCAGTAGCTGCAGTCCCAAGGCAGCTCCTGCTGGGAGCTGCTCCCACCCCATCACACGGGAGCAGGAGTGCAACCTCGACCTGACAGAGGTTACATACCCTCAGTGTGGCCAAATTCATCTATGCTGGAGCAGGAGAGATTGTGCCATCAATCACCTGCACCAGGGATGAAGTTCAGCTGCATGTACAACTTCCCTTTTCTCCTTTCTTGCTTGTGGAGTCTTACCCACTCAACCGCAGCTGCCTCAAAGGAGGGTTTGTGTGGGTTCTTTTTTTTCTTCCCTGGAACATTTTGACTAAATCACATTTGCAGATATTTCAAATGTTTCATTCACGTGACACCTGAGCTTTATTTACTTTTGAAATAAGTCATCTCATTAACAGAATTCATTATCCATTATTACTGTCATGTCATTCTCCCAATAAAAGGAATGACTGTAGAAGCATTCAGTGGCTTAGCTGGTAGCATAGTGAGCTATTATGCAGCAAACCTGCATTCACACTGTACATTGGTATGCCAAGGCTGGCAGAGACTAGGAGCATCAATGAGGTAATAGTCTTAATCTCTGAGGGGAGGATTATGTTGTGCTGCACTGCAAATACCTCCTACTGTTAGCAGGATAATACTTCAGATGGAGCTATAAATTGTTCAACAAATAAGGACAGGTGCCTGGAAGAGGGTGAAAAAATCCCTGCAATGTTCCACCATTATCTCCAGATAAGAGGTAGAAAAACTGTTGTTCTCACTGCTAAACTATTATCACTCTTTCTCCATTTAAATTACCAGTGTGGCATGGCCAGCCACTTAAAAGTGAAGTGCACTGATAGTAGTTGGGTCTCTTCTTCCCAGAAATGCTATTTGCTTTTGTGATTGAACAAATGCTGGTTGTGGATATGTGTGGCACGAAGTGATCATGGGCAGGGTGCCCCAGAAACACCATCCTGTGTGAGTTCCCTTTTCCAGGCAGTCCTATGGCACATCTGAGCACATCTGAGCCTTCACTCTTTTCCTGCTCAGGAGAGCAGCTAGGATTCATTACTGTCCATGGCATCACAGTTTGGAGCTGTTTTCTTTATAGAACCATGTTTTATAGAACTGATACTCTGCTTTCACCTTAATTGACCCTTAAGGTCCTAAAATGTGAAAGAGATTTCTCATTTATTAGTGGCAATAAAAATGCTGGCACACTTTCCAGCCCATCTTTTGCAATAGTGAATATCATAAAGGTGGGAATATAATATTATTATCACTTTTACAGAGGATAGATATGAGAGAAACACTAAAAAGTATTTAAGCAGTGCTTTTGCTGGGGTAAACTTTGTCCAGTGGCCCCTGGAAAATGCTGCTCTATCACAGGACAGTACAAGAGCATTTAATGACAATGTACAGATCATCAGTTCAGGCTAAAACAGCCAGCTCCTAAACAGATGTTGCCTTTTACAGGTTGCAGTGATTTAGCATGGCCCCAGCACTTGTCTCTACTTTTACCCTGCTGTCCTTCCCACTGCTAGAACTTGCACTTGATCCTAAGCCTCATCCAGCCACAGAACCAAGCAGAGTGATTCTGAGTGGGAAGCAATGCTTTCAGTCTCCCAGGTTAGCTCTGGAGTCTAGCTGAGAAGCTTTGCTTTGGACCAAAGCAGCATTAATTAAATTTTTCTGGCTCACTTCTCAAGGAACACAAGTGGATTTCCCTGCTTACCCAGCTGTAACTCAGGGACTGCTCTTTGCCCAGACCACCTCTCTTATGATGCAGTGAGGACCTTTTCACTCACCATGTGAAACACTACCTTTTGATTAGAAATGCCCAGAGAAACATTTCCAGGCCCCTGAATCAATAATTTTTTTAATGGTTTGGCTCATGGAAAATTTCAGCATCTGCAAACACTGTCCTGTTTTAGGATTACAGCAAATGAGGGAATATTGACCTTGCCCACCAGCTTGAAATTACTTTAAAAATTTTATCGAAGCTCAAATGAGTTCAGCCCTGAAAAGTGGGAAGAGAGACCTCTTTTGGGCAAACTCTTAGCAACATCTGATTTAAAAGATGTTCAGATTGTGGGTCCAACTCCTTTCCCAGCCATGCCCATGGAGGCATTCATTAATTCCCCCCACATTAGTGGTTTTTTCTGTCTGTGGAACCAGTGCAGGCTAGTGAAAAATCAAGGACACAAAGTTGCTGATGATATAACTAAACAGATTTGTCAACCAGAATCAATGGAGTACATGAAAATATCTATGCACTTAATTTTTTAATTTTGAGTTGATCCTTCTTCTGTAGGAAGCACATGTAAGGAGTTCCTGCTTTTCCTTGCAGAAGGGCTGACCTGCTGCTCTCTGCAAAAGGATTTCATCTTTTCCATGTCCACATCTCCCTTTCCATAAATTATTAACTTTTTTGCCCTCAGTTTTTTTCACCCTTTCCCACAGAAATGCCTGTTTTCATTTGCTAGAAAGTTAAGCAGTTCTCATCACAGTTACAAAGACTGGGATAAAAACAGTCTGTCCCTCTAAACTCTTGGTCTGAAGGTTTGCTTTAACCAGTCACAGCAGATTGTCACAACTCAAACCCAAGTGTTTCCTTCAAGTGGGACCTTCATTTGGAATTTGTGTGACTTTGTGGCCAAGCACAGCCACTCCAGCATGGATCTGACTCCACAATTTCCATAGGAGCTGGGGCCTGTTTTAGACACAAAAAGAAACATTTCCTAGTCAGGACTGCACCCTATTTGCACTTACACCAGATTAACCACTGCTGAAAGTGGTGTAAAGTGTTTGTATGGTGATTGTAAACCTAAAGCCACCTTGGCAGAAGTGAGAGTCAGATCTGTAAATATATCAACAGAACAGCTTGTCTGTGGTTCCCCTGCAGCCAGGTATGAGAGATGCTCAGGGAAAAGCATGAGACAAACTCTGACAATGCATTAGCACAAAAAACCCCAATATCCAAATCCAAACATGCACTGCTTTACCAGCACTGCAACCCAGTGAATCTCAGGCTTTTGGTTGGTTTCCAGCAGTCTTTGGAAGAGTTTTTATCTTTCTGATTTAAGATACAGTGTTACTTAAAACCCCTTAACAGTCAACCAAATGTCAAAAGATGAAATAAAAATTTCCATCACCCTCTGCTTTTTATAAAAATATATCAATTTAATAACTTGGTTTAAGGAAAAACAGAATGATCATGTTAAAATACTGCCAAATTTATAAACTTTGACAGTCCCACATACTGAGATGAACAGGCAAATTTATTTAATAAGAAATAAAATACATTTTCTCCCTGCATTCACTGAAATAATAAGACAGACACATCTGTCCCAAATTTCTTTTAAGGAACAGAATGGCTGCTACTAACTAGAAAATAGTGCCTTTCTGCTGGCTTACCTCAAGATAAATTTACAGCTTCACTGTAACAGTATCAGAATTCAGAATGTAATAAGTTCAAGTAGAATGAGATCAAACATTTCTGTCCACATTAACTCTTTGATGTCACAATTCAATATCTCACAATGAAAGATGGGGATGTAAAACGCAGGAAAGTTTATGCAACTCCTTGCTGTTCTCAAAGTCGAAATATCTGCAGGGTCTGTTCTGTGGGGTTTGCACATTCCCGTAGGAATGTGTGCTGAGCATGGTAGAAGGCTACATGGCCACAAGAGGCACAGATTTACGTAATTTTTGGGACATGCAGATCTTACTGATGGCACAGACCTCAGAGCCTCATAGTCCAGTAGCTGTTTAGAGACCTAAACCAACATCTCAGAGATAAAAAATGTCCCAGACACAATTCAGTGCAAGATCTTGGTGCAGTTAGAGTGCTAACACATTTCAAAAGGATTTCAGGGAAAGGGGTGGCTCTTCTGCCATCTGACCTCAGGGGAGGGATAGACCACTCTCATTCCCAAACAGTGCAGAAAATGGAAAGCAATAATTGACACACAGAAGGTACACTTGTCTAGACAGAGAAGAGTCATCCTTCTCTATGACAGCAGGTAGAGTTATTACACCACGTGTCCCTAAATCTCCACAACAAGGGATTTATGCAATGTCCCATATCAAATGGAAAACCCTTTTTTATGAATTTCTGCTGTCTTCCCAGACCAGACATTTCTTCTTGATCTAAAATCTTTGGTCCTCTCTGTTTCCTTTGTGCTTCTCAGATGGCACCAAGAGGATACCAAGAAAAACCAGCAAGGAACTTCTTTATTTATCAACTTAGAATCAGATCACTCAAGCCAAATAGGCACTTTCACAATCATTTATTCATGTGGCATTCCCATATACTGCTCCCATATTCTGGGAAACTGAACTTTGAGGAAAGTGTTACCAGCAGAACACGGGCAAGGTGTGCCAATAACCAGCTACGACGGTGACCCTTCCTAATGAGAAGCAAGGAAGGGTTTACTGGGGGTAAATGAGAGTCAGCTAAAGAGGCTGTAGCTCCCCACCAGTGCTGCCTGATGAAATCCCTGTTTGTGGGTTGATATGACACCGCTGCAGCTGTGCCCTGGCACACATTCAGCTTGTGCTGGCCAGAGAGCGCTTTTCTGGTCTAGCCTGAAACAGTTCTGCAAACAAGGCAAGCTGTATGAGCAAAATTCACTTGATGCCAGTATAAGCTGGGTTTCCCTGAAAGCTTTTGCCAGTGTGAAGGGTTCTTAAAAACTGTAAAAATAAAAAACAAAAAATGTCACACCCTTGGCTGGCATTGGCTTGTGTGCAGACGTTTTAAAGACATATTTGGCTCAGGTTTGCTTTTGCTGGATAAGACTGCACCAATGTAATTGAAGAATGTTATGATAATAATAAATGTCACGTTTATTAACATATTTAACTGCATTAATAAATGGGAAGCTGTCAAACTGGTGTTATCCTGAGCAAAGACCATAATAACACTAAGTGGTAACTCTTGGGGACTATGTGAAAACAAGAATCTTTCTTGTGATGGAGTTCTAAAGTCTGCAGCTGAAAACTAAAGCAATATCTCTCTTACCTTTGTGAAGAGCAACTTTTAGATAGGGAAAGTTACTTAGCAGGGTCCAGAACATACAATGAAAGCAGGAAAGGAAAAAGAAATGAGCTTGTACTACAACAGGTCGAGGTCTCTGGATTCCCAAAGGCTATTCCTTTGCCAACAAAAGTCTTGCTGTCTAAGAAACAGATTGTGAACATCCTTGTCTATGAGTATCTACATCTAAAGTGATTTAACCCGTCACAGTGAAATGAAACCTTCCATGAGAAAGCCCCATAGGAAAAATTAGTTGCCCTGAATATACCAGCCTGGGACAAAGCATGTGTCCTCCAAGGGACAGACAGGGCAGACCCTGCATCTCCCCACGAAGTCTGAATTAAAATCCTTGAAAATTAAAATTAAAAAGTAATTACCTGAATAAGGGTCACAGAAATCATTACTTTGTAGATAGGGCTTATTAGAATGAGAGAATATCAGGCAGACAGGACAAGTATGACCTGCCATAAACCAACTAAACCACAACTGCATGTTAGAGTGTATTATTTTATCTGCCTGGTTTTCAGAGCATTGTTAATGCTGCAGAATAGCTCTGCTCAATGGCAAACAAGTGATGGCCTCACCTTCTGCATAACTGGCACATAATGGGGATTGTAAACTGGGGAGACTAAACAGCTGGGAGCCAGAATGGACCATTTGCCCCATTGCACTTGCCAGCTCAGGGCTGGAGAGGGGAGATTTTAAATATATTTTTGCACATTTTTTCCTATTCAATCAGCAGTTTTTCCACAAATGCTTGCAGATTAGAAGGACTTTTGGACCCTGACCAGACAAAGCTCTTGACTACATGAAAGTAAAGGGTTTGGAAGTCAGTAGGATTACTGATCTGTTTGAGAGCTCAAAGGAGCAAGGGAGGCAAGGTTTGTAGGGAGAGGTAATGTATTTCATGAAGAAAACTGATAACACTGGAAAAAGGGACAAGCTGTCATGGACACAGTTTTTAAGTGCAAGCCCTGTCAAAGGTTTTTGTTTCTGGTGCAGATGAATTATTTGGTTTACTCCTTCTGTTGTTTTGAAACACCTCAGGGCCAGTTTCCTCCCATTCCCAGTCACTTGGCTGTGGTGTCTTTTCCCACAGCCTCATCCATGAGATCTGAGCTGCTCTCTAGGTGTACCTTTCTTTTTTCACAGGGCACCTGAGGCACCTCCTGAATTATATGCCTATAATTCAAGGGGATTTAGGACACCTGACGTGTCATGTAATGCTACACAATTACATCCCAGATCCTAGCTTTCAACATCTAAAATCCAGCAAACCTAGATGAGATGATGATTTCAGGCTGAGTTTCTTTGCGGTTCCATTATGGATTTTTTTTTCTTTTTTTTCTTTTTGGACAAAGATTAGCTGTAGCATAAAGCAAATCTAAAAAAAAGAAAAAAATGAATGTGGCTCTGGGTTCTTTCTACACCCAATCCTCTAATCCACCCTCACATAACCTGTTCTGTCACACAGCCCTTGGTGTAGGTGTGTGGATGGTGCCTGAGCTCCGTTGTGTGAACACCCACACAGCACAAGCAGACGGAGCTGCTGCTGCAGCTCTTCCTCCAGCTCAGCTCGACCATCCTTACTCCCCACCCACCCTCTCAGCCCCTCTGTGCCCTCTCCTGTGCCACACTCCAGTGCCAGGGAACTGCTTCCTGCAGGCCAGGCCGGAGTCTGAGCTTCCCTCCCTCTTCTGCGTCTGCTTCAGAGATGGAGAAATGTTCTCACGGGTCCCTGACGTCACCAGAATCCCAGCTCTGCAGGTGAGAGTGGAAAATGTGATGTGCTTCCCATTGCACAAACCCAGGAGCTGACAGTTCTTTTGAAGATGAGCAAAAGAAAAGGGTGGGGATAAAGATTTCAATGGCACGTTCCCCAAATATTCCACTGCATTTGACATACAAGACCTTCATTTAGCTCAGTTCATGCTGGGTATATTGAAACCTTATTGGAATATATATTATTTCTAACTTTGCAATCAAATAACCTCCTATACTCATTTTATGTTTCTCAGCC
The DNA here is from genome assembly GCA_013397245.1 of Thryothorus ludovicianus. NCBI lineage: Eukaryota > Metazoa > Chordata > Aves > Passeriformes > Certhiidae > Thryothorus > Thryothorus ludovicianus. The sequence continues at coordinate 708,134 of VZTB01014367.1, forward strand.
TTCACAATATGTGCCAAATGCAGAATCTCTGAAAAACAAGAGAACTGGTGAACAAGTGCTCCTGCCTGCTAATAAAATAAATTGTGCTACAGAAACTTAACAGGTTGTGTGTTGAATATTTGAAGAAAAAACAAAAAAAGGACTTCCACTCACTCAAATACTAACTGAATAAATTGGCCAAAAGCCTCGTATTCTTACACAAATCTACTTTATCATAAGAAAAGATGCACAAAGAAAGATTCAGTCCCTAGCAGGATGCATCTTAAGAAGTGGAGAGGTAGCAAAAGGGAGATTAGAAAAACCAAAAAGGCACAGGTCAATGGCAATATATCCCTAATATTCATCTAAAGGATACCTAATTAGAAATCTAACTAAAAGTTGTTGCCAAAAATCCCATTAGCTGATTCCAAAACTTGTTTCAACAGCTCAAACCTTTTTCATATCACTGGGACTGCACAGGTGCCTACAAAGGTATAATTTGAATTTGTTTCTTATAAAACAGCTCATAAGTAGAAAATACCCTGGTTTAGCCATTATCAGGCATATTTTTCTAGGTGCCCATAATGGCAAAACCAGCATAAGCCATTCACATCATTAAAGCTTTGGGAGCTGACCAGGCTTAGCACACGGGCTCTGTGAGACCATAAAGAAAATGTCTGCGAGCAAATTCCTATCAAGAATGAATCAAAACTCTGTGTAAAAGGTAATTTCAGCATCTCTGGCCTAGCAAAGTAATGCCAATTTAGGTATATAAGATAGGTATATATACCTATATAAGATATAAGGCCAAAGCCTTTCTACTTTGACTGTATTTCCAAGTAGGAAAAAAAAAATGTTGTACGAAACCTAGGTGGATATTAGTCCTTTTTGTGCTTGGTTTTTTAACAAAAACTAATAACACACCCTCATTCTAAAATTCACAGTCACATCATTTAATGGTTGCAGCTTGTGCCAGCTCTCTGGATTAGTAAATCAAAATAATGAAATTGTGAAATATCTTCTTACCATCAAGTAAAGAAAAAAAAAATAGTTTAAGGGTTTTCCCAAGCATTTGCAGTGATGATCTTGCCAATCAATTCTTGTTGTGTAGTGAGCAGAAAAGAACTAATTATATGACTTTTCCTTTTTTTTAATTTCAGAACAAAGAACATATAATAATTATTGGTCCTGGAAACTTAAATATGGAATATGCTGTAATCCTGAGTTCATTATGACTTGAGGGACTGGTAATAATAATAAGGCATTACGCAGCCCTGAGGAGCTTCATATCTAGAAGGTAAATACTTAAAAGCCCTGGTACATCAGCAAATCCAGAGGCAGGAGTAGAGATTATTATGGTTTTAGGTAAGGGTACATTATAATTCTTGTTTTTAAATCAGCTTTAAATCTGATTGCAGAAGAGCTGGATTTCAAAAAAGAGCTTTGGTGTGCAAGAACATGGGAAGGGCTTGTATTTTGCTTTCTACTCCTTCTTTGTTGGTACTCTGGAGTAGAAAAAATGCTTGAAAACCATTAAGGATTGAACAAACTGAAGTTAGAAGCTTTGATCATGGAATGGAAACAGGAAGCAGATAAGTGTGTTGTGTTTTCCTTCATTGTTTTGCCCTTAGACCACGACATTTGAAATTTAAAGTCATTGTTTGCTGACTTTTTTTTGTTTGTTTACACTTTCTGTGTATAACATTAAGATCTGCTCAGTTCACTTTGTCATACAGAAAGACTCTCACTGCAAAACAGCAACTACAAAGCTGCCCTTGTTTTTGACAAGCTAAAATACCTGTGTGATTAAAGCTATCAAATGACCTCCCTATCCTTAAAGCACTGAACACCTAAGCCATAACTCAGTAATAACACATGATCTATATAATACACCTCCAGATTTAGTCTCCCTCTACTCTGTAACCCTAGAAAATATAATATTGGTAATTAATGAAGGGTTGCACTGCCTCCTGAAGGGCCAGGCTGCCTGGGCTTTGCTTTGCCCCTGAGTAACATAAAACTTGTGGAGAAAAAGGAGAGGAGAAATCCTCTCCTTTGGGAATCCTTTGGGACTCTCCATCTCTACTTCTTGGAAGTGTCAGTGATTTCCCAGCCCTGCTCCAAATAAAATACAGGATTTCACTTGTGGGTTGGCTACATGTGCCAGCCACTGGACTACAGGAGAGGGGGACTGGGGGAAGAGTTGCTGTCTGAAATAGAAACTTTGGTTGGAAATGAATCCTAGAGAGCTGATGCTCCTTTGAGTTGTGTTTCTGTGTTGCTTTAGCGAGCTTGGCTGCTGCAACTCCTCTCACTAGGATGTCACCTCTCCACAAATACCTGGAGTAGCACAGGTCACAGAACCCACCAGTCTGCATAAATATTCTGTTTCCATAATTCCTGGCAATGGACTTTTGGATTCAGCACTGATAAATGACCAGGACTGATGTGACACCTTATAGAAATGAGATTGCTCCTGCAGCAAGGGGCTCTTGGAGAAACACTCTGTAAAGTTAAGGGTGGAAAAGTCAAGAAGATGAGAAAAGCATCCCAAAGAAGCCCATGAATTGAGGGAAAGGTAACAGCTGGATTAATGTTCAACTGCTTCATTTTGGGGTTTGCCGTGAATAATTAAGTGTAATTAATAAATAGTGCCCTGAAGATAGGATCAAACAGACTTTGGGTGTGGTGCTTAATCCTTCCTGAGTTGGAGAGCAAGGCCAGCAGCCTATAATGGATTTAACTAATTCTCTTAATTGCAGCTTCATTTGCCTGATCTTTCTAAATGGTATTAATCTAGTGATTTGCAGAATAAGCACTTGGAAAAGACTTACCAAAATCACGGTAGGATCTCAAAGATACATTTCTCTTCTTAGATTTTCTTCAGCAGAAGAGATTTCATTGTCAATGCAAATTCTATTAATTTGGCTAAGCGTTCACAGCCTTTGTTGGCATAAAATAAGAATTTAAAATGTCATTAACAAATTCAACCCTTAGAATCAACATTGGAAATGACAAATTCTGCAGACTGCTAATTAGTTATTTACAGATTAAATACTTCTAAAAGGGAAAACTGCAGCATTTGACTCTCATTTCTACGCTGGGGACTGAAGCACTGCACAGATTTCTGTGTCTCACAGAAGGAAACACATCCCACGGGTTGAAAACCACACTGGGAGACAAGATAATCACATTTCTTTATCACCCTTTGCCTGGACAACAACAAATCTGCACGAGAGGCCTTTAGCTCTGAGCAAATTCCAGCTAAAAGAAGTTATAGATCATATCCTCAGGTTTTCCAGATCTGGTCTGCCCTCTGCTCCCACCACACTCCACCACTCAGGTGTTCAGCTCCCTTCTCTACAGAGCTCACTAAATTCAGCCCATCAGAGACAATTAACAATTAACAAAACCTAGAGATGCACAGGTTAAATCCACTGCCAACTGTTTCTCTCCTTGGGCACAACAGAAAATTTCTTCTCTGACAGCATTTTGTTGGAGAAAAAGGAACAAACTGCAGCTGGCATGGAAAAAAGTGAAGCTGAGTGAATGGCTTTGACCTGCCAGAGGTGACCATCTGTGCCACTTTTGACACTTGACCCATTTTGAGTTTGATTTCCTACCAAAGTCCTGCTGTCCTGCTTGCCCCCAACCCAACAGCATCATTGGTGTTATCACCCATGAAAATAAATGGCAAAATTCCCAGTGGCTCAGTGGTGCAGCATCTGCCAGCTGAGCCCAGTTCTGCTCATGGCAAGGATTCTTCTATCTTCTAATTACAGACTGTGAGTAAGATATGTATAAAACTAAATCAAACACGAGCAACATGGGCTGTCCAACCATACACAACACTGTGCTGGTTTCATGTAGGCTCACACCACTCAACTTTTCCCTCCCTATGGTTTGCTGCCTCTTTTGCTGAGTTTTGCCTTAAGCTGGGTTTGTAAATTATTAGGAAAAAAATGTTTGTATTTTTCCCCTGTGTTTGTGCAGCACTGAACACTGAGAATCCAAGGGACTGTCACCCCACTGTACTATTAATAATCAAGACAGTTAATTATTTTATTCTCATTATCAAATCAAAGAAATTACGCTGCTTCAAAGCTACACATGTTGCAAGTAGCAAAGTGTATGTGATATCCATGGCCCTCTTGCTGCTCTTAGCTAGCCACTAACTCACTTAATTTTGTGTAGTTTAGCACATTACAAGATTGTTCAGGAGTGCCATAAATGATGTCAGGCACCATCAGAAACCACTTCAGAAAATCATTGCCTGTAGCCAGATCAAAAGGTGAACACCTGGAAACTTGCAGTTCTGGGAAAGCAGAATAAATCTTTTTTCTTTCCCCCATTTTTTTCTCTTTTTTTCCTTTCTCTTCCTCTTGGAGATTTGTTTCTTTTTGCCTTAAAGAATTTGAAAGGTTTATTTACAGCTTTTCAAATGACCCCTAATCTATTTAGAAAAACATAGCACGGCAAATTCATCTCGGGTGTAACTCCATTTGTTGACTTAAGCAGACTTGTGCCAGAAGGGAGCCTGGCCCAGGAGTTTCTCTGCAGAGAAAAACAAGGCATTTGAATACAACACTTAATTGGCTCCTTGAGTCCCATCACAGTCTGTCCTGGAATATATTTATTAAAGGTAATTCTTTCATTGTGGTAAGATTGTATCAGTAACTGAAATTCAGGTTATTGGTTTTAAACCTTGTCCTGTTCCCTGGGCTTCGCTGCTTGAGGCTGATAATTTTCACAGCACCTGACAATGTTTAAAGAGACATTGTATTATGTAGTTGAGTGAAATTTAAGACCATAAATAACTGGGAAAGCTGCTTATTTTGTCAGATATCAGCAATATAATTAATTACAATCCATCAGGGTCAATTTTCAGGAAGTAATATAAAAAGTTGTTTACTGTGGAACTGCGGAATATAGAGATGTGCTGGGAGCCTGTTGCAAAAACACACAGGGTCCATAAGTAATATTAAAATGATATCTGCTATATAATCAAAATCTAATCGATTTGTTTTAAGCCTACAGATTGCTAGCATTCTTCTTTTGACCAGGTTTTTATCTTGATTCACTATATCCACTACTATTTTGACATGAATTTGTTATTTTTCTCAGCAGGTCCTGAAAAATGAATACTTTTGTATTCATAAACTCCAGAAAAAGAATCTGGGACACAAAAAGTCTATCAAAAACAGCAGCTGCTGATTTTCTTGCACTAAGGACAGAGCATGAACCTGCCTGTAAGAGCTCTCTCCATATGTTTTATATGTAGCAGTGGCACAAGGGAGAGTGAAAGGGATTGGCAAAAGGAATATAAGGAAAAGGATTGGCAAAATAGATAAGGAAAAGATACCACGGAGAGAGCAAGGAGAAATTTTGGAGAGGGAAATATAGAAATAGTCTAAAAGTAGAAATCAGCCACAGACAATTGATCCTCTTCCCTGCGTGGCTGGGGACTGGATCTAATGGTCATGCAGCATTAATCCTCCCTGTCCTGTCCCAAGAAACAACCCTGAAGAGATGAAGCCAGCAGAAAACTGGTGAACAATTATGTACATTTTGGATGAATCAGTTGCTTTGCTTTCATTTGGATGCTAATGATGTTGTGATTGCCTTAGAGTAAACTGGGTTTGGGTTTTCTCAAGTACACAAAAAATCTGCACAGTTTTAATTAGTTTGCTATGAACAAGCTCACTTTAAAGACTAGCATTTAGTAGATTGTAGAAGATTTCCATTCCTTTTTTCTGACTTTAATATACCAATTAAGAGTTGTGCTTGCTGCACTGTTTTGGCCTTACACTGTGATTTTGGTCATATAGTTTAACAATTTATATGAAAATCCTGAGGCCACAGTGCATTTGCAAACACACATGAAGCTGAACTGATGGGGAGAGCACTAAGAGGGGAATTTGTTTCAAAAATAAAAATGACCTTCCATGTGCAGACAAACTCATTTGCAGGAAAAGGACTAATAAAACTGAGCCTTTTAATGAGGCACCCAAAAAATATTTTTACAAACCAAATTGTTGCTAAAGAAGCTGTCAGGGTGTACGCACGTGCATTGCTGCTAAAAGCAATTACTTTACTACATATGCTAATAATACATATGTATGATTAGCAAATACATATGCTAATAATTCAGCCAGGGTAAAAATGTAAAAGAAAAAATAAAAAGAGTAGTTTTTTTGTGGAATGCTGGTTTGGTTTATCCAAGCAACTTGAATTTTTACACCACAAGGAAGAAAATGTTTCCTTTTTTGCATATGAAACAACAGAAGGTAATTTAAAAGCAACAAATATAAACAGTGCCAATCTCAAGAAATTATTTGAGATTAGAATTAATTAAATACCTGAATTATTTTATATATATATACATATATGATCCAGCATCATTGGGATTTTAAAAATGACTTTATGAGAGCAAGGTCAAGCTCTGTAGCAACAATGATATAGACATTATTTAGATATAGAATTACCAAGTCAGATAACTTTTGGTTTTGCTCTCCTCTATGAAACGCACTTACAATCCTTTCTGCAGTTCCAGGTTACAAATGGCAAACTTAATCTGAAGAGAAACGTTTATATATTTGATGCTAACTGCAATTACAGCTCTATTCAGTTAGAGCTCTTAAACCTTTTAATAAAGCAGATATTTGACACAAAGTTTTTATTTTATTTTTTATAATAGATATTTCCCCAAAAGCTTGAACTAATAAATCTGACTATAGAGTAATATTTCTCAGTATTTGCCACATAGTTTGTACGTATTAGTGTTGCATAATAAATAGATGTTTAAAATATTTGTTCATAGAGGTCTTTCCTTGAACTTAAGCGTAAGTTATCTAAACAGTTGAAAAAAGATTTATAGTTATGAAGAGGCCTATATGTCAAGCAAAGTTTTATGATATGTTCCATAATAAATTAGCAATAAATGGATACAGGTGACTGTGGAATTTATGGCCTTTAATGTTTTAATGCTTCACTAAAGAAAAACCTATTATTAAGGTCCTAAAGGGTAATACAGGAATACCATCTACAAATTGTCAAATTAAATAGTTGTTGCCAGGTATTTGAACAGTGGAACATTTCTGCTTGACCAGCAGCAGGGGTGGATAGCAAAGAAAGCAGGGGAAGACCTGATAATTTCTGAAGTACAGCTGAAGATTTCACCCTGCAAGCCCTACTCACTGGAAATGAGGGATCTGATCCTAAACCATCTCATTGAAAAACCTGTAATTATCCAGGTAATCTAAATCTGCTTGAAGGGCTCCAAATCACTCCTTCAGGTAAAGGCTGAAGGATTCATCCCAGTTCAGTGGAAGGCTAAAAGCCAGTGAGTGAAGCTTTGCTTGGCAGAGATATTTTCAAACATTGTCCACATAAAAACTATTGCTTCATTTCAAGAAATAACACACAGTGTAAAGGAAATGGATTTCACTGTCCTAACACTGTGACCTCAGATAATACTGGAAAGTGCCCTAAACACAAACGCCAATTTGTTGCTGCAGGTGCTTGTGAACCTCTCTTTAGTGATTAGACCTCTGTCAAAGGATAAAAATATGGATAAAACTGATAAGAACCCAACCATAAAATAAACCAAACCTCTGAGTCGGAACAGGGATGGTGCTTGATGAGATAAAGGGAGAGAGATTTCTCTTTGAAGGGAAACCAGACCTGGCAGTAAGGAGTTAAGATCCCAAAACAGCTTGGCAGTGCTGCCCGCTCTCGGGAAGCAGCCCCCCAGGGATGCAGCAGAGATGAAACCCCGTCCTCAAAATTGCTTTTTAAGATTAAGCATATCCAAGCCATTAGCAGGATGTCTGCACGTTAACACATCAGCACAAGGATAGGGCCAGGGGGAGGGGGAAAGAGTTATGCAAAAGTGCTCTGCGACTGCCATTGGGGCAGTTCATCCCTAAAAGGAAACACATGTTATACAATCCTCTGCCTAATAGGGTTGGACAGTAATTAAAAAATATCTTTTATTTGGAGAGCTGGGTCTTGAAACTACCAACTCGCACCATTAATCTTCTTGATGCACTGCAAAGATCTGCAGCAAAGGTCAGCGAGCAGGAGCTCTGCCATTTGTAGGGGGATGAGCTCCCTGATGGGACAGTGAACTGAGAGCAGATAAAGCCATTACAGCCAGCCATGGGTTAACTGGGGTGCACAAAGGGACTGCAGGGTGACCGTGACCTGAGCACAGCCCCATCTGCTCTCATACCGCCGGGCCATTGGTAAATCACCTCGAAAACCACCAGCAGCTCCTCAGAAATAAAATTCAGGTGAGGCAACTGCACAAGGAAACTATTTAACTGGATTAGAAAGCAGGAAGAGGGCTCATTGCTTTCAGGATGCCTTGGTCTGCTCCTCAGAGACACCAGAGCCAAACTTGCTGTAAAATGAGGTGTCTAATATTCAAGTTACACCACGCTGACTGTGCCATGGCAATTGAAGCAGCAAACCCAAAGGTGCACTCTATCCCCTCAGCATTAACACTGCTCTGCCCCACACAGGGTTTCCAGCAGCCCCATTTGCTCCAGATGGGGAATCTTCAGCTCTAAAGCACCTCAATGTCCTCTACCAGTAAAACCAAATCCCCAGAGTGGATACTGCCAGCACAACCAGGCAGAGTTTGTGGTCAGGGGGAAATCTATCTACAGCCAGAACAGGCACACAACAGTGCTTCAGCCAGACTCTGACACTGGCTTGGAGGATGTACCAGAATAAGCTCTGTTGTCATTCAAATAATCTCCAGCGTGGTTCAGTAAAGAGTTTTCCTCTCCAGATAGGGACAATTATTAATTAACCCATTAGTCTTTCTCACTTAACAGCTCTTTTCCCTTCCATGCTCTACTGTTGTGACACCACGAGATGTTTTCCTTATTTTGACAGGGCTAAGAAACTCGCTTTGGGGGCTTTTTTTAGATTTTGGGGTGTTTTAAAGGAGAATTTGATGAACACCTGTGATTTCATCTGGAAGTTGTTTTTACCCCCATGCTGTGAAGAGCTAACTTCCAGATCACCCTCCCATCCATATGTCTATCACATGTGTTCATCTTGTGCTGGGCTGGGCAGGGTGGTTGGGTTTTTTTTTTTCCCACTATGAACTACGAGCTTATCTGACCCTTAACAATGACTGCTGCAGGTGAGTTGTAAAGCTATCTGCTGTTCAGATAAAACCCAGATATTATCTACAGGTATGGCCTCTGTTTCCAGGAACCTTGTGCTGTGCTCTGTCCAGAGGGCCAACAGTTATTGCTTCCCAGGGAAGGCTCCTTCATCCCCAGCGTGAAGCTCCTGCAGAGTCTAATGTTCTGTAAACTCTCAATTGTTGCTGTTTCCTTGTGCTTTTTTTCTTTTGCCATACATCACTTGCCCTAGAAATTCGGTATCACTGTAAAAAGCAGATTATCAAATAGAGATCCTGTGATTATTTTTTGAATGCTCTCTCCCAGAGGACAGAACAAATTGAGATGATTGTGTGAGGAAAGGATTAATTTAGCTTGGTAAGTGTCCCCAGATCTGTCTCTAGGGTGTAATATCACCTCTCTGTTGTCTCCATATCCATTTCTGCTCAGGAAATATGGGAGAAGCCATCCTCTGATACATTTTTTTTTTTCTCCTTGGACAGCAGAAGTTAGCAGACTTAGATCTATTCCCTTTAGGTTAACAGTGTCTTTTATGCCTGATTTTAACAGCTGTGATGAGCCCACATACAGAAATATTCTGGAAAGATCTGTTCATAAGAACACTCAGCTTCTGAGGACAGGACAAGTGAAATAACTCTTGTGCAAAGACAGTTGATATCTTCTGAATAAGAAGGTAACAAAAAAAATACGGCAGATTTCTAATTCAAAATAATATTTATTTAATTTATATTTTTAGCTGGCATATTTGTGCAAATGAGAGAAAAAACTGCACTACTACTTCATCACAGACAAGGTTCTTCATTATAACTACATGTTTCTAAATAATGATTTTTGGGGTTTTCTGCCTCTATTCACTACTGCAACATGACACATCTTTAAACATATTATACAGATATGTTTCCTGAGGTTTCCAATATATAGGTATTTTAATGGCATCTACAGCAAATGAGGATAAAGAAATAAAATGTATGGATTTCAGATGCTTCTTCATTTAAAGCAGACTGAAAAAACAAGGAAGTGAAGTGATAGGTGTCATGCACTGCAATTGCTCTGCATCTGGGATTTTCAAACATGCTTAAACCATTGGAATCTCTTCATGCATTCAGATACATTTTACAGAGCTTTGAAGAGTCTTCCTTCATACAAATGTTGTGCATTGGGAATGGGTGTGAATCAAAGCCCTCTTCTGGATATTCCTCTGCCAGCCTGTGGCTCTGCATCCCCACCTGAATTTCGCAGCTGAGGTGACTCCTCAATATGTCCAGGATTAAATATCTTTGTAACCCTTGTAAGGCACCATTTCAAGGGCTAAAATTAAATCAGTGACCTCTGAGAGCTGCAGCAGGGGAATAAGGGATGCCAACCTCCAGCTGCATCTTTCAGGCAGGTTCTTGGAAACCGGACTGCAGGGGCAGATGATGTTTCCAGCAACTCCCTGCAGAAAATACAGCATTGCTTGGCATGTACTGCAAAATGGGATTGCTCCTGGCTTGAGAAGTCTGTACTGAGCCAAAACCCAGCAAAAAAAGCTTGAGTGTAAATGCAGGAGGTGTGGGGCCTTCTTGCCCAGGTTGCTGCAGCAACTTGGCCCAGAGGGAAAGGGTAGCACTGTCTGTTGTACACACAAAGGTAAAATGAGCTGGGTGAAAGCAGGGGGTCTCCTGTCAGAAAGAATGGAGAAAGAGATGGAAGGAGCCCCAGACAGAACAATGTCCAGGCAGAGGGGAAGAAATTCAAATGAGGATTTTTCCTCTTGGGACAAGACAGGACTATATAAAATCAGAAATAGTGAGAAGAGATTAAGCCTGCTGGAGGGACAGGATTGCTGTTGACAATATAAATGTTTGGAAGAGTTGATACAAAAGACGGCACAGATACCATGCCATTGAAAAAGAAATAAAATTTAAAAAGCTGTGTCAGTTAATATGAGTTCAGACACTTCAGTATTTGCTTTAGACTCTGTACGGAACAAAACAAAACAAAACAAAACAAAAAAAANACATTAAATATTTCCATAACAATAATGGAGTGTGACATTTGGGGTTTTTTCTTCCCAAAGGTATGCAGCAAGCTGAGTTTTATATCCAAATATATATATATATGACTCATTTGATACTGGCTTAATGGATACTTTCCCAAATACAACAATACCTGGCTCAACAGCATTTCTACTGTGATTTATGTTATAGCCAAGTTCAGGAGCATTTCTTTCTATTTCTTTTTTTCTTTCTTTGACAGTATCTTCTTTTTTTTCTTCTGAATTTCAACTCAAGAGGGTCTTAGGGAAAAAAAAATGGAAGGGAAGTTATGCCAATGAAATTCTATTTCCCTTTTAAAGATACAAGCTACAAGCTTCCCTTTTAAAGATACAAGATACTTATTGCAAATTCAGGCACTCCGGATCAAAATTCAAAATTATCCTCACTTTCAAAACTAAATCAATATGTAAAAATCTCTAAATCACAGCAGAGAGCGCCACATCTTGAAATCAATTACCTAATTCATAAAAAAAGCTGAAATTCCACCACTAAAGGTTCCGTGTGGTGAATCTAGCCCAAGCTTTTGTCTGTAAACTCATTTTACCAAACCTCCCCACCTGGGGAGTGGGAGATTGAAGCAATAGCAGAAAGTCACCTCTCCAGGAACCAACCTGACTGCAACTTGTCTGGTGTTGAGTGTCTGGTTCTGGTTTTCTCAAGTTAAACTATATATTCTTGCCCTCTGTCATCTGACAGAGGAATGCACTCAGCCCCTAACGTTTGCACTGCTTGTCTTGCTGCCATCATTAGAGAACCTCCTGCCTTGTAAAAATGTAACTACATGTGTTTCATAAAAATCGATATAAAAATAACAACACCGGCGTACTTCCATCTTTCTGGAACAATTGAATTCTGAAACAAGCATCTCTGGTTCTTCCTCCTGCAAATGGATCAAATTACATTTCACTAGGTAATAAAGTGTGGTACAATAGCCTGCCCAATCTGTTTTCATCTTGTCTGGTACAAAGTTTCTGATATCCTCACTCATTATTCAACCTAATGGGCTGGGTTTGGCATATATTGAAGGTTAGTGCTCTCCCTGGAAGCTGCAGAGGTTAACTGCTCCTAACAGTCTCTTTCCTTCCTTTCTGGGCATGGTTTCCCCACGAATATCTGAAACAACAGAACTAAATGTCATAATACCCTAGAATGAAGGTAGTGGTACAGGCCACAGTGATGAAATAATGGTAGCAATTTTTTTGTTCTAATCCTTGGTCAACCCAGAGGAACCTGGTCCATACCTGGAAATGTTTCAAAATGTGTCTGTAATGAGCAACCTGCTCTTACCAAAATGCATGCAGAATTGAAGCTCCACATTATTAATCTTTATTATCATTCTTTATTCACTTTATTGGTAGTGTTTGTATGATTGTGGCTCTCCTGAGGAAAAAAAATTCTGTCAGAGGCTGGACTGGAGATGATACACCCTTCGTTCAATTAGCATTTCAGAGAAGGAAACGAATCTTTCTAAATACAAATGACTTAATTAAATGTTAACTATGAGCTAAATAATGGTCATTGTAATCCTGTAAGTGGTCCTGCTGCAGGAAGTTAAAAACAGTTACTTCTAAAAGCAGAAGCTTGAAAAACCTATGTATATAATTTCTAGGCTCTGCAGCAAGGAATTACACAAATTGCTAATCAGGCACCAAAATGAATATAGAGTTGATACAGTTGAAATGTTTTCTTTGCTCTCCTTTCGTGCTATAATATTTTTCTAGTCCCTGCACTCAAAGTAGATACATCGCATTTTGATGTAGTTAGGCTCTTTTCAAGGTGTGAAATTTGTAAGTACCAACACCAAAGGAAAACATTTCTTTTAATACTGCGCTGTGCCACTTGAAGCTGTATTACCCTTTGGCTTCGAGCCAGCAAACTCCAGTGAGAACTATTTTATAGCACATGACTATAATAAAAGATATTTAAACATAGCCTAACAATGGATTAAACTAGTAAGACATACTTTGTGTTAGATCCCAAGGATGAATATCAAAAATAGAGGCAATAGTTTTGAAACAACAGCCAGCAGTGAAAAGTTTACTTCTAATATAAACCAGACAGTCCCCAAAATAATTTGTGGTTTATTTAATTCTTACCGTTCATCTTGTGTTCTTTGGAGTAAGCTAAAGTAAGACACCCGCGTAAAAGCACCAGCTGGTTTAGATTTTGATTCTGGATCTCTAGTGAGCTGAAAAAACTCTAATCTGCATCTGCAAGGGTGGGGAGTCGTTTTTGTAAACAAGGGGGGAAAAAAAAAGGATTTGCTGCGGGGGGAAGGGCAGCTTAGAAGGTGCATTTTGGGAGAAGAGAGAAAAAACAACCTCGTTAATGTATTATAATAAATTACTGTTTTGTCATTATCTGGTTATATTTGCACAAACATCAATTGCATGTGAGCCCTGAAAAAAAGAATGTTTCATTGCCTTTAATACGCACTGCAGTGTGCACCCATACAAAATCATTACTGTAACAAAACCAGCTGCATGTAATAGAAAGCAAATGATTTACAATGTTACTATAAGAAACTACTTTATTTCATATTATCATAAAAAGAACAGCACTGAAAATTTGCATGACAAACACAAGAATCCAGGAAATTCCAAATCTAATTCATTTTTAGGTTTTAATAGGTATTAACTTACGGAGGTGAATTGTTAAGAACGTTTCTTGCAGAGTATTTCCAGAGAGTTTAGCTGCAATATTGGAACTTATATTTAGTGAAATGTGAACTAGCCCAGTAGATGAAGAAAATGCATAAGTTTTAAATTCGCTGCTGGACCTAAAAAAAGCACATTTATTTTTATCACCATGCTGTGGCTGAAGGTTTGGGTCTATCAAGGATCTCTCAAGTCAATGGGTGTTCAGTCCTCTGAACAAAGGCTGCTGGATTTCATGTTCTTCTAAAATTTCAGCTCTGTTACCAGCCTGCACAGCGACTGCTTTAAACTGTTGTGAAATTTTAACAAATAAACATGAGCAGTTTCAAACCCACATTCTGCCTGGTTGTATGGAGGGGTTGGGATACCCTGCTGATTTAGCAGATTATGAAGGATCAAATCCCAGCTCTGTCTCGCACAGGTCATGAAACAAGTTCCTATTGTGTCCTGGAAGGGAAACCTATTGCATTCAGCTAGGGAAGGAGATAACAGCTGTTACCAAAAAGGTGGCAGGCATGTAAAACAAAAACTGAAGTCTTGAACAAATGAAGCTTTATAAGACCCAGGCAGAACTCAAACAAATGTTCAATGAAAGTCACTTTTATGGCTGTACTTTGGTTTATCGCAAGGCAGTAATAAATGTGTCTCATTAAAAGCCAGTAAAAGAACACCACCTACACCACCAATTTCTGTAACTGCAGATACAGCAGATCTGGAATAGTTACCTAAAGACCCTCATTTCCTAGCATTTAATGCTTCCCTGTCCATATAAACTAGCTTTCTATGGATTTAAAGACTGTTGGATGCTAAAAGCAGCAGCTGTTGCTGGGAAAACGACACTTTCAAAGCCCTGTTTCTTTTTCAAGGTGAAGTTAGAGGAAGGTTGAATGAACATGGAACGCTCCTTGGTGAAAAAAAAATTGCCAGAGGAGAACATGCCAACAGAAAAACAAGCAATTCCCCCATCCTGGCTGGAGTGTGAGTGTTTTGCCTCAGCTTTATTGCTCAGCGGGTCAAATTCATTCCTGGTGAAATGGCAGTTCCCATGGTGAAGCTGCAGGAAAATTCTGAAACATTCTGGCACCTGTCAAGAAATGGGGATGTGAAAGTAGGGGGAGGAACTGGCATGTAGAAGCTGGGATTAAGGGTGGGAGCCACCACATAAAAGGTTATTCTTGTTCTAGTT
Source organism: Thryothorus ludovicianus (assembly GCA_013397245.1). Taxonomy (NCBI): domain Eukaryota; kingdom Metazoa; phylum Chordata; class Aves; order Passeriformes; family Certhiidae; genus Thryothorus; species Thryothorus ludovicianus. The sequence continues at coordinate 723,156 of VZTB01014367.1, forward strand.
GTTAGAACTTTTTTATTGCGTAGAATTTACATACATGCTTATTAAGTGGTTTAAAAAAGAAGCCTGACAGATATTAAACAGCATGCCACACTCTTTATGCTGCTGCCATACAGATGTGTCCAAAGCATAAACAGACTTACAGTCAGCACTTGATTGCTCTATGGGAGAGTATCTCTGCAGTAAATTTCTCCAAACTTTTCAGGACAATTAACTTGAGAATTGGATTTTTTTTTTTTCTCCCCCCACAGATTTGATCCATTGCTTGATCTCTCAGTGCTTTCCAATTATGCAGGGAAAATATATAGAAAGTGTTTTAATACCCTAGATTGAATTTCCTAAACCTAAGCTAGCAGCAAAATTACTGGGCCAGGAATTCTGGCACAAGAAGTACAGCTGTGTGTGAGCTGGTGGGAAAACTACTGGAATATCATGACTAGTCTTGGTGTTCACACTTCAAAGAAGCCATGGAAAATTGAAAATAGATCAGAAAAGAATGATTTCAAGATCTGGAATATCTGCCTTGTAGGGATAGATGTTTGCAGCCTAATCTCTTTATAAGGAGAAAGGTTAAAAGACTTGATCAATATATTAATACTTACATGTGGACAAAATTTGTAATGGCTCCATAATTTAAAATATAAAAATGAATCAAGATCTAGAAGCTGGAAATGGTCAAATTCTGATTATAAAACACACAGAATTATTAATGGTGAGGTTAGTTAGTTATCAGGCAAACTTTTACAAAGGGTTTATGGGATCTTCACCCCAAAAGCTTTTCAGTCAGGACTGGACGGCTCTTTGACTAAGGAGATCTGGGAACTGGGCTGAGTGCAGGTTTTCCAGGTAAAGCATTCTGGCCAGGGCAAATATGTTAAACATGATGGTCCCTATGACCAAGGATGTGCTGGGCCAGCTCAGTCTTCTTCAGCTGAACTAACTGGCAAGGCCAACATCAGTACATGAACCAAGGTTAAACCAACCTGAAGAGTTCCCTGGGGAGCCATGTCACCTGTGCTTGGCTTGTGAACTGCCCCCTCTTTCCACCCTGACTCCCCCCCTGTCTGTGCTTTCCTGTCGAGAACATAACAATGGACCCAGGTAATCTGCTTTGTGCAATCCCCCCGTGCCATGCACAAAGCAACTGCTCTAATCTTTCTTTTACCTCTTTGCCTCTTTGCCTCTTTTTTTCTCACACTTAAAATTCCAGGCTTGCCACTGGGTAAAAGTCTTCTTCAGGAACATATGCTGGATACTCAAATGTTGAAGCAAATCTCTGTTTCTGCAATTTAAGTAATTCCAGGGATGACCCTGAGAAGTCGTATCTTGGCTGGGATGATATTTAAGCTAGTATTTACAACTGCCTGTGAGTTTTGCTGAGTAAAGGTTATTTGCACAGTAATATTAGTCTTGTGCCTCTTTACTCAGCACTGTCCAGCCATTACCATGCTGCTCAAACTCAGCAGTTGTGCAATTATCAGCTTCTGTAACCTCTTGATACTGTCACTAGCAATGGAAGGACCCAGGCATGGGCAGGACGCTGCACAACAGACCCTCCAATAAATAAACACCAAGAATATCTGATTGCCAAAGTGAAGCATTTAATCACATAAGCTTTTCTATCACTGGAAATGAAGGCAGACATGCTGTTACAGTAATATGGGGAGAGAAAAAATGAGATCGAGCAGCAGCAAAGAAACAAAGGAGAAGCTGTAGGAAAACAAAATATGGAGATGATTTAAAATCACTTATGAGACCTGTGCCTGCTAATGTATTTTTTCAAATGATTATGACTTACAGAAAATACATTCAGACATCTTCTTCTCATTAGAAACACTGAGTTGAAAAAGATATAACCAGTATCCAGAGTGTTCCCCTAACATGAGCTTGTGAACCACAGCTACGAAGTTGCATCCAACATTGGTTTCCCTTAATATCATCTGTTGCTGGATGCTGAGGCATCTGTGATCTTGTATGGACAATCACATTACCCCAGCATCAGCAAGAGTGTGTCTAGAGAACAATTGCCCATGTGCTAGCATGGTTTCTATCTTCCTCTTGAACCTAGTATGCTCCACCTTTGACTTCATAATTTTCTAGCTGATGGGAATTTCAAAAGAGCTGCTGTAGAGAGCTTTTACTGTTGCTCACTGCTTTTTCCCATTTAGATGGGCAATGCTGTCAATGATGCATCATTGACAAATGAGAAATGAGATGCAATAAGAAATGAGAAAATGAGGATGCATCATTGGTATAAACCATGACGATAAAGTGAAAACTCCGAGGTAATGACAAATAACTTTTGCTAAAGCACCTTTTAAAGAGGTAGTGAAGAGGTTCAGAAGGTGATGTCTATATCCTAACACAGCTAATGGTGACATTTTAGTGAGGTTTAACCAGAAAGAATTCTGGTTGCAAACTTTTGGAAGCAAAGATAAAGGAATATGAAGAGCAAAGAAACAAGAGATTTTAACACCAGGCAACTGTTCTCATTTTTATTTACTCAGACTCCAAAACCAACTCTGCCTGTGTCACTTTGTTTTCACATGCAGGTACACTTTCTGAGCATAATTCTAAAGAGAGAGAGAACAAAGTGACAGAAGAGCCTCAATAGATTCCTAGTGTAGGGGAAAGGCTTTCAGAGCTACAAATAATAACCAGAGACTAAATTCTGCTCTCCCTCACACTGGAGAAAATTCAAAGTAATTACCCCACTGACTTCAGTGTAGTGATCCTAGATTTATATTACAGTAAATGACAGCAAAAATTGGACCCAATATAGAAATAATTTATCTAAGGCCCTAAGTATAGTTAGTTGCACAATTCAATCTGTAAATAATGCCTCTAATGCACATATGGCTAATTTACATCCAGACTATGAGAACATATCCAGCGCTGATTTCCAGGATGCTTAAAGCACTAGGCAGTGCCAAAACAAATCAGCAGTATTCCCAGAGCCCTCACAATCCTTCCAACTTCTGGGGTTGGGAAGAAGATGCACTACACACATTTTGGAAAAGTGAAATTTTATCTGCTATATACTAGTTATTGGATAATTCTTACCAAAAGGGCATAGAAGGCTGTTAAGCAGCACTCCATGTCTACTTGCAAGAGCTCTGCAAGCCCTCTCCTCTCAAGAAGTTGTTTTTATCTAATTTGTCTCTTACTGGGAGCAGAATTCTAGAAGCAGCTTGAGTTTTCTAAGAATAAACCACACTTGAAAGATATGAGGGTTTTAAGTAACATTGGAGAAGAGTGTTTGGAGTATATACATTTAACAAACATAAAACTTAACTACAGCAATTTAAGTTAGATTCCTTCTCTAATCACATATTTATATTAAGACCTTGCTGGAGCCAAATTGAAATTGATATTGCTAGGAGGAAAGACGGTATAAAAATCTGAATAATTCACCAGCTCAGCAAGAGAAAAAAATTCTGCCAAAATAACAAATATTGTTCTGGGCTTGTATAAGCACAGCAATGTGATGTGTGAAGAGTTAGAAAATCCATTCCTGCTGTACCTTGGACTTCAGAGGAGGCATGTGAAGTCTAAGTGTAACTAACACATCAATCTTCTACCTTCCTTCCTTCCTTCCTTCCTTCCTTCCTTCCTTCCTT
>VZTB01014367.1:733344-779653 GCA_013397245.1 Thryothorus ludovicianus
CCCGGCCATGGAGCCGCAGGTGGGGCTGCCGGGGAAAGGGGGGACCCGCGGGCTGGTGAGGGCCACTCGCGGCCAGGAGCGCTAGAGGAAGGACCCGCCGAGCCCCTGACAGGTGTCTCCGCCGTAAGTGCCCTTACGCAGTCACTCGAGGACTGACAGACTTTGCGTTTGTTATTGCTGCTGCTGCTGCGATCTTCAAAGATGATGTTGGCAGAGCAAGCCCAGAAGTGGTTCCCGACTCACGTGCAAGTTACGGTCCTTCAAGCCAAAGGTCTGAAGCCAAAAGGTAAAAATGGCAGCAACGATGCCTACACCATCATACAGCTGGGCAAGGAGAAGTATTCCACCTCGGTGGCTGAGAAGACGCTGGATCCCATCTGGAAAGAAGAGGCCTCCTTCGAGCTCCCTGGACTACTCATGCAGGAGAATCCAGAAAAATACATCCTGTACCTGATTGTCATGCACAGGTCGCTGGTGGGGCTGGACAGGTTTTTGGGACAGGTGGCCATAAGTCTGAATGATATATTTGAAGACAAGCAAAGGCGGAAAACAGAGTAAGTGATGGTTGGTTTTTTTCATTACAATTTGTATTGCTTGTAAAGTTGCACTTGGGGAGGGTGGGAAATAATAGCCTTACTATGAATGTACGTACTTTGAAATGGAGTTAGTATCTTTCTGTCATTGATTCTGTGTTCAAATCTCTTAACCTATACAGTTATGTCATTGTGGCCTGACCTCTTCCAGAGAAGTTTACTGTAACCAAAATGCTTACTGTGCATAGGGAAGGACTGTCAATGACATTAGCTTTTTCGAAAACCTCTTTGTATGTAACATGAACTTATTACAGTCTGTTTATCTCAGCATTTTTCTTTGTTCTGCACAGGGCCATACACCCAATCATCTCCTACTTCAGTTTGAACCATGCATGAGTCTCAGATGCCCTGAAACCTGGTGTGGTTCTCTTTAAAACTGTTTTCCTTCAGTTGCTTCAACCACGTGTCTTTAAATATTTTATATTTATGTTTTAGTGGTCAATGGACTGTGACTTAATGCAGGCTTACCACAGCAGCACAGTGCTTTGCTGGTCCTGATTAATCTTGGGCCATGACCCTGCGGGCTGCACTGTACAGCAGGCCTCAGCTGAGAAGACTGAAGAGAAATTTCAACTCTTGTGGTAGCTTCCATCACTACCTGCATAAGCATTTATCAATAAAATTGTGTTTGCCAGGAAGCTCAGACACTGGCATGCAGAAAAAGGAATTTAAAAAAAAAAAAGACATCATCGCAGTTTTTTGAAGTTGAACTATACTTATCTAATTCTCTGATTTTTCCAGATAACTAAAGTTGTTATAATTCCTACACAGGACATGGTTGCACAAAGATGTTTGGTACCAGTGTAATTTATCCTCCATGTACATGTGTAACTCAGACTGTAGGATGAGAGTACTGCAGGCAGGCCTATGGCTCCATACTTTGGGTTTGCTTTAGACATCTTTGTCCCACAGAGGTTGAATCACAGCAGCATGGAGACCTCCAAGTGAGCTCTGTGTTGGCAGTGACATAGGAACGCTGACAGATTTTTCTGCAGTGGTTAAAAGTTCCTGCTCCAGGTGCCTTTCCTCCTCTGGTGTCTCTTCAGTAGAGTACAAAGGCTCCTGTTCCCAAATCTCAGCTGTTAAAATTAAAGTCTGGTATCCATAGTGATGGTGGGTCTGTGGTGAGGTGCTGGACTCTGTATCCAAGCCACTAAAAGACTGGCATGGCTTGTCTGGCTCTGACTGTGCCAGGGTTGAACCTCCAGCAGCGTTGGCAGTTGGAGGTGGAAATCTGTGTGGTTAACACCAGGCAGGGCTTCTTGGTCAGACAACTGAAACCACCTCAAAACCTGGTCCTGCTTAAATGCATGGCTGAGGTTGGACAGCCCAAAGACAAGTCAAAGCTCTCTTTGCTCTGGTGTTTGTTGGTTTGTTTTTTTAAACTGAATTTTTTGCAAAGCAGTGTGTTCACAAACCGTGTGATAGGAAAGAAGTCTGTGCAGAATCTCTTGTGAGTTCACTGTCTGGAGTATTATGCTTTTTAATTGCTTACCTTTTTTAGGGACAAACCAGTTATCTTGATGCAAGACATGGTAATGCCTGTAGCCTTAGGGTCTTAATTTCTGTTAACACTTGATTCAAGAAGTTTCACTGCTCTTTAGACATGTACCTTAAAAATTCTTGAATCATTGGTTGTAATTGTCTTGCAAGTCAACTGCCGTAGTTGCAACACCTAGCAACAAGGTGAAAAACAAGGTGAATGAATGAATGAGGGAGGAGTGCTACTAAAAGTAAAGACTGTAAATCTAGACGGAAATACGTGTTCAGAAACTGGAATAAAATATGTAAATTATTCCATTATTACTGTGAGTCACAAAACTTCTTTTCCCTAGAAGAAGAAACATAGGCTCTTACACCAGTTTCAGCAAAAGTAGTACTGGAGTCTTGCAAAATTATTCCAGAAATTTTTAAGTGGGGTAAGTAACCCAGTCCTTGTGATAGTTAAGCAAACATTCAGACCTGCGGTATTTTTATAGGAGCTTGTGCTTAGCAGGGCTGCATAGGTGTTCTTTATTTTCTGATTTCTTTCTCTGAAGTGTGGGAGAGGAACTCCTGCTATGTGGCCGTGAAGCCGAGCGCCGCTGGAATCACCGCGAGCTCTGCTGCACAAGATGGGGGCCTGTGGGGAAAGTTTTACAAACAGCCTAAGCCCTTTCTTCAGGAGTTACTTGGGCATTTAAGATTGCAAATCTTATTAAAAGTTGATGGGTGTTAGGCTTCCAGGGCCGAACAGCCGTGCTTGTAAAAGTCTTATGTAAGTGTAAAAGTGCGGCGGGGCGGCGAGTGGGATTTTTGGCAGCATATTCTCGCTTAATGTTGGTTTAAAATCTTATGAGGAAGGAGCCACTGAAAGTCCAGTTTTCCCCTTGGTGTCTTTAGGTGCTTAGAAACCTCAGAAATGTCCTGTCTAAAACTGACTCTTGAAAAAAAGCAGCGCTGAGTCCCTAAGTTTGGATGTTTTTGAGTTTTGTGCTCGTGTGCCCTCGTGCCACGCGGGAGTGTCGTGGCTCTCTCCTCTGAGCATTCGTTGGAGACGTGGGTGCAAGATCTGTACGTGTGTGTGGGATGAGGGCAAACTTTCAAGAGTAGATTTACGAATGCAATCTCAAACAAAATGCTCTTTTTTCCCCCACTCTTTATTAAATCCTTTTTCATAGAGAATATTCCTAGTCCTGTGTTGGCAGTAAACTAAGGGTAATATATTTGGACCTGAAGACTTTCTAACTGTGTCTGGTGTGGGAACTGAGACACCCAGCACCTTTCAAAACCAAGTCCAATGTCTTTGTTACCAAAGCATTCTGATGGTTGAAAGCTATATTCATTGTTTCAGAAACACTAATCTGTTTTATTAAGCAATGTTTTTACTTTCAAATATGTTCAACAGGCTTGTGCTGTTATTAAATCCAGAGTTATTTTCTTATGTTGATGTAACCTTAACATTTCTTGCTTTGTTTGGGGATGAATGAGATCCAGTTATTTGATGAAGTGTCTATTGGTAATATTTCTACTTTTTAATATATTTAATAGCTTCCTCTTTCCAACACAGCTGTACATATGGTGCTGTAAGAGACAGACTCAAGAGTCACTAGGGTATTGCAAAAAAGATATTTAATATTCTGCACAATGCTGAACCCTGTCAGCAATTCCCTAGTGCTTTTTTAGTAAGGAGGTATGAGAAGTGAAGGCTACCAGCTGATTCTCAGTTCCTAGGAAGACCGTGGGGTGTGTGACATTTGGCTTTCTACATATTTTTTTAATTTAATATTTTATAATTTGGAAGAAATAAATTTCAAAAATCATTGCAGACTCAGGAACATTATGTTAGGGAAAAATAATCTTTTTTTTTTCCTGTGGAGCTTTTTTTTGTTACTTGTCACATCTTAAGACAAATATTCCCTGCAGTAAAGTTTTCAGGCAGAGGCCTCATGATGGGATTTGTCTTGTGTTCTAAGAAACTTGCTCTGGCTCAAGACTTAGTGAAACAATGTAGTCTTTTTACTATAACTTGATAGAGAAAATTTTGTACACAGCATCATACAATGTCCTTTTCCTTTCTGAAACTGATGATTTTAAAAATTCTTTAAAGTAGAAATTCCTGGAACAGTTAGATCCAGATGCAGTTCAGCTGGTCCCTCACTAGATCTCTTCCAGAGACTTCATCCAAAGCATCTGCAGGATCCCAGTTCATTTTCTTTCTGTCTTAATGCAGAAATGCCCATTGTACTGTGAAAGTTCATAAATTTGTGTCTCTGACGTCTCTGCTGTAGTTGGAAATGGACAGGGACTTTTTACTTCTGCTCTTTTTTCCAGAGCTCAGAACTAGGCTCCAGATGCTGAAAGATTTCACTGAGCTTTTTTAACAGTTCAAAAAGCTTTGGAAAAACTGCTTTAATGGAAGTCTACTTAGCATAAGTCTCAAATGTTACATTTCTGACATGGCTTTTATTTTCTGCTATAACATCGTGTAGGTTTTTAAATTCATCCTAAGAAATACATGACAGTTTTTTCTGTCTGCTCTTGCAAAATAAATATACTACTTCTACTCTTCCATTTGAAATGCAAATTATGATCAATGAATGTATTGTTTTAAATCGTATATGCTTTTTTGTAATAATTTCAATTCAGTTTTAACTCACAGTTGCCTCACTGCTGCTGATAATCTGATTGCATAGCATCAAAACAAATTTTTGGGTTAATGTGGAATAAAAAAATACTCATTTGCTGACATATCTTAATTTACTGAAGCATTTTTCAGGTTTTTTTTTACAGTGACTGAGCTTAGTTTTTTTCTTCTGTGGGCTAAATGAACACAGCAATAGAAGAACAAATTGCTGTTAACTTTCCTGATGTTACCTATTTCCTCAGCTTTTGCTTCATCCTTGTTAGTCTCTAATTCCACTCTATTTATTGTCAATTCCTTCATGAGCTTTCCTGGCCAGCTCATTTTATTGCCTGTTCAGCTGATTTAAGATGTAACACTTGCTTGGAATGATACAAATTTGAGGAGGCAGGTGATGTAGAGTTATTATTTCTTGTGGAAATGTTGGAGGAGACATCTTTTATTTGTGATTTAGTTCCTCTTCTCCCTGGGGTCTGTAATACCTCAAAACACTCCCCTCCACATACACACAAATTGCAGCACTTGTTAAAAAAAAATAAAAATACTTTCTTGAGCATAATGCAGAGAAGGAAACTTGGCCTTTTCTAAAGATACTTCTCGACATATATTGATCATAAAAGAGTCAAACCCAGCTTCTCAGCAAGCAAACAAAAAGAGCTCATGGTTGACCATGATCAGTACCCCTGTGTTGTAGGCACTGACTTCAGTGCTGTTGAGTTTCCTGGAAGATATATAATGGTGTGACTTTTTCCAAATTAATGTGAATTCTTTCTTGGCAGCCCCTTTCTTGGATATGAACTCCCTCTTCAGCTGCCTCTGCTCTGTCCTCTCCCTCATCTGTAGCAGCATAAGCAAGAGGGAGGCTTCAAATACATCTGGAATTATGAACAAGCAAATAACTACTAAATACTAAATAGATAATATATGGGCTCAGTGCTTGTTAATGAGTGGGAACCATTTTAATAACACACTATTATTTACTCATTTTTATTACTAAATTCAGTATAAACAAGAAAAATGCACTTTAAGGGATGAACTTCAATAATAGTGGAAATGGCAGGGTGTAACAGAAAATGTCTTTATTGTGGTTAAAGCAAGAGAAAAAGCCTCGTTCCACTCAAGTCAAAAGTGGGAAGAATAATAACTGAGAAAATTGTTAAAGGCACAGAAATAAAGAGCAGCCTGGAGATTCCATACGGGTTGTCTTGTGGTACCACACATTAAATATAAAAACAAACAAAAAAAAAAAAGGAATGTGAGTAGTGAGGAACAAAAGAGAAAGATGGTTATGGAAGAAAACCAAGTTTTGCCCAGCTGTAGCTTTATGGACTTATAGTGATATTTTCAAATTATTTAGTAATATTGCCAGCATTTACATTTTGACAACAAATCCATGCACATCCTCTCAATAAGTCATAACTGTGAGTCAGAGTCTAAGTGCCATCTGGATTGAAATGCTTCTCCATTTTCTGTGCACACATACACATGCTCACACACTCAAATAACTGGCCTTAATTCTCATACCTTCAGTTAGTTTGTTTCTAACACAGAAATATTCACACATAGTCTTCAGCCAAAATAATAAGTAAACTGAGGCCACTTTAATGACTTTGATTGCAGTTGATGTTAGCAAACCCCGTAGTGAGGGTGTTGTGATAGCTGTCAGTTCCCATATGTTTTGTGGTGTTACAGTGTCACTCTGTAGTATTTATTTTAAGCTGCTTTGAATATCTCATTTCAGTTGGCTTCCAGAAAGTAAGAGTGTTCATCTTTGTGTGTCATCACTTATTTTAATAAAGAATTTGTTTTCTTCTTAATTTCCCTTCATACATGACATAGTCTGTGCTCAGCCCCTTGCCTTAATTTTCCTACTTGCTGACTTTTGGGGCAGCCTCTCAGTATGGTATCAGAATGATTTATCACAAAACACACTTCTGCATTTTTCAAAGTGCATACGCTGCTAAATGAAAATGTCAGGCAGTTCTGGGCTTTGGATGTTGTTTTTTATCAATTAGTGGGCTTTTGTGAAGCAAGTCTCTTCAGTGTACCTAGCTTGACAGTGGTCATCAACTTGGTTTTTGTGACAGCTGATGGACACATTCTGTCACTGAGATTCTGATGGTCTGTTTTAGGGGTAAGTTTAGAATTATCTGCCTGTATAGAAAATTCTCATTAATGTGTAGCAGATCATGATGCTGATTTTAGCCTGTAAAATCAAGGTCAGAAGCCTGGGTGGACGATGTGATGATTATGGGGCTTTTTGCAATTTTTTTTCAGTAATTTGTGAATTGAAGTAAAGATTTTGCAAAACCCTTTGGGTTTTTCAGCAAAGCAAAAGTAGATCAGCTCAACAGATAATTACTGGTAGAGTGAAGGCAGAGTGGTGTATTTGAGAAGCAGAAAATGGGAAATTCCTTCAATATTTTCCATCTGTGGCACTGTCCAGAGGACAGAGTCGGGAGGTCATCTGTCATGCACAGGATGAATGTGCTGGCTGGAACTCTTAATTCCTGTTGAGATTGGTAGATAAGTTGCCCAGTGTTTTTGGAGGCTGTCAAAGTATGTAATTAAAATGTAATTGAAATTAGGTAGTGCTTTTTCTTACTCATGCTGTCAGCCCATCCTGCTCACTGTTACGTGGTGAGCAGAACAGTGATGCTTCCTCAAAGGAGAGAGAGGGATAAGACTTGGACGTGTCAGATTCTGTGGCAGATTTGGAGGACAAACAGAATCAGAAAAGGGGAGGAAAAACCAGCTGAAAGTCTGTAGGTATTTAAATGAAATAGGCCAGGCTTTTGTAACTTGCTCATTTATAGTGGCTTGAGTTTTCTCCTTCACCTTTCCTTTCTGTCTTCCCCAAGGTGAAGGGTTCATTACTGGGAAGACTGCACAGGTTAAGAGAGTTTGGTTTTTCCACCCCTAATTGTAGGGGTGGCCAAAATCAACAAATTCTGTCATGGGTGGAGAGTAGCCATGCTGCTTCACATGGAGGTCTAGATTTTCAGGCTGCCTGGTCAGCAGGATTTTTCCTTTTCAGCCTTGCACGTCGAGCTTCTCTTTGCACTTTCAAGAAAGTTGTCGGCATACAGAGCGGAATTTATAGAATTCTTAAAAGTAGAAATCAACAGAAACCTGTGCAAGACAGACAAAAGCCCATTAGCACACTGAAAAACAGATGAGAGAAAGAAGCAAGGGTTGTTTTCATGGAAACCACGGGGGAAAAGTAGAAATTAGAGGGTGTATGGAGGACGTTGCCCTACAGAACATTTGAAGGTGAGAGCAAGAAGAATGAATGTGATTCCAAAGGCAATAGAGCTTCCTTTGAAGTTGGGAAAATTTGCCAGACTTTGTACAAGGCCTGTTTAAATAAAGACTGTCTGCAAGACTGGATGTAATATTTGGTTATTAAGTAAAAGGGCATCTGCTCTCATAAAAGCCACCCTGTTTTGTTCATGTATGTTATTGGCTATTTTCCTACTTTGTACAGGCTTTCTATAGAATAAACTTATGGCAGCCTGACAAATGGAGCATTTATTGTGGCTAAAAGTACTGTAAACAAAACCAAAATAGCAAGTTTTATTGGCTTTTATAATACATTTCAATTTTTTAAATTGGCAGTAGTATAGTGGAATTCAGTGTTTTAGGACTCCGATGTTGTTATCTGAAAACAGTGGACTTCATTTCCCAATTCTTTTTTCTCTCCTCTGTGGAGCTGTTTTTTCTGTTTGCTGCTCACGCCCGTGTGTTGTCGAAACAGATTCTAATAAGAAACATTTACAGACTTAGTTGCTCATTCACGTGCAGCTCCACATAAATGTATTGCCTGCATTTGTTCTCATCTGTTTTAAAAAAGTAATTAGTTGCCTTTGAATTTTGAAGGAAATCATGATTTTGAGTCTGCTTCTCATATTGTCTTGTTATGAGCTGAAGCATATGGAACGTTCATTATAAGTAAAACAAGATAAACTCTCCAAGGTAACAAAGAAACCTCCTTGAAATGCCTATGAAAATTAAATATCTGCCTTTCATACAAAGATTTGATCCAGCAATCATTATTCAAATAGAAATTCCACTGAAGACCAGAGGAATTTTGCTGGAGTAAAAGAGTTTATGATTAAATTCTTTTGGAATCAGTGGCAGTGTTGAACCTGGTTCCAGCAGGACCTTCTGTTCTCTTCCTAGGGAAAGGAGAGTTTCTTTGTTTTCCCAGCTGAACTTATTTTTCAGGTCAGGTTCTTCAAGATATACTTGAAGAAAATGAATGTAGAAGCTGTGAAGGCAGGGTATTAGTTGTGGGCTTCTCTTTAAGAAGAGGTAAATGTCAAAATAGTTCATGGCATTTACCCTTAGCAGGTGAGTGCTGGTAATGACAGCATTGTTGATTAGTGATAAGATTGCCAATAATTAAATTAAATGAATTTTTAAAATAAAAGATGTTCTTCCCTATAGCAAAACTTGAGAATTTATGTCTTTTTCTTGTTCCAAAACAAGTTAAGTGTCATGGATCAATTTAAGGTTTTCATCATTCAGAAGCAGAAACTTAGAAAAATTCACCAGTTTCATCAGAGATAGAGGATTAATGTTTGAACCCTGTGAGGAGAGGGAAAAAGGGAATGTTTTGTTACAGTGTAGGCTGAACCATTAAATTTGAATGTCAAGAAGTGAAGTCCTTTCTGCCTCCTGCATTTCTAAAAACACTCACGAGCCTCATTTGTGCTGGTGTCCTGTTTGGTGTGTGGCTGAGGAGCCATGGGAGGATTTTCTCAGATCCAGAATGGTTTTTGTTGGGGGTTTTTTATCTGTCCAGGAGCTGTCTGAGCAAGGCTTGCTCGTTGTGGCTGTGTAGTGTTTGTAATTTTTTAAGGGAATAGATGAATATATTTCCTTTCAAAGAAGAGTTTTAATGAAAGTGGGCTATCTTGCCTTCCAGTTTTAACAATATTATGTAGCACAAAGGCAATTGACTTTTGGTTCTGCTTTTGTTTTCTGTAACAACTTAAAGTGTTTCTGGAATCAGTTACCAAAGAAGTGAAGCATTATTAACTAAAAGGAAAAACAATCCATCTTCTTCAGACACATATTCCAGGTTTTGTGTTTCATTTAAAGTATATTAATGAAGTTACCTCACAACAGAAGAAAAGCTTTTTTCCTAAATATTTAATTATCCTTCTCCTGATTTGAGCTTCTGGGTCTACTGGTCTGGATTCATGTTGTTTATTGTGAGAACAGAGGAGGTCTGATATTTCTTAAATATTTTGCTTTAGTATGAATTATAAAATCTTGTGAACATCACAAAGCAGCAGCAACAACAAAAAAAAGGCATAATACTCTTTATCATTTTGTTATGTCTTTGTTGTGTCACTTTTGGAAATATTTTCTCAACTCAAAACTGGTAATCTCTGCCTGAAAATTTGATTATAGCTGTCACTTCTAAAATATATTTATGAAATCTGAAAATAAATGAAGGGCTATTTTTCTTCTTTCCTGACCTTTTTTTTCTATATTTGGCAGGATTGAATAATTTATGTATAACTGTATAGTCCATTTTGTATCTGTGTTAATAAGCAATTTAATTTCTTAGTCTCTCCAATTGAAGAGTTACTGATGGTAAGGCACTTTTGTGTGAGTCTGTGTGCCTGGATTTCTCCTGACAGTGAGTTTAGAGCACTTCTTTGGAGCTGGTAGATCTGAAATATGCCCTTGTGACCTTTTGAAATAGGGAAAGGCTCTTGGTGATGGTTGTGGAGAAGGGATTGTGTGTTGGTCATTCATTTAGGTGAAGCTGTGGAGGGAAGATTGAGCCATAATTCTGCAGATGCTTCCATGGGACAATGGAGCACAATAGCGAATGAATAGGACACTTGGATAATGATAAAGCTTTTGCTGGACCTGGCAAAGGAGCACACTTGGCTTTTTGAAACAGATGATCACACCTTTGATCTCTTTTCAAGGAGTGGGGATTTATGTCATGGTTCCAAAGGAAATATTTCTGAAGTTAATCCTGCTGGTGACCTGCAAAAGAGAGGATGCTGCTGGATCCACCTACGTGCTCACAGTTGTGCTTGTGGAGTTACTGTCAGCATCCAGAGGGGAGGCAGTTGCAGAATTGAAATGGTAGCTCTTGAAATGTTCAGGGCTCTCAGATATTTCTGAGCCAGCGTTTCTGAAGTTGTCATAAATCTTAACCAGTGCTTAGAAGTAAGGAAAGAGGGGAAAACGTTTGCTAGTGTGTAAACCTGAGCAAAATCCAAGGAGAAAAGGTTACTAGGTCAAGTAGCTGCCACATAGAATTCATTAATATACATCACTACTAAATAAAGGACACTTGAAAACTATAAAAGAAAAGAAAATGTATTTGTATTTATAATAAAGTACAAATTCTCCTTCATAAGCAGATGGAAGCCCTTAACTTTGATAATGTTTGGTCAGTTTCCAGAGTTGATTTTGAAACAGGTGAACACTAAAGAGCTTCCTCTTGTTTAGTGATTAAGTTTTCTCTTTGAAAAAGGATACAAACAAAGAAGTTTTTCAGTACAGGGATGGTTGAATCTTTGATACAGGATTTGGGTTTTCATACTTTAAATTGTTCTAACCAGAAGCATTAACCAGCTAACCAGAGTGTAATGACAGCCTACAGAAAGCACAACTTAATTTGCTCTCTTTCTCCTTTAAGGTGGTTTCCCCTAGAATCCAGACAAGGGAAAAGAACTAAAGACAGAGGAGAAATAAACGTCAATATTCAGTTTATGAGGAATAACATGACAGCGAGTATGTTTGATTTGTCAATGAAGGACAAAACCAAATCCCCATTTGCTAAACTAAAAGACAAAATGAAGGGTCGGAAAAACGATGGGACGTTCTCAGATACATCCTCTGCAATCATCCCAAGCACTCACATACCTGATGCAAATCTAGAGGTGTGCAGTGGGGAAGTGCAGATGAAATCAAAACCAAAAAAACCTTTCCTGCTGGGACCTCAGCGGCTGTCCTCAGCTCACTCCATGTCAGATCTAACAGGACCACACGTCTCCTCAGAGAAGATGAAATCCAGCACTGCTGCCTACACCCACCTTTTCAGGCGTCAGCTGGAGTCCTTTGGTTCTGTTGATGAAGGGGGTGAGTAAAACTCATGACCATTACAATTCCAGCTCACTGCTGTGAGAGCGTTCAGAATCTGCTGCTTTAGTTTGTGAAGCACTTGCCAGGCCAAAATGTTAAGAGATATTGCTGGCCTATTTTTTATGCTTTATTTAATTGCTTGTCGCCCTGATTTTTCAGGTTTTCTGAGGCACTTTCTAACTTGATGTTTTCACAGTTCTTAGTTCTTTCTCACACACATGGGTGTCATTATCAGAAGTGTGTTTTGATAAGACGAGGTTGTTTTCATACTTTCCCTTGGTGTAGAAAACAACTGATGGACAGTTGTCTTGACCAACTCTTCTTGTCTTGACCAGCCTTCTTCTCCAATCCCTGGTCTGTGTAGAAATACTATAAATGTGGAGTCAGATGTTTTAATAAGTAGTTTTTTAGCCTTCTCAAGAGAAAATGTCCATGTGTGTCCTTATGTGTCCCACAGCGACAATTGCTAGTTTCTGAGCATAAGAAATAACTTATATTGCTCATGCTGAATAATAATTTAGCATTTTCTCTTATTATGTCCTCATCTGAGAGTATATTGCATTCCAGAGGGAACTCTAGGCAAAATAGCATCTCATGAGAAATAAGTCTAATTAAAAAGTCAAAAATTTTGAACCTGATTTGTACAAAAACCTGAAAATACTTTGCATTGCTCAAAGTTATTATGCAGCAGCATACTATTGTCTCTTTCTGGAATGGCACACCAGTCATAGCTGTCTTTTCTGCAGAACTTTGTTTTCATGTAGGAAAAAAAAAATTTCCTGTGGTGCCTATCCATAAACATTTCTGAAACATGAAATCAAGGCCACAGCTGTTTTTTTTCTTTTAATAGCGTAGTTACTCACCAGTGTTCTGAACTGAGGCTCAATTGCAAAGCTTCTAGATCTAAGCTGAAATGGGTTTTCTGCATGTCAGAAACTGTGATGTAGTGTCTCATTGATAATGTACTAATGACAGATTGTTTGCAGGGAGTCTAAAATCTCCACACAGAAGGACATTAAGTGTTGATACTTCTAAAATGAGCCAACTTGACAGCACAGTTGATGAAACTGCACTTGAAGCACAAAATGACCCATTTAATGTGAGTGCTTCGTTACCCCAAAAATTTGCTACACTGCCAAGACAGAAGAATCCATTTGAAGAAAGCCCAGCAACGTGGGATCAAAACATCAATCTGTTTTCCAAACCTGTCGAGATCAGAAAAGAAATTAAAAAAGAGAAAAAAGAGAAAGTTAGTCTTTTTGAAAGAGTGACTGGAAAAAAAGATAGCAAGAGGTCAGATAAACTCAGCAATGGGGGATCAGAGAGTTCTACTGACTTGAAATCACCGAGTGCACTTGGGGAAGCTCATCAGGAGAGTTTTGATTATGATTCAACTAATCCGTTTATGGCAAACTTCAAGCCTACGAGCATGTTGCCATCTTCAAGGTAGGTTTTTGCTGTATTTCAATCTGATATCTTGAACATGTTATATAAATGAAAATGTGAAGTGTTGAGGGACACAATCTTTGTGCTTTATACACGTTTATATCAGTGCTTGTCTGTTTCTAAGTATGTTACAAACTTTTTATATCATTTGGTCGTTGCCTACTTTGTTTTGAAGGGATTTGTTTTTTACTAATATGTGCTGTGAAGGTTCTTGGGTGCCTGTGTTTGTGGAAGAATTGTGCTTCAGAATGGACTCTGATGTCTTCTCCTTTAATGAACATTTGTTGCTAATTTATTACATTGCTCTAAGTCAGGTTTTGAGAGGGAAAGGTTTCAAGTGTAAGGGGAAGAGGAAACTGAGTAACTAAAAGGGTAGTGCAAAAAGAAATCCTGTGGTTGTCACTATTTGGGGAAAAAAAAAATATTTAGATTCTATACGTTAGAGTAGAAGAATTAAAGAACATTCTGTTTCTAAATGGGAGCATCCACATGAACTCTTATCTCCCTGGAATTCATTTGGCTCACTGCAGCTCTGCTGAGTGCTGTGCATTGAAATTGCTGCACGAGGCAGCAGTTTATGTCTTGAGCAGAATGAATTAAGTTACAGGGCTGATAAGGAACTTTGATTTAAATAATCCATTTTAATCTTTGTTTGTCTATCAATGCTTTACTTGTTTTCCTCAAGAAAAAGTGCAACCCACAGTTAGTTTCCTTCCTGGGTTTTGTTTGCTAGTGAGAAAGATAGGCTGTCTTTATACACATATAAATATATATATATTTATGTACACTGCCACCCACATATACTGTTCACAATAGATAAATATTTAAGAAGTTAATTAACTTTCATTCCTTTGCATTCCTTTTTATTTTTATTTTGTATTTAAATGCCAGAAATTAGCATTCCTTGCTTTTTCAAGGTAATGATTAATTTCTGTGTAATGACTTAAATTTGGTAGAAAATGCATTTGATGTTAAAATGCTTCAAACTGGAATCTAAAGGCTGTAAAATCAATCACTGTTTTAAATGGAAAACACAGTTCCAAAAAATTCACCTTTTTCTGTGTATTAATTAATGACATGAGGGTAGTTCCTTTAAAAAAAGAGTTTTGTTATCTTGTGCTCTTAGAAGAGAGGGATCTTATTGTGTCCCAGCTCAGTTTTTTCCATGGGTTAGAGTGCATGTGCTCCTTATTTTAACTTAGAATCATTTTCTTAACCAAACTAATCATGGATGTGAATTAGGGAAATGAACTGAAATGGAACTGCTGTAGAAAAGAATTTGTTGCTGGAAGCTCATCCGACCTCAACAAATTATCTTAGTGCCTTCTGTGAGTCCAGTCAGTTCCTTGTGTCTTGAATAACATGTTTATAGATAATCTTAGAATATTTTTATTTAATGAAGTATTTTTCTGGATTAGCATGGGGTTAGGTTGTAGCTTGGTTTGTCACAAGATAAACTTCCATTTAAATAAGCTCCTTTAAAGAGAAATAATACAAATAGCAATTAAAATTGCATAGTATTTTTTTTAAATGAAACACTATTCAGGGAGATGCTAGATATAAGTAGTGAAATCTTTTGAAGTTCATGAATGCAGCAGATCTTGATAAATATAAAACTTAATGGTAATCATGATGGACTTTTTTTCTTTGTTTAGTAATTAAAAAGCTCATCACAGTGCCCATTCAGAAGGACTCTAGTCATTTGTTTCTGTCTTTGTATAAGAGTCGCTTTTACTGCTTCTTGACTTTTATGTAAACATAAACTTTTGATAAGACAAATAGATATTATTTTATTTTCAAAAAGCCAAAAATAGTAAACATTCTGACCTTTTTTGTGAGACAGCTATTATGGCATAATATCTAGGATGCAGTAAGTTAAGTTAGAGGCTCTTGATTTTTATATGTTGCATTATGATGTTCTGTGTGAACCTTTTCGTCTTTATTTTCTTTCAAATGTATCTTATACAATTATTTTCTTTTGAAGTAGAAACAAATACAAAATGTGCATATTTAATAAGTTTACAGTTTAAGTTCACCTTTTATCTGTGGAAGATTTCTCAAATGGAATCCAATTTTACTTTTTCAAGCCACTAATGCTGAAAAAAATAATTGTATGAGTATGTAGGCACAAAATAAATGAGGCTGGGTAACAAATTCAGTATGCAGAAAGCATAGACAGGGAATTTGAGTTGTTTCTTATTTACTCAATGTCCTATTAAGCTCTTTTGGATGAACCCCATTTGTGCAAGTAAAGCAGGCAGTATGTTTTTATGAAGGTGTGTCCTAAATCAGTTCTGTTGTGGGTCAGGTGTTGCTGTGCTGGTGGATCTCCCACTTACCTGCCCTTAGCTAAGCCTTGGTCTGGGTGGTGGAACATCCTGAGCTGGATTCCTGTCTGCTGGAATCCCACTGGAGGATGGATTCCAGGAGCACACTGCAGCCATAAAACACCCAGTCCGAGGGAGCAGACTGGACACAGAGCAAAGTGGAAGGAGAAAATCCCAACCCAGAGCACCCCTCTTTCCCAGCCTTCAAAAAAATCATCCCAGTGCAGCTCCTTCCTGTTTGTAGTGTGAATGTCAAGTTCCCAGCGCTGATGAAGCCACATCTGTAACCTTAGTGGGAGGCTTTTCAGTGACTTTAATGAACTTTGGGTCAGGCTTAAGGCCATCCTAATTAATTGTGGTTGGTAATGATGACTGAGCAGTAACAATGTGGAGAACAGCAGCTCCTAACATCAGCTGGGTGAGCTGCTGAAAGCCCTTCCCCAGCCCATCCTTGAGTGCTTAGCTGGCAGTCTGCATGCTCTGTCACTAATTACTCTTACTTACTAATTAAACAAATGGAGATAAGTACATCTTCCACGTGTTGCTCAGCTGCTGATCCAAAAATTACAGAAGCGGGTCAGCAACACTTGTAGGATTTTTTTTTTTCCAAAAGCAAGGATGCCAGGATATTTGAAAATTATTACTTATTTTTATTGCTCTTATTTATTATTATTGTTTCAAGAAGGTTTTGGAAGTATTTTGGAAAAGTAAAACAAGACCCATTTGGTTTGTATATAATACTTATTGACAGGAAATCACAAAATATGGACTGCTACTTTTTGTTAATCTCTGATCTGGCAAAGACTTGTTCCCTGGCTTTGGCTAAATCTGTAAAATAGGGATGATACTTTGCCTCCTGCAAATGCTGAGTGGATAAATGAGTATTTTTAAAATGCTCTTATAGATATGATATTGCAGTGTTACATAAGTGTTAATAGTGGGGGTTCCATTGTCTGTTGCAGGCAGAGTAGAGATATTTATGAGCTGATTCCTTGACAATTGAATAATGCAGGAGTCTGATAGTGAAACAAAAACAGCAAATACTATAAAATCTGTTAATTTCATATAATACAGCCAGTGAAGAATATTTAAGCAAACAATGTCTAGTGCTCTTAGCCAGCATTTTACAATAATAATTTTGGTTTTGTACTTCTTAATGCACTGTTTTGAAACTTTTACCTAATATTGCCTTAAATTGCACTCATAATTGCTGCTATTGTCGTGGCTCTCAGGAGGTTAATTTGCAGTCAGAAGCCACGTGGCTTTTGTGTTGAACACAGCTAAAGAAACTGAGGGTGCTCCAGGAAAACAAAGATTGTTTTGTGCCATAACCAAAGCTTGTGCTTTTGTTTTTCTGAAATTGTTTTTGTTTAGGAAAATACGTGACACTACACTACAGGCTAATAAACCGATGTGAAAATTTCTCAATTTACACCACTTGACAAGTGCTAAAAGAAAAGCATCTTTAATTTTAATGTGTTATTAGGACCTTTTTAGAGAGATTGTACAAGTTATTAACAAGGTCCTCTGAGACAGGAGACGGGTAATTAACAAGACCTACAGAAAGGGAGTTTAGGTAATTAATGAGATCTTAGGCACTGGACACAGGGAGACAAATAGTCCAATATTTAAAGCTGACAGGTTGTTACTAGTCAGATCGAATTCCAGATCTGGAAAACTGGATTGGTAGGTGTTTGGGAGCCTTCTAATAAACATTTATATTTATACATATATAAAATATATACACATACAGGAATAATGTCTGTGTCTGTATATACACATATACATTAATAGAGGCATGTAAAAACCCTTCTAAAGTAGCATTTCCTTGACTTAACTATTGTCACACTTCAGAGAAAAGAAGATAAAGCTTGTGTCTACATAGGGATTACACTTTATCTCAAGTTGTGGCAATATGTTACATTCTAAGGAAGGTGGAAGATGGAATAGTGGAGGAGAAAGAAACTTGTGTTACTAGCATTTACTGTAACAATTATGAAAGTGCACGTATGTATAATATTAATCACTGGTGAATTGGAGCATAAATTATGAAAATATCACTTAATTTTTTTTCTGTATTCTCTTACTGCTTCAGCAGTTTTTCAAATTTACAACTCAAAAAGAAAAAAACATCAACCCAATCCTTCAACTCTTTTGCATCTCTCTGCTTGTAATTTCTGAATGTGGTGATTTTCTTCAGCCTCTCTCCCACCTTCATCACACGTGGCTGTTAGAGGTGCCTGTCTCCTCAGTGTCATGTGTTTCAAACAAATCAGGGGCTGCAGTTGTGTTTTTTCCTATGGAGGCAATGTTTGAAATAAGCAATGTCTCTGCATTTTCATGTGGTCATTATTAGATTTGTTAAAAGACGAGTGAGGTGCCCTGAAAACAGGAGGCTTTTGATAACAGCGACATGTTTGGATCATATTAAATTGTTAAGTCTGAAGAGCAGCTGATATCTGCTACATTTCAGCAGAAATTCATGTTTTGAATGTGTGATGGTCAGGTGGTTAAAGAAGCTGTTGAAACATGCCAATGTTCCTCTGGGCTCCTGCTTGTCCCTTGAGCTGTGACTGTAGAGCAGGTGCCTGTCTCGTTCAGCTGAAGTTCTAAAGCAAAAGCTGTTATCCCAAACCATGCTGAGGGTGAGTTATTAATGCAATAACTTCAACATAATCACAGTCACCATTAAATGGTTTCAGTCTTGCAGAGTTACTGGAACAGCTCCTTTGGAATGAACCCCAAAAGTTGCCTGATGAGAGCAAAGGATTGTGGTGGCTGTGTATTTCTCTGCCAAATAGGAAGTCCAGAGTACAATGCAATTCACTCTTTCCACTTTCCACATGCCTTTTTCAGAAAGGTTGCTCTCTAGATATTGCTGTGCTTGCTATAGCAATAAGGTCTGTTAAGACATTTTAGCACATTTATTTCTCGTTAGTAAAAAAATGACATCAGATGAACTATGGTATTGTCAGAATTTTGTTCCCTCTGTCAGTGTTAGTGTGTCTTATTTTAGGAGCAGTGTACTTCTGCATGACCTGAATAATTTTTTTTCAGTTCTCTACTGAAATTTGACTAGGCTTCAGTCAACTGTGATCTACAGTCTAGGTAGAATATTTATGGACTATGACAGTGCTTTTCTTGTAGGCTGAACTGTTAATATTTGTTAATTCAGTGTGGTAAAGCTGTCAGTGGAACATTATTTCAACAAGAGAAATACTTTGCTAGTACATGAGAGGTAAAGAGAAACTACAAAACAAGCAGAAGTCATGCAGAGATTCTTAGTGTGTCCTGCCAGGACTGTTATCATCTGATTTAAGAGATCACTGCAGGTGATAAAAGAATAATGAAATCTTTATAAAGCTCCAACAAAGCAACGGTCACAGCATTTGGGACATGATTAAGGTGGGCTGGAGCAATCAATTCTTTGAGGGATATTGCAGAAACACTTGGTATTAATCTTGACTTTTGCAGACTCCTCACCAGCAATCAGTCACTCCTAATTAGTTGACTGTTTTAGGAATACTGTTAGGAAAGTTCATCCTGCTGGCTGCATGACAAGACTTTTTCAAGCTTTCACTGTCTCTTGGTGCACATTAGGGCATGTGAAATTTTTTTTGAGAGGATGCATGAGGCATATTATCTTTCCCAAGGGAAAATGCACTGCCTGTTCTATTTAATTTTAAAAAAAGAATAATTTGTTCTATTGTTTCTTTATTAATAAATGCAGAAACTATGTAAAAGCAATACACTTTTTTTTCTGTTTCATTATAATAACTAAGGATTAGTTCTACTCTTAATAATTCAAAAATGGATCTCTAAGTTTCAGTGTAAAATGCAATTTTAAGATTGTTTGATTTGTTTGTTTGTTTGTTTGTTGATTTAAATATATCTAATAATAGGATCTTCCAGTGGAGATGCTGCCACAACTTTCAGTCTGACAATTCTTTAGTGGTCTCTTGAGGAAAAAACTTTTTTGCTGTAGCACAACTCATAGTAAAAGGAGAAATATTTATATACTTAAAATTCTAACTAATCAAGAAAAGGCAGTGATAGCCACAAAACCTGATCCTCTTTTTGTGTCCTCCTGGGGTTACCCAAGATCCAAAAGGCCACGGAGCATGGCTTGACAGCAGAGCAATTTAGACAATGAAGTGTCTTAAGTGATGTTGCCCAGAATGTAATTGCAAAATAAATGGTAATTTTCTTATTCTGTACTTGTTTAGCAGCCAGGAAAGACAGGCATTTCTTCTCAGAACATAAAGTGAGCTCTGCATTGCCAGGCACAGCAGGCTGACAATATTCTATGGAAGGCTAAGTTTCTGAATTTCATTAACTGTATCTGATTTTATTCATTTTATTAATTTCTTTTGGTTTGGTTTTTTTTTTTTTTTCCTATTGCACTAGTAACAACCTAAATGGCATCCTGATATTTCAAGATTTTGCTGTGTGTTGTGAGAATCCAAAGAAAAATGCAGAAGCACTGTAGTAAGAATCAGTCCAAAGACAAGAAGTAGGATAGAAATAGGAATTTCAACTCTAATGAAAAATGAATATGGCAGAGCTTTGCTAATTACCTTTATGCAGACATTCCATATTAGAGAGAAACTCACACTTAGCTCATTGGTATAATGGACATTTTACAGAATGCTAAGTTAACATAAATTTTAACACTTTGACTAGTAATGATTAATGTAAATAACCTAATTTTAATTTCTAATAGTATACACTACTATCATGTAACTAATACAAATAGCAAAAGATAAGTAAAAAGCTTTTGCTCCTTAAGAAAATACTCTTTCCATGAAGCATAATTTAGGAGTTTGATTCCCATTCATTATGTTGTCAGACTAAATGGCATTAAAATGTTTAAATCAGTTATAGGAAAGATTTGATAAAGATTGTTCTAATCTCTAGGCATTCAGAAGCTAAATATTTAAGCAGCCACTAGACCTGATGTTTGAATTTTTAATTACCATTAAACTTCAATGACAAAATTATAAGATGCAGTCATAAACTTGAGCTTGTGACACACCCTGAACTCAACTCCACTGTGTTCTTTCCATACAAACTGTAAATTACCAACATGCAATAGATGTATTTAATTACCATTAAAAGTGTTATTTAAAAAAAGTTTTAAAAGTTCTAATGAAATGTTTTTAAATAGAGAAAATAGCAATAAAGTACAAAATAATTTGCTTGCTATGAATATGAAATAGAAACCCAAAGCACTCTGAAGAATCAGCACTGCAGTATATCTGTCTCCATTATTAGTTTATACTATTTTTATTTCTCATCACTTTCTCCCCTCAGGAGCAGGACAATAGAAAAGATTTCCCATCTCAGATGAACTAAAATTGAAATCTAAGCTAATAAAACCCCAGAAATTCAAACAAACTTTATTATTCAAGAAAAATCTAAAAAAAAAAAAAAGTTATATCCAAAGCTGTAAAATAATATGGAACAGTAAAATAATGGATATGATTTAATCTGGTAAAAATGTCTGTTGTGTAAAGTAACAGTCAAGGGCATTAATTGAATTCCCAGATGAGTGAAATGGGGACAGGACTAATTGTGCTGGATTGGAGGAGCCTGTTCTGCCTGGGGAAGGGGTAAAGTGCAAGTTGGGTGGCTCAGTGTCACTTCCACGATCCTCCTGCAGCTCAATTTTAATCTGTGCTGGTCGGATTTACCTCCCTTTTAATAGCTCCTGTCTTGAAGGTGATCTGAGAGAATGAAAGTTCATTGCAAACTGTTAAAAATCAGTATGAGACATCACCTGGAGGCACATAAAGCACATGAAAAGTCCGTTGGTTAGAAAAGAAATATCTTTTTTAAATGTAAACTGAGCAAATTTAGTTTGGGCATAATTGACAAATGGTAAATATAGAATCCCACAGTGCCAGTTTTTCACAAGCACTGTTCACAGTAAGCCTCACTCAAAAAAACCCTACAAAAATCCAAAAAGATGCTTTTTTCCCAAGCTGTGAAGAGGTGAGCTTCTTCTGTAGCAGGAGTTCCCTGCCAGTTTATCAAACCCAGGGAAAAAACCCCAGAGACTGGGTTATAACTAACACTGTCACTATGAACTGTGACTAACACAGGAGAAAACAATGTTATTTTTTGTAACTGTTTAGATCAGTGATTTCACAATGCTTTTAGAAAGTCAAGAGAACTGCTGCTCAAAGGAAACTCGTGATGCTTGTACAGTGTGGGCTGCAGTCCTAAAAGCCTGTTTTATATAATTATTGCCAGTAATCAAGTGAGTAGGTAACTTTAGGGGTGTATTATTGTGATAAAATTTAAATTAAATAAATAAATGCTCCCGTGAATTTCAACACAGCAAACAGACAACTCCACTAACCGTTTGCATTCATAATTTGACAGGATTTTCTTTTCTTTTGAGGTGTTACCTGCTCCTCAGGCAGTGGGAGAGGGGTGCAGTGGTGGAGTCTGCATCTGCTCACGCTCACCTCGGGCTGGGAGCACTGGCAGGAAACCCTGCAGGGCTCAGCCAGGCTGGCGAGCTCCCACCTTGCTTAGCAGAACTTTGATTCAGAAAAATGTTATTATGTGCAACCTCAGCACCTGTTTCTTCCTTGAGAAGCAGTATATTTCCTATCAATCTCCTTAAAGCATGAGTAAGAGTCTTCATGGCTTTTAGATTTTTAT
Source organism: Thryothorus ludovicianus (assembly GCA_013397245.1). Classification (NCBI taxonomy): domain Eukaryota; kingdom Metazoa; phylum Chordata; class Aves; order Passeriformes; family Certhiidae; genus Thryothorus; species Thryothorus ludovicianus. Next base: position 755,625 of record VZTB01014367.1, read on the forward strand.
TAGGGAATATTTTAATAGCTTTTCTTTTTTTTTTTTTTTGCAAGCGTATTCAAATTTTTTCTTGCAAAATACACAGATGTTCTCTTTTGTGATTGCAGTTATGATGTCCACAATTTTACAGAAACGATTGCAGGTTTTTTACTGCTTAAAAAACCCCCAAACAACTAGTCCATATTGCCAGTGATTTATACTTCTAATTTTGAAACGCAGCTTCTCACAGTCAGAACTGCTACTTTCATTTTAAGCTGCCACTACGAAAAAGAATCGCAGAACTTATTTCACAGAAACTATAAAGTCATTCAAAGCAGTGAAAGATCCTGCTTTTTTAACCTTTCAGAAAGTCTCCCAGTTGAGCAGTCAGGCCGTATTATTCTATATCTTGTCTAACACGAGGAAACAGTCCCGAAAGAAAGATATCCCAAATTAACGCCACACTTGGTTAAATAGAGACATTCTTGGTTTTCACCAAGCTAATTCGATCCAGCTCAGTTAACTCATTTTTTTTTTGTGCTGGGATCACGGAAGGCGGCCCTGAATGGAGCGAGTTCATCCTGTGTTTGACACATCAGCGTGAGGCTGAAAGGAGCCGCCAGGGAGGGACCCTGCACGGACAATGCCCCATGGAAAAGGCCCCTCATTCAGAAGTGTCTCCAGCAGACGGGGCACGCTGCTGGGGAGCACTCTTCCAGACAGGTGGAATGGGAATTAGCCAGGCTTGGTGCCTCAGACACCTCTGGGTTTCTGCTTTGTTCCTCCAATCCAACCCTCAGAGTGTTTACGGGAATGCTGCGCGAGCAAAGGTTTGCCCGCTTTGGAAATTAAAAGCTGTGTACAGGCTAATTAAAAAAAAATGTTAAAAATAAAAAAAAGAAATTTTAAAATGGAAAAAAATTCTTGACAGAAAAGTATCATCATTTATGTTTTACGTATTTTTAGTTCATAAATTTTTGCCCTTCTGCTTTTACACCGTGAAATATGTGGCTTATAAGTTCGGATAACAGTGGTGAACAGTCACAAAATACATGTTCCCTAATATAAAAAAAATCTTGAAAATTAAAAAAAAAACCCAAACATTTCTGTAGTTCCTAGCCCCACATCACCCTCAAAGCCAGTATGTGCAGTCTAACAAAACAGATTCTGTGATGTGAAAGAATATATCTGCTGTGGTGCTACCAAATAAATAATATTTGTGAGCCATGTCCAGATTCTGAACGCATTTTCACAGAATGTTTTCTCTCCAAACTTGCTGTAGCAAGTACATAAGAACACAGCATCACTGATTTTTGAAGATACTTGCTACTAATCACAGCAGCCTGAGTGGACAGGTTCTTAAGCCTGACATTTAGACAGTGGCTGTTTTTATCAACAACATTATGAAAGAGCTTTGCTTTCTGCATATGCACAGTAATCACTAGGTTTATAAAATAATAGATTATTTACTCAGTTTTTAGTACAAAATAAATGTAGCTGGTAGGAGATGGCTTTTTACCCCTAAGCTGGTGATTTCACTGGAATTTCTGCAGGAGCTTTGTCCTCTAGGAGCTGCCATGGAAGCTGGGAATACGTGTCAGTCTGGAGGGTTTGGTTGTTGGTTTTTATCAATCTCATCCCAGGGACCTGTTTCTAGGATATTTCATTTAAAGTAGCCCTCCATGCTTAGAAGCTCAAGCTAAGTCTAGAGATAAGAGGAGAGATAAGGAAGCTAAATCCATAATAGCCTTTCTTGCATTTCTTAATTAGTTATTCAAATTTTATGACAAAAAGAATACAAAAAATAGAAAGAATTGTGAACAAAGACTATATTCAAATTTCTTTTAATTTCTAATATTTTCTTTTCCTAAGTTTAATAATTCAATGAAATAAATCATATTAAATGCTTTGTGTTTAATTCAGTACTGTATTCTAGCAGATGTTTTCATCAAATAAGTGTGCACTGTTAATATTTATTTGGTGTGGTTTTTCCCCACAGTTTTAATGTGAATCCTTCTGGCACTGAGGATCTCAGGAAAAAAACGGTGAGTTATGAAATGGTGTGGAAAGCCATCAGTAAATGCCAACTCATTGGTACTTGTATAAGTAATAAGCTTTTATTCTTTTTAACCTCTTATGAGGAAATGTTGAGGGTTTTCTTTTATTTATTTTTTACATATCCAGGAAACCTAAACAGAAAAGAACAGGCTTAATGTAAATTTGGAAATAAAGAGTTTTGCACTCAGTATGGAGTTTAGCTGTGATATGATGAAGAAGGAAATATTTAGTTCTTTGCACAAAAAGTAAAAAACCCACAAAACCTGAATTTTTGGGAGTGGTTTAGATGACTCTAGAGAAGTAATGGTCAGGTGAGGAACTCTGCATTAGGCAGTGATGTCTTAATTGACCAGACAGGAGTTTGCCATCACTGTAATGATGACTTGAGGACAATCTTCAAATGGCAGATCAAAATTGAAATTATGACCTGATATATGGTAGGATTAATAATATACATAATAAATGAACAGATTAAAACACTAAAAAATAGAAATACGAGGAGGTACTATTCAAAATGCTCTTGTTTCTAAAGGTACAGAGAATAAATTGTGTACTAAGAAAAGACAAAAAATAATCCACAGATTGCCTGGGCAGTGTCTTTGTTTGAAGGAAAATGTGGTCTTACTAGAATTTGTTCTGTGAATAGATGACATCTCTAAAAGTGGGTTTGTTTTCAATCTCTATAATATATAGAAAACAAGTTTCACAAGCAAATATGACTTTGTACTGTTTGTTTTCTGCTGGTTTATGTAAATGATTTGTAATAACATTTGATGTTATTGTAAAAGCCCAAGTTTTTATAATGTAAGTAGCTGGTGGGAGATGTCAGAGTATTTGAAGGCTGCCTTTGATCAGATAGTAAACTGAATTCTACCAGGCAGTTACTTAATCTCTGGCAAAAAGAGACATCAAAAAATTGATTTAACTTAGCAGCCATTGTCTGTAAAGTAACCATAATTACAGTTTCTATGTGCTTGCAAATGTACTACTGCAAATCATGTAATTTATTGCTGGTAAAAGCATCAGTTTAATTCTTTTAAGAAGTAAGATGTGAATTGTTTTATTTAAAGGATTTAAAGATGATAAAAGAAATCCTTGATGATTTTTCTTTTGGAATACCAGCCATCCTAAATGTCAGTTGTAGGATTATGAGGTGGTGCTCATTTAATGCAAAATACAAATTAGGTGGGGAGGAAACTCTATATCTCAACCACAGTTTTGAATGAAACCATTTGAATTTCTTGTTAAATATTCAAGATTGCTTTCTAAGGTGTTTGAAGTAATTTATTATTAGACTCTGTAATATCAGCCCTCACCAAGTTATTACCTTTCCTCCTTGTGCATATTATTTGGTAATTATGTTTGTATGTCTCCTCCTCTGATGCCAACACCTGTCTGAAAGCAGTGTTTAGATGGGAGCAGTAGCCAGTTGAAAGGGCAGCCTGAGCTCTTTAAGGCCTAATTAAGAACTGAAAGGAAGATGAAGTAAGTAGGACAAAAGATGTGAAAGTATCTTAGAGGATATTCCCAGAGCAGGATTCCTCATTAGGACAATGAGGAGATGATCAGGGATTGCCAGGTCTTCATTTTATCTAACATTGATTCCTCTGGCTGCCAGCGTGGACCCCAACACCCTGAGACAATCATTCTTTGCATGGCTTGTTTAGAATCTCTTTTTTCTCCTTTATAAGTCATTATAAAATTATTGTTATGCTTTATAACTGTGGTATCGATTTTTGTAAAGAAATAAGTGTTCCTTATACATTCAAATGTCACCTACTTGCTCAAGCTGAACATACCAAATCTTTTTAATTTTAACAATATTAATTTCTAAATACTAGCCTACTTCAGGTAGAATTTTCTTGCATAATTAATGTGATAGGTTATCCCCCCCCAAGATGTGTGTGGAGCATGTGTATGATAAAACATCTTGAAAGCTTTGACATCTTTATATTTTAAATATATATTGCACACAATTTTCCAGTAAACTTGATTGCATAATTAAAGTCATCATTGCATCTTAATTCCCGTTCCTTTGCCAAATCAGAAAATCAGGCAAACCCAATATTTCAGGCATACAAGTGTTAATGATATTTTCTCCAATGTGTGGAAAAATTTAGTAAAGAGAATAAAATTTAATAAAGAGCAATTTTTACTTCCTTCTTGTAGAAGAAAATGTGCTAAAAATATGACCACAAAGTGAAGGTATTTTCTCTTCTATACTTGTTGAAAATCGATTTTTAACCAATTTATAAATTTCATCAGGTTAGCCATTTTAATAAAGTGGGAGTTCCTGATTACTTACAATCCCTTATCTTGGTGTGTTTAAAATATTCAATATACGTCCATAAACGTGACATTAAATGTCTCAAGTGCAGAGAGAAGCCCTTAAAAGCACATCTTTTTCAGAGCTACTGTTAGAGTATAATTGATGGGGAGAGGCTGATCTGTCACACTTCAGCCTATTTGCAGGGCACCATCACTTTTAATTAGGTTCCTTTGAAAACTTTGGCCAGCTGCATTTCTTAATGGGTCCACATGTGCCAATGTGCAAATATGGAAGGAAGAGAGTGGGAAAAGCATGGAAAGGAATGAGCATGTCTATGATGTGTGGTGCTTCTTAACTGTGCAGGCTTTATAATTCTTAATGACATGCTTCTACTGTAAACAAAAGCTATCTCGTGTGCCCTGTTAGAAGTGCAGGATTTTTTAGGTTCCATCTCTTCTGAATGTTTTTTCTGAATGAGATGAAGCATAACATGTCTAACAGTGCTGTAAACAGCTGTTATAAACCAACACAGAAGAAGACATTCAAGGTTACAGTCTTTTGGGTCACATGTTGTCCTTTTTAAGATGATAATTTGTCCATCTCTGCTAATACCTGCACTTACTGAGACATCAGAAATCATTACAGAAACAATTCTGTTTTTCCTACTGCTGAGTTCTGGGCCTCTCCTACTTTAGAGCAAGTAAAGTCTTATAAGTACGCATTTATTTCTGCCTTAAGTGCTCTGGTGCAAGTAAAATGCAACCTTTTACCTTCACCTGCAATTTAAAATTGAAAATTTTATTATGTGATTCAGAAGCCAAGGCCTGGAGAACCACTGGTGACTAAAAATATGAATATGCAAGACAGATGAGGGCTGATGTCATTTAGAGCTGGGTAAATGCTTTGCTGTGATGCTTTCCAGAGGCAAAGACTCACAGAAGTTACAGTAGGAGCTGAATTCTTAAGGGCTCTTCTCTTGTTATTATATAATTAAGGTGGTTGGTTTCCCAAAATGGACCTGCCAGCTGTTGTGGTCACTAACTGCTCACTTGGTCACTAACTCTGACACACTGACTCTGTGTCCACCTCACTGAGAAGATTTTTTCTGAGATGGCAGAGTGGGAAATGTTCATCCAGCTGGGCAGCCAATCTCCAGTTGTCTTCTCCAGTGGGGGTGTTGGAAGGAAAAGCACGGCAGCAAACAGAGGTGTTGCTGAAGGAAATTGCTTTTCATGTCAAGAGATGCACGTGAGAAACATGAAAAGCAATAAGCAATGAATTTTCTGGGAACACTGAACTGCTTAATAAATGAAATCTGGTGGTTTTCTACCCTTACCTGCAGGAAGGAAATCCTTTTGATGCCACTGCAGGATACCGAAACCTCACTTATGAGGAGGTTCTGCAGGAGCTGGTGAAACACAAGGAGCAGCTGAAGAAGAAGGACAGCCACATTCGAGAGCTCGAGGATTACATTGACAACCTCCTGGTGAGGGTGATGGAGGAGACCCCCAGTATTCTCAGAGTGCCATATGAACCTTCTCGGAAAGCTGGCAAATTTTCCAAAAGCTGAGACAGCAGTGCTTGAGGGTACTTTCTGCTCAATACATCAGTGGGAGATCACACACACTTTAATATTTTGACTTCTCTTCATTCCTTTTCTCCTAAGAAATTCCAGGAAAACTGGAAGGAGAGACAGTGATGTGGGTTTTTTCATGTGTTTTTTTTTTTTTTTTTAATCCAAACACTAGCAGGGGCTGCCAAAGGTTGTTTTCTGTTAGATTTACTAAGTAACTTTTTTTTTTTTCAATTTTAAAAACACCTCTAGGTACAGAATACTTAAAATAGAATTAATAATACATATTAAATATGTCCATGCAATTTATATAATAGTTTAGTGTTCACCATGTGGCAGTTTCCACTGGGAAGCCTGTGCTGTTATGAATGTTTTCTTGAATGATTATTGATATTAGGCAAATATATTGATTTCTTTTTTTACAGCATGCCATCAAGACCACTGTTTTCAATCCAGTGTAGTATTCTACTCAACCTAAGTGTGGCTTCTTGCAATGGAATGTAGTTCTGCACATATTAGAGGAAACCAGTGATGCACAATCCTTGCAGAGTAAATGCTGTATTCTGTACAATGTGCTTTTTATAGGACAATGTAAAAAAATCCTGTGCCATTTCTGTCATGGCACATGCTGGAACCAGTTATTTTACACTTAAATGCTGAATTTTGTGTAATGAGTGAACTTGGGTAGTGAGCTCATGACATAAGGTTGTTTTGAGGATCTTTTTGTATTAAGTTACTGCATGCCTTTTTTTGTGTTAAAAGTACTTTGAACAGTGCTCACAGAGTCAGAGTACAACTGGAGAACTCAAGTATGGAATAAAGAAATGAATACTTCTGTTCAGTCAAAGTCTACTGCAATGAAAATGTAGCAGAAATGGAGAGGCTGACTTAAATAGACACGATAAATCAATTTAAGGTTGAGTTTTACATGATATAGGTGTCTTAACTTTTTAAATCTTATGACAACAGAGTAGATGCCTTTAGAAATAGGCCATGTTGCTTAAACACATATAGAGTACTTAGGCTTTTCATTAAAAATGTCTGTATTCCATGTAAATAGTTCTAGAAGTCAGTTCTCATTGAGGCAAATGAAAGAAGAATGTAGTAAATATCTTCCTGTTCATTTAATAACTGTGTGTAAAATGATGTATGGGAAAATTATCTGTTCTTCAATGAATTGGAAAAATATATTGATGAAGATATAATGAGAAAATACTGTAGGAGAGCCCTCAAAATAGGATGAAGAGATTTTAATTTTAATTTCCTTATTAAGAGTCTTATTTGGATTTTCTGTTGCTGTGAAAAAGCAAAATGTTATTTAAAGACATGTACAGAAAATATTTTAGATTTGAATTTAAGATAACTGTCTTTTCCTCTCTTTCTGCACCTGATCTGTTGGGTTTGTTTTACAGCACCATAACGTGGCTGCTCCTGAGGTGACCAAAAAAGCTTGAAATTGAATTCCAATTCTGTTGTTGTAAAAGATTTTAATATATTTTTGTTTTTAAAACTGCATAAGTTGGTAATATCTTGAATACTTATATGTGGAAGGGTTGAGAAAGTTCTGTCTGTCTGCTTTTGACATAATTAATATTGTAGGACAGCACAGAATAATTTTAGTTACAAAAAAAAACTCCTTTGTACAAATATTCTCAGATTTCATTTACTTATTTTTTTGCTTTTTCTCCTCTATTTTCTTCTTTTATTTAGCAGCTACCTCCTTACCCCATTTAGCACTGTCCCTAAAATGTGTGCAGCCAGAGTTCCCAACCCAGCAGTGGGGTCCCTTCGTGTGGATCCCTGTGCCTGGATGGATCCTGACAGGTCCCTGCCCAGCTCTAGAGCTCTGCATTTGTATTTTGTGGTGCAGAAATCCATCCCACACCAGGCAGTCTCTCCTGTCAGCCTAAGGATGTATCAGGTTTGGTACCTCAGAAACCAGGTGAATGTTCTTTTGACCCATTCAGATCTCAATGACTGTAACTTTGTTGTAATATTTTCTAAGTGCCAAAGGTTATGTGCTAGTTCATGGTACGTTTGCTGTTGGAAGTTGGGCTTTACACTCAATTAGATTTTCATTTTCTAATTACACCAAGATGTATTTCAGTTACTCAGTATTTCCATAAAAAGTTCTTAAACATTTTCAAATGCTTGGCTGAAGCCAGTGGTTTTCTCATGTTGTTGATGGGGAAATGTTCTGCAATTGTTTTGAATTCCACACTCATTTTCAGCTAACTGGTATGAGACCATCTCGAGTATCCACAGTGCTTAAATCATCCCCACCAGTGAGGATTAACAGCTGCACTAACCAGAGAATGTGCTCCAATGACTTCTCACATGCAAGCCAACTTATAATTATTAAAATGAAACTCTACTATATTTAGCACCTCTGAAATCACTTCTTTTAGAATGTAAATGGAGAATATCAAACTGCATAATTGACTAAAAGCAGATCATTTGACATATTTGCATACTGAGAACGATAAGCAGATTAAAGGTAGCGAAAAGATCAATTTTTGTGCATTAGTGAAGAAATTTAGTGAAGCTTTGAATGTGCTATCTAGTCTTTATCTGATCTTTAAGTGAATAAAAGCACCTTTTGTTTCTAACAGTTTGTCAAGAAAGAGGAGAACAACAAATGCAATTTAGGAAAAGGTAAAGTTACTGAGAGGCAGAATGGGACATTAACAATTATGAAGATATTTTTATAGAGTTTGTAGGTAAAACTATTGGTTACTTTTGGATCAATTCTTGAAAGATTACATACCCATCATTTTCTGCTTAGAAAGAGAATTTTAGCATTTTCCTGTATTCTGAGATTATTTTTAAAAGGCATTTTCATCCCACATGTAGTTTTGGAACCATGCAGCTTTCAAATGAAAACTTTTCATTCAGAGTAATTTGTATGTTGAAAACAAAGGAAGTTCTGTTTTCCTCATAGGATAAATTTGTAAACTTTCTTGCAGATCATTTTAAACCCATAAAAACTTGCCATTTGTGGTCAGTCTTTTTTGCTCTTTAAAATATAGGGATGAAAATTTTGAACATCTTCGTATTATTTTTGATAATTTCTCACCTAAATTAGCAGAAGAGTTCATCCATGCATGCACTGTACTTTGACATTATCCTTTGAAACGGCTCTGCTCACAGCCATGTATTTTGCTTACTTAAAAAGAACAAATATGAAGGCCATACTTTAGTGTTGTTAAGTCAGAAATATAAACTTTCTGCCATTCAAGAAGGATGTTTAATATTTATATATGTTACCTCTTGCTGCTGTATTTTACATTTCGCTTGGTTTTCCACCTCCTAATGAATGTAGCATTCTCCCTAGATTATACATAACTGCATTTATTGCTGTTGGCTCTGTGTCAAGAACTATTTGTAATTTTCCAGCTGTGGAAATGTTGCCTTGTATTTAGAAAGGTTTCATGATGTGGGCACCTGATGAAAATCATGCTCATTAGATACTAGCCTGCATTTCTTTCTGTACAGATGCAATTTAAAACAAACAGAACTGCTGTCTTAATGTGTTTACTGCTGCACTGGGGGTTTATTTACACTTCCAGCTTTAAAGAAAGATTATTGTCCTACATCAAGTATGTGAAGTGAGCTCCTGCTTTTCTGCTCTTTATGTACCATTGCTGTTGTAGATGTGATAGAGGCATAAGCTGGGCTTTTACAATGGTGAATTTAGAGCATGTTGACTAATTTCCCCTTCTTTGAAGTACTTGCTGAAGGATTATAGCACTGCTGTGTTCATGATGCTAGATTTAAGGGTCTGTCAGCACTTTCGGTAGGAAACCCTATTTTCAGGGATTTATAACTTAAAAATTTCGATACAGTCACTGGAGGTATTTAATATGCAATAGGTAGCACTTTAATCTGTTTATGAAGGTGTTTGAGATTTGTTTCTGTTGAAAAGGTCACAGTCTCCTAAAGCATGGTGGGCATTTGCTTTATCTTTTATAATTTCTACATTGAAGAAGCCACTGTATGTTCAAGTGGTCGATCCATTCCTATTCATCTTAGAAGCTTCCAGATGTCTTGTATTACAATGTATTATAAAAAGCTGAAGATCCAGGTTATATAGGAAGTCTGTAAAAGATAGGAACATTACTTATAACTTGAGGATTTTATTTTGTCTTGTGCAATCAATGGTAGTTTGTCTACATTTAATAATGGTACAGAATCATAACTATATGCACTTGTGAGAATGATAAACTTAGAATGCATGAAAAACTTTATTTTTGTTCCATTATTGCAGCTTCAGATCCTTTAATTTGATTAAAATGTTATCTTAATATTTTAATTTCTGTTCATTAAATAAATATTGCATGTCTAACACTAATAAAGCACCACAATGCACTACCACACTATTTACTGAATTGTGACTTTAATCTGTGCTATGCAAAGCATGTGACTCCTAAACTCCACAGTGTTAAGGTTCCCAGACCACAGAGAAGGGTATTTCCATAGTGACAGCTCTAAATGAATATCCCAGATGTTTGTAGGATAGCCATTAAGGGAAATCTCTTTAGTAGTGTCCAAAACTTAGAATTAGTGAAAAAAAAAAAAGGTGTATTCTTAAAAGTTCTAATTTGTATGTCTTTTTTAGTATGGTATCTGCAATCCCTTTAAATGCACTATTCCTCTGAATTCCTCTGCCATGGCTGTGTAAATATTACCAGGAGATCTTTGGCACTGCAGGCCAGAACAGCATTTAGCATGAGAGCAAACACTGCAAATTCTGATATGGGAAACATGACACGTATTTCTCTTAATACAATACAGAATAAAAACCCAGCCAGAATGACAAAACTGGGGCATCCTCCCCCATCACCCACAAGGATTTTTTTCCATGCAGCAAAATGAAGCAGCAAAACAGCAAACCCCTGGCAACAGCAGGTTGTGTGGATGGTCTGGGGGTATGGGGAACAGTACTGGGAGAAGAACATTGTGAATCTTCCACCCAGTTTCTTGGAGCTTTGAATTCCACAGGCATGTGATTCCTTCCCTCACAGTTAATTTGCTGTGTGAGCAGGTCCTCTGTCAGTACATCTGTGGACTCAGCTTAGAAAGGGTTCTTCTCTTAGAGGTGTCCATGAAATGTGGTGGTTATGGGAAATCCCAGCAGGTCTGTGAGCTGCACTGGGAGTCCCTGGCTTTCCACACGTGTTGTTATGCAGATTCCATCAGCTGTGTCTCCCCATGGCTCTCAGATTTTGCAACTGTCCTGGTGTGTGAGAGCTGAGGAATGAGGCCAGGAGGGAAAGGCATGTTTCAGAAAACACCACCCTGCCTGTTAAATACCAGTTTCCATCTGTAATTCACATCTGGTAACTAATCTCAGCTCCTGTGCCCATTTGCAAAGGGAGCCACAGCACTTCCCTCCTCAGAGGCATAATGTTTGTTAGCTGATACCAGCTGCAATCCTATTGATGATATGGGAGCCCAACTCCATTAAACAGCTTCCAGGTTCCCCAGCATGGAGTTGTCTTTGGGTTTTCATTATTAACCATCTTAACCCCCACTAAAGGTTTTCAGGGATATTTCAAATACAGTTTAGCAGTTAAAGAACTATTGAAATTAGATGTAAACTAGAAGTATCATTAAGGACAATTCTCTCTCCAGTTGCACTTATTCAAGTTATATTTTTATAGAGAGTAAAAATCAGAATTTCATTTCCCTATTTTATTGTTTTTATGGGAGTGTTGTGCAAGTTCTGGCTGCAGCTCACTTGGGATATGTTGCCCTTTTGGGTAACACTGGGCATGTTTGTAAAGTTATAAATAATGATGATAAAAAACCCCACATGTCTTTTTCTGGATAAATGAATTAAAAGTTGGATTATTGTGCTGACTGTTAATTATTCTGATTATTCTGTTCTGTTGGACTGTTCTGTTGGATTGTTTTGTAATAGTGCCATTTTATAAGAGATAGAAATAAGATTATCTGCTAAAGGAAGCTGTTTTCTGTACTACTTATTGAGTAATTATGAGAGAAGGCTACCACACTGAGTGCAGCCCAAACTGGAAACTGTGTGGCACTGATTGTATAATGTTTATATAAATATCAGTATATTCAGAGCTGGAAGCCAGTGGCTATTACATGGGGATTATTGCAATGTATTTATAATGTGTTTTTACAGCATTTAGTAATGTAGATTGGTCTTTGATAAATGGATGATGATTTAGGACAGAAAAGTACCCTTCGTGGCTAAACACTGACATGTTTATACTTTAAAAGTAAGCAGCTTAAAAAGGTTTTAGGGCCATGCAACGCTTAAATGAAGCTGCATACTAAAAAGGGGAGTAACTTTGTGAGATGTGTTTTGTTTGTTTCAGCCCAAACAGTGTCTGCTGTGTGACATGCAGGGAATGAGTAGAAGCAGCACTGGATCCCATTGCTGGGTTCCAAAAAAACCAACAACAATAAAAAGTTACTAGGGCTAGGAGTCTGATTTTGAGGGATCTATTTGCCCAGTGCCAGGTTCTGTTTGTAACAGGAAGAGGTAACACAGCATCCCTTACTAAGGAGATTATTGGCAGGGTGGAAACGCCCAAAAAGTGGGAGTTTAACAGAGGGATGAATTCTCAAAGTTTGAGGTGTGGGCAGAAGCAGAACTGTCACTTCTGCTTTTTCAGCCCTGCTGACACTTGGTATTAAACTCAGGGACTGAGCAAACCACATTCCTAGGAAAGTTGGGAAGTGTCTGAGGAAATCTGGGGTATGCAGCGTGTGGCTGGCCAGGTTTCCTCTGCTGTTACTTGAAGTGGGTGTCTGGCTCAGGGTCTTGTGGAGTGGCCAAAATGTGTCACATCACCTCCTCTAAATCATTCATCTGGGGCCTTCCGAGGTGCTGAGCGGCTCCTTCTCCGATAACTCGCTGCTCGCATTAGGAATTCCTTGAAAATTGACTCCCTGGGACATCTTTACAGGAGACATCAAGGGTCTCCATTTAAATTTAATGAATATTGTGTAATTTGCCAAGGACTTCTACAATGCATTAGGAAAATCTGTCTCTTTGAGACCAGAGCTTTGCCAAAATAATGGCAGCTTAATTGCATCCTTTAAAAGCAACTGCTGACTCTCCAGCTATGAGTATTTTCCATTTCCTAATAAAATGTTTTCCTATTAAAGCAGCTTATTTCATTAACTTATAATTCATAGCTTAAATATGCTTATATTTTGCTAATTGTAGATTACTTAGTTCTTATTTTTAAGGAACACTGAAGCACAAAATACAAAATGTCAGGGTTTTTTTTAAAGAAAAGTCTTGCCTTGTGCATAGCAATTGCATTTGGATAAGCATTTTAAATATGCTATTTTTAAGGAGTTTTTACATGCTATTTTAAACTAAATAATTAAACTTCTATAACAAGAAACAATTTAAAGTGTTCATGCAATTTATAGTTTAATTCCTTTATAGATATGTGCTCCAATATTTTATAGTTATGATTCAAAAGCTACTACCACAGTTACATATTTTAAATTGTAAGGCTATATTGTGAGACTTCAAATTATTCTTTTCCAAAGTACACAAAGCCAAAGTATCTGATAGACTCTTTTGTGTTTTGTAAAAGTTGAAAGTGAGCTCTGGGAGAAATAAGGTTTTCCTAAAAATTTGCACAAGCCTTTGTGTTGAACTGCAGTGCAGCTCAGTTTGGATATGTAGCTTCAGGCACTCCTTTATCCAACAGGATAACATCAAATTTTCTTTTTTTTGTTCATAACTCAAGGACAAGAGAGTAGGAATCAGTTTGCAGCTGGTGCAGGGTACTGCTTGACCAGATTATAAAATGTGGATGCTTTGTGAGATGTGGTCTTGGCTTTTTGGTGTTTGTGAAGTAAATGGCACGTGAATACCAGGCTTGTTTATGTTTCCAGGATCTGATAGAAAACTTCCTATTTTTTAATATTTTCAGATTTTAAAACCTTTAGGATTTTTTTTCTTACTGGCCAAATGATATTTGCATGTAACATTTCATTTGATTAATGTGACTGCTGTTTGAGACCCTCTTGTAATTGGCCTCATAATCCACACACGGAGTACTGTGAAATAGTGTGAATTTGAAGTTGAGAGACTGATGAAAGGAACATCCATCAATAGTGGGGAGAAATGAAATAATCCTAATTAAAAGCAAAAGAATTGTGTGATCTGAATTAAGATTCAGTTGGTGGATACTGAAGAGTAGTTTTTCTGGTATTTTTATTATTACTGTCCAGTATAATGGCTTTGGAAAAAACCTCATCTATTGTGTTTAATGGTATAAACTTTATTAGATCTTTATAAACCAAATACTCAATAAGGCTCTTTTGCTTGACCTTTGTTTCACTGGATATGATTTCAGGGGGTTAAGCAGAATTTTATTGCTGGAGTTGATCACCACAGTTACATTTGCTGACAGGCTCATGGTTATTCCTTTATCTGTTTCAGGATTTTCTGTTTGGTTTTAAGTGCTGAACATTTCACCACAGTCTATTTAGAGCATTATTTAAAACTTGTTCCAGTTCTCTTCATTCTTACACACGCCCATGTGTTAAACTACTCCAGAAAGTGGCTGAGCTCTGACCATATTTGGAGGCTGTTCCTCTCCTTTGCTCTTGGGCTGGTTTGGATGGGGACTTGGGTCTAAAGTAACAAATGAAATATGTGACGAGAGCTGACTGCCAAAACTGGGATCAAAGCAAGTTTCTGAGGAGCTCAGTGGAAAACTGTCCTGAACTTTGGAGGGATGACTCAAAGCCACACTCTAAACAGAGCAAACCACAGTGAAATAAATGGCAAGGTGAGAACAGATTCCTTGAATAAGGCCTGTGTCCCCCTAAGACCAGAAAGTCACTTTAGTCCTAGGGGAAAGGAAACAAATCAGCAGATTATTTTCAAATATCACTTAGGATGGGTTGCTCAGGATGTTCTTTGTCTGCAAACCCACAAACCTTTGCAATTCCTGTCTGGGTTTACTGCACAGAAGTGTGTTAGCCAGAGAGCATTCAAAATGAAAGGTAGTATTTGCTGATCATGTCATGTGGGACATCACTGACTTATTTGAAAAGCTGCCAAGTCTGAGGGCGTGTTCTGTTAATACATGCAGTGTGTTCCTCATCTCACTTGGAACTATGAGAACATTCAGCTCTGATTCATTAGTTTTAGGCAGTTCATGTGAATAAAGAGGAGACCTGAATGAGGAGAATTACCCTGAATCCTTCACAGAAGGATGTAGACTTGCAAAAAACAGCTGCTGTAAGTGAGTAGAAGGCTGTGCTTTGAGGTTGAGTGCATGTTTCAAAAAGCTGGCATTGGAAAAAAGGGAGTTCTGTGAGAAACCTAAGCCTTTCCCAATCATGGAGTCTCTCAAAGTCACAGGACCTCGAGATGTTTAGAAATAGCTGGAGAAAACCATTCAGCAATGATGGTCTGTAACAATGGGGGGCTGGAAAGAGAACTCTTGATTTTAGAGGGAGAGGAGGGGTTTGGGTGGTCGCTGTGTTGAAGATTGATCAAATGCTAATACATAAGGTGGCTGTGGAAGGGAACAGCAGCTCTCAGAATAGAAAAGTTGAGTTTTCCAGGGGCAGGGGATGAGAAGCAGTAAGTGCTTCCTTCCAGGAGGCAGTAACTGGCTGCAGTAAAGCATTGCCCTTTAGGAGAGCGATGGATGCCGTGAACACAAACAGTTACAAGTTTCTCAGATTTTCCTAGTGCCTGGGAAAAATTCACACAAATTGTCTTCCAAAGTAAATTGTTTTAAGTACAAGCCCTTGGACAGACTAAAAAAAAATAAAAAAAAAAATCTTTTCTTCTTTATTTGATTCTACCTTTAACTTGGAAAGAAAAATTGTGGAGTTTAGTTTGACTGACATATAAGCAAAGAGTAATGCAGTTATAAAGGGGAGATGTCAGGCTAGCAGAGCTGTCTTTACTGCAATTAAAATCTTTCCGTGCAAAGGTGATCTTTTGCCAGGAGTGCTTTTTGTGATGTCCTGGGACTGTCCTTCCCTCAATAAATCCCCATACAAAGCAGCTGACATTCTAGCTTGGGAAGAGTTGCTGGCATGATGCTGGCCAGCTGGAATAAGCACTCACTGCAGTCCCAGGCACCAAGTGATGCTTTCTCTGAAGTGTTTTAGAAGGCAAAGCTTTCTCATTGGAGCACGTTGAGAATTACCGAGGGATGAGATGATCACGTTCTAAGATATGCAGGATTTCATCTTTTTCTCATTGCTAACCTAGGACTGATACTTGGAAATCTTAGTGTCTGAAACCCTTCAAGCAATTTGTAGCCCTTGCAGTTTGCACAGGAGAGGATTTCAGCACAACACTTGGATTGTTGATATTTGTGCATTGCATCAGCTTCTATTACAGAAACACAGAATGGTTTGGGTTGGAAGGGACCTCCAAGATCATCTGCATCCAACCTCCACTGGACCAGCCTACCTTGGACACCTTGGACCCAGGGGCAGCCACAGCTCTGGGCAGCCTGAGCCAGCACCTCACCACCCTCACAGGGAACAATTTCTTACTAATACCTAATCTGTCAACTCCCTCAGCTACCAGATATTAATCATTTAGGCTGTTGGAACAGTGAACCTCCCTGCTTCCCACAGGTATAAAATGGGTTTATTTTGATGTGGCACTGGAGGTTACAATGCCTGTTGCTTCCTGTGAGAAAAGCTGGCAGCAAATCTGCTAAAAAACATGGAGCTCTTTTTATCAGACTGCTACTCATGAGCAGCAAAACCCAGGAGGCCCAGCTCTGTGCAAAACTTTTTTTCTTTTTTTTTTGGTCTCCAGACCCTCACTAAGTATAAAGCTGTGGAATCCTTAATAAATTTAATTATTTTTTTCAAACTTTGGCGTTAGTACACAAATTTGGCATTGTACCAGACCAAAAAGAGCTTAAAAGGCTACTAAATCCCAATATTAAGAGTTATTCCCACTTTGCCCCTATTTTAATAGCTATATTAGATCCAGGGGAGTGGACCCTTCTCCCACCTGTTTTCAAAGCAGCAGTTAGCTTTGCTGACAAAGAGGAAAATTTAGGGCTAAACACAAATCCTGGTCCTTGGGAATGAAATATTTTGGCTTGTCTGATATTAAAGTTGCACAAAATACAATGTGTTTGTAGCTCAGGATTTTTGTGAGTTGGCAACAGCATGAGTCTGTTGCTTTCTGAGTCTTTTTCCTCTTCTGGCACACAGCTAAGCAGGCAAAGGTGTTGATTTGCCACAGCTTAGTTGTGAATTTAAGCTTTTCCTTCAGCTATTTGATAACACTTTCACATGTGCCTGTATTTGGTGCACCTGTACCTGTATTTGGCTTCAAAACAGTACAGAGCATGAACTTTGGCAAGTTGTAAAAATTAGTTGAAGAATAATAATAAATAAAATGGCATTCAGCCCAAGCGTGTTGTGTTTTCATTACTCATATGATAGCTCATTGGAATTATTTTCCAGATACTGTATATTTAAGTATGTATCAGAATAACTGCACTTTTAAATCAAGAGTCAAGTAGCTACTTTGTATGCTGTGCTTATCTTAAACAGAGTTTGATTTAAAACATTTATCTTCCCTGGTATCATCTCCCATGTCAAAGCACATTTAAATCCTGCTCTGTTCCTAATATCACTGGTGTCTAAAATGGTATCTAAGAACAAAAAAGTTTGATGATTGCTCTGTTGTTTGCCCACTTTGTGGTTATTAGCTGCTCTGTCGTTGTTTTGACTATCACTGAAGCTGAGAAGGAGAAGCCTCAGCAAAGTAAACTTTTAAAAATTAAAGGCAAGGTCAGACTCCAGGGTTAGCAACACGAGGAGACAGCAATTTAAGATGGGTCCAATTATGCAAAATCCTGTGTTGAGTTACAGCCTCAAGTGTCCACTGGGACCTGGGAGGTTGCCTGGGTAAAAATATCAGAGGAATTTCTTGGGGGGATCTCTTTTGTTTCTCCCTTTATCTTGAGAGACAATGATGCAATCTGGAATAACAGCTTTCCTTTGGGGGTTGGTACCTGCAAGGCAGAACTGTTATCCCAGGAATGTTCAGAAAGGGCACAGTCAGTGAGGGCAGCAAACCCAGCACGAGCCTTGGGAGGCTTTTGGCACCTTGTTGCATTTGATTGCTTTGCACAGACAGAACATTGAGACAACACCTCTGAATCCAGAAATAAATCAGCTGAGGCACATCAAGAGACCCTCTAAAGCAGAGCAGCTTTTACTGTTTGTGTTCTTATTTAAACCAAGCACCATCACAGCTAGGTGTTTCCTTAGAAGATCTTAAAAGATCTTAACTTTCCCTCATTTTTAATTTATTTTTTCCTTCCAATAATTGGAAAGCACAAGCACACAGTGGTGCCAAGTGGTGACTGCCAGAAAGGCTGGGAATGAAGAGATCAGACTCGATTTACTTGCATGATTTGTGTGGAAGTTGGGATGGTTATTATTTTGCCAAAAAAAGTCTGTTTGACTTCTTTTTTTTTCCTGGGTGAAAGAACATCATGTGCTATGCTTTTAAAGAACTTATCCCCAAGCAAAATGCTGTAGAGAGATGTTGCAGTCATCCTACTTCAGCAAACATCAAAACTTACCACCATTACATTTTCTCCAGTTCTCTGTGAATCCGAGGTGTACGGTTTCATAATTTTGATCATTTGTATGAAAACATCCTTAATAAGAGAAACAGAGAGATTATGTTCAATAAAAGCAGAAACACAGTTCTGAATATGTTTAAACAAGTTTTTGCGTTGATAAACAAAACCTACTGGGTATTTTTTTCAATCACTCAGACACAAGTACTTACTGAAGAATTTATACAGTGCTCAGGGCAAGTTACAGCTGGATCTTCTTAAAAACCTCATTCTTTTCTAACAAATGATTCATAAAACTAGTGTAGCTCTGAAGTTTTACAGAAAATATATGTAATTAAAAGGGATTTTTGCCATTTGAACAAATAGTAAGTTACTGTAAATATCTTAAGGATGAGATATAAACCTGACGTGTTGCTTTCGCAGAGCATTTCTCTTTCTAAAAAGCCAGAAACTGAGTTTCAAAACTGACAAATTTGCTACAGGAATTGTTCAAGTGTTTTTGACAGTGATGCTTCCTCCCAAGCAGGGCTGAGGCACCTGGAAGGAAAAGTCCTGTGCATCTGTGCAAGCAGCTGAGTGCTGGGAATTTGCTGTCCAGTTAATTCTGCAAGAGTTCTACGGCACCAAACACGTACCTTTCCTTATACGAGGAAAATATACAAATATTTGTAAACATTGCTGAAATTCCTTTGAATCATTGACAAAGGAAGTCAATTCAAACCCTGACTCCTTCTGTCACCCTCTGGGGTCTTCTCTCATCTTTGGATGTTGTTTAGCCCCCGAGACATCCCCTCTGCCTTGCACAGCTTGCAGGGGGACTCTGGTTTAGGCTGTTCCCACATCAGCAGCTTTTCCTTCCCCCGCAGGATCTGCCACGTCAAAAGCACTTCCCTCTCCTCCCTGTGCCTCGTGTGGAGCCAGTCTGGTGAGGCTTTAGGGAGACAGGGACACAGCCCTAGGCAGGAGAAAAAGCTGAATTTAAGATCTTTCTTCTTCGTGTCCACTGTAGAAGGGTTTGTGCAATAGGGCCATCAGCAAATCTAACCGAGAGAGATGAATTATTTCTTCGTGACCAAAGCGCTCCAGGGAAAGAAGTTCCCAGTCAGTTTTAAAAATATCTGGTGACTCACTGGGATGGGATGCCTACCATGGAATAATTCAGGCTGGAAGGGATCTCAGGCTGGATCATCTAGTCCAGCTTCCCATACCCTCAGGCAACAAACATCACCTTTCCAGGAAATCTCTGCTAATTAAATACTTTCTTCACAGGAACATAACCAGCTCTCATGTTTCGTTCTTTTTTTATTTTAATCTCAAAATGCAGAATTGCACTGAGTAACATCTTTTAAGCTATGAAAGCAAACAAAAAAAAAAATCCCTTGTAAGCCACTATACTTTTACAATGACCTATTTATGTTACCAGGACTGTGTTTGTCAGGAATGGGAATGGAATTAGGTCATCCTCTAGTCAGCTGATAATAATGAACTCAATAATGAACTCAAATCAAACTTTGCAGAACTTCCCAAAGATGTATAAAAATGGGTATTGCCTCTATGCTGAGGTTAAAAGTGACTACTACTTCCAGAAATCTGAGGCCAAACCTTAATAAAATCTAATATGAACTCTAAAAAAGGTGATATTGGGTTTTATGTTTTTATTCTGATGAAAAATAGTCAAGCAATATTAGCTGCAAGATTATTATTGTAGCAATAAAGACAACAAGTTTATTAAAAATAATACAATCTTGTATGATTCAGTGTTCTTCAAGGTTCAGGTTAGAAAGAGAAACTTGTAAAAAGGATAAAACTTGATCAAAATATACTGTCAAATAAAGTTCTCATTAACAATAAGAGAGAAAAAAATTAAAAGTCACCTAGGGCCTATAAATGGATTTAGATGTAGAATACAACATGGAATATTTAATTTATTGATTGACCTACTGATATTAGAGAGATGGAAATGATAATAATCTGGAATTTGGGAAATAATGTAAAATGTTGTGAGGTTAGCATTTAATTGGTATTTACCCAAGAGTTAGAGGATACAAAGGGAGCTGGACTGACAGAACTAAAATCTGTTTGAACACAAGTGAATGAATAAATTCAGGAGGCAAGTTGGGAAATCATATCCCCTAAAGCTCTGGATGTAGTGTCAGACATGCAATGCATTCCTCGGACTGCCAAAAATCACAGACATATCAAATTTATATGGAAATATTATCATTGAGCTCCTATGAACCAATCCCCAAATTTGATGTACAAATGCTTGTTAACAAAGTGTGAATGATGTAGCTGAAGCATGATAGATAATGAGGTGAAGGAGGGAAAAGTGGAAAATTCTGCAGCAGAGCAGAACAAAATGTTGAGTTCAGCACCGAGGCTCCTCCAGCCCAATCTTCTGGTGAGAATTGAGATGAGCTGTCAGAGACTTGCAATGCAGCCTGGAAAGATCAAAGTAGATTATGTTGATTTAAACCAAAAATAATAAAAAATAATTTAAATAATATCGATAAACAAGCCGAGCACCTTTAAGGCTGCAATAACTTGCTCTTATATAGGCCACACTTTATCTTGTATTTATTATTTAGGCTCTTGTATAGATTTGTTTCTATTTGCATTTATTATGGGCTGGATTATGTTTATATCCTCATTTATGTAAAAATTATAATTCCACTGGATATAAAATCTAGGAATTAATCTTAATGCTACTGAAATAAATTATCCTGGGTAGGCTAGATATATAAGAAAACAATATAAATTCATCTAAATTCAATTATTAAACAAAAGGAATATTGTATTTAATTAGAAAATTGAATCAATTTACTTACATTCATCCTTATCTGTCATAATTTTAGAGATGATAAATCTCTCCCTCTTACACTGTATTGTTATACACAGACAGAAAGAAGAAAATAATATCTTTTCCATTTTGCAATTCCTGTTTGATTTTTTTCTCAGCTGTGGATGAGCTAATTACTAATCAGAACTAGTGGAATGAAATGAGGTAAAAAGAAGGCATTTTTATACAATAGAAAAGGATAATGTTGTCAAAATGTGGGTTAGACTTTGACTAACTGATACAGATATTTAGCCAGGACTTCAAATAACTTAGTAGCCTAACTTTTTTCCAAGTTTAAAGAAAACTTATTTCCTAATTTTAAATATAAAAAATATTGTGAATTTAGTAAATTAACTATTTTTTAAAGACTTTTTAAAATCTAACATTTTAAAGTTACTTCTGTTACTCATCCCAATTTATACTGGATAAGTGGAAAACAAAACAAAGAATATGAAATTTAAAGTATCTAATCCAGCTTTTGGGGCATTCCTTAATCATTAGAGTCCAGTAAAAATTGGCTCCTTCTGAAATGGACTCTATCTAATTTGGGTTTGATGGACTAATTTCTTTTTCCTAAGGAAGACTTAGGGCACTTAGGGTTACAGTAATTAAAAACTGAGGATTTATTTTGATGCTGCAAGATATCACAAAGTCTTATGCAAATCAAGAGTTGCAGTTGCTGCTGGCCTCGTCCCCTGGAGCTGCTTTAGTCAGGAAGAACTCCTAAATTTTACACTCTCGGTTTTTCTGGAGCTTATAATCCCAAGTGGAGCAACCTGAAAGTCACTGTAGGAAAAGCTTGTTATATTTGGCTGGGGTCTGCAATTGTCAGGAGTCAGTCCAAAATTCGGGGAAGTCATGGATTTTCATCAAGTCAGTATAAATTAATACGGACTAGGTCTGTCACACTTCAGCCAACAATGACCTTTCTTTACGTGTATGAGCATTCCCTTTCTGAATTCGATTACCAAGATATCTATTTCTTAAGCCCTACAAAGTACTTTTCTTGGAAAAATACTTTGCCTGTCAATTTTTCAACCAGTGATTATAAGTAGTCATGGTAAATCCTGCAAACCACACTGAGACTAATCCTGGGAGAAAAAGACCTGTGCCGATGTCAAGAGCACAGGTACCCAGCTTTTCCAAAGAAATGCAATTATAGTTAAGTAGTTAAATAATACCTGCATATTGAAAAAGGTGCAGTAAGTTTAGGGAGTTTCTTTGCATTACATTTCCTGAGAAACTATCGGGCTAATTTCCACACGAATTTATCATTGGGTATAAAATTACCGCAGTTAGGAAAATTGCTGTTTGATGTATAAAGGAGCGAATTGTTCTTCTGAAAGCAACATATTATAGGGCTTGGCAGTTGTTATATTAGGGTTTATGAACTGTGAATGTTCTACAATGTTCTCCTGTACCTCATGGACTTGAACTGTTGATACATCTCCGAATGAATCTTGTAATCGATGTTCCCGTGGGTGCACTCCAATTTTGGAACCTTTGTTACAGCAAATGGAATAAAGGGTTTGATAATCAACCAACATAAATGCACCCTGTAGCACAAAAATTACACCACTTCTGTTTCTCTAGATTTACTTTAAAAATATTTAATTGGCAGCACACACTTTGTTTGTGGTTATTGAGTTTTCTTACACTCACTGGTGTGTGTGCAAAAGTGCTTTTGCCATACACTGCAGACTGTTCATAGATACAAATAAATCTAAGGACAGTATGAGATGTTGAAGCTGGCATTCTGATCAATTTGGTCAAAATAATGTCTGTATATTACTATTTTGTGTATAATTACACAAACAGACAAAATAATAATGCAGATAGACTCTCTTCTCTAATTAAGAAGATTCTACAGTTCCTTCTAAAAATGGAATTATACTGGCCTTTTAAAAATTTAATTTTAATGAAGGGAAAGGGGAATGTGAGGAGGATAAAAACCACATTAGTAGTTAGAAGCCTTGGCCAAGCTGTTAGTAATTCAGGTTCTCTGTCCTGTTCTGCATGACTGCGTTGGGGTCCAAACCATCTGCTTCCCAGGAAGAGGCTTTTGCCACTGGCTGTTGTAGTCCTGGGCACAAGGACACTCCATTTTGTAGCTAAAGCTTTTCCAGCACTGCAGAAAACACACAAAGTACAGAACATTTTGTTCTTCTCTTGCTTTTTGCTCTTCCATCCTTTGGCAGGTGATGGCTTTGGGAATTTGCCACAAATCCAGCAGAAAACTGTAATGAAGAAGGAAAACTGAGTCAAAGCCACCATCTTTCAGGCTGGGGACATAATTAGCAAATCATCCTCTGGCCCTGCTGTTCTCTTCTGGATGAAGAGGATCAGGTTTGTTTGTAAGTTATCCTCTCCATGACAGATCCCAGGGACTCTGCAATGGAGAACTATTAAAAGCTTAATTAGGACCCACTGGTGTGCCCAAGCAGGTGTTTGTAAATGGGTGTGGTAAGAATCTGCAAGTCCAAAGGGCAGAGAAGCCTGTAGGGACAGATGTCAGGAGAGGTTATAGCCATGAGGACTGGGAGAAGTCAAATTAAATTCAAATGTGCAATCTGGCTCAAGAGCCATGCTTTCCCAATGTTATAGTCTTCAAATATGTCACACCTTTTTCCTTTCCCTTCAAAATCTGTTTGTTTATCCATCCATCCATCCATCCACCCATCCATCCATCCATCCACCCATCATCCATCCACCCATCATCCATCCATCCAT